>JADLZK010010130.1:0-333716 GCA_015847255.1 Hyparrhenia diplandra | reverse complement strand
ACAAGGCTACAAGTCAGGTAAATAAGTGCAGACCTCCCCGCTTCAGGTAGAAATCCAATTTCTTACTTCGGTCCATAGTAAAGGGATTAGCATCCATAAATCGTGAAAATTATATTACAAAAAAAAAATTTTGTTGCTAAGTTGCTTCTCTGATTCACACTTCTCTGGTTTCCACTCCATGAAGGTCACAACAAATAAGTAAATTCATTCATCACTAGCAGTAGCAGCATTGCACTTTGCCACTTTGTATATCAATAGGGCAATTCCCCGAATATTACAAGTCATGTAAGTAAGAACAATCCTCCCCACTTTGATGCAATCTGATACCCCAAGGTAACAAAAATGAACAAGAAGACTGACAACATATAGCATCATCAATAATTTTGGTCCACAACTTCATTCAGCTTTGTTGAATTGCCAAATGTTATATAAAGCTGCTTCAATTCATCATAGGGATAGTATGTGAAATACAAGATGCAAGTGTTATGAGGACATGAAAGCAAGCAGATGCATGATACAATGCATTTAAACTTTGCTAGTAGTAATATTGGAGAAAAAGAAATCAACAAGAAAACATTGGTTTTCCATATATTATTTATAAGAGATACCACCAAAAGGATGGTGCCCAGATAGTCTGCTATTACTATCCAAAGGCTCAACTGGTCACTGGCGATTAAAGTTTGGTACAGACTTCAGGATGATATGGCTCTGTTGCACCATCATCAAACTCCATAAACACCATCTTGCCACTGGCCAAAAAGCTTTTTGAGAAGCAAAACGAGTAAACAACTGCTTGGTACATAACTAAATAGATGACTATATGGTATAAAAGTTCTCTTTCTTTTATTTTCCCATTAAGAATACTTCTTTTATTCCAAATAATAAAAAGAGGGGAAAAAACTCTTTTGTCTGGATTCTGCTAGTCAGTACTAGGTACCCGACTAAAAAAAGAATTTGCCAAAACAAGATGCAGCTCTACAGCTAGGTGGAAAAAAAACTTAGAATCATACATGAAACGATCACGCTGAATTATACATGAAGAGACTCCAGAGCAACAGTTTTTTACCATGAGGCTACATAAAATTAATCAGACGATGAAAACAAATGTACGAGTTTCCCAATAGCAATGATTTTTCAGAGGAGGATTACAGATGAATTTAACAGACTAAGTAACACCAAATGGAAAAACATGTTATTGGTATGAGTGATAGTATCCTATCAAGAAATTCACCACTCGGTAATGCAAAAACAAAAATACAGCAGATACTAGTTAAATATTATCCTATCAACTTGATGAAAATAAAAGTTGTTCATTTAACAATAAAATCAAAACTGGTGTTCAAGACTGAGCCAGTTTTCATTTTACTTTTCAACCATGTATGAACTGAAAATTTTTAGTCCTGCAATGGTGACTAAATTGTCTGCCATAATAAATATCCTAATACAACTGACTAATTGACCCTGGCTGCATTGTATTATGTTTACCACAACTATATATCTGATGAAATGTTTTCTTATAATTGTATATTTGCATTGTTCATAATCCTAAATGCACCTTTGCTGAATGGAACCTAGAGAATTACTGCTCCAAATTGAAGATTCATGTCAGCATCCATTGATTCTGCGATCGATTCAATATTTATTCAAATATACCAATAAAATTTTGTTAAGTACGTACATGTTCGGCTAGGGCGCTAGGGCGGAATCTAGGCGGTGACCTACAGCCTAGAGCCTAGTCGGAGTAAAACGGAGCCTAGGCGCCCTAGGCGTTTTGCTAGGTGGTGCCATCTACATACATATATCTTGCCATATACATCATATATACCTCTAAAACAAAAGAAAAATAGGGGACTAGTAGGACTTTAGTCTAAAAGGAAGCCCATCAAAGCAGCCCAACTATTCAACAGCCCACCTCCCACCTTATCCTCTCCCCGGATGCCTTCCCTCCCTCGTTACCGCCCGCCTCCCCGCATCCCCGCCGCCCCCCCTCTACCCCCGCCATTCAGGCCTCTTCCGCAACCGCGGGTCTCCGTCCGCTGCTGCCTCCTCCGCCGCCGCCACCCGGCCGCCTCATGCTCCCATCGCCGCCGACCTCCGCCACCCCCCCCACGTGTCCCCGCCATGGTGGATCAAGCCGCCTTTCATCGAAACAGCTGGGCAAAGCCTAGGTACAAGCCTACCCCCCCTAGGGCGGCGGCGGAGGGCCATCGCCTAGAGCTTAAGCGCCCTTAGGCGCCGCCTAGGCGAAACCAGCCGAACAGGGCGGCGTACAATAGGTCACTGAACTTTGCATGCAGTACCAGCTCGACTTGAGCAGAAAATAACTGTAACTTGAACTGATGCTTATGTAGACAACACACAATTTGACTAAAAAGATAAGCTTCACTTCTGGTTCTGAAGCGTCAGGACATCAGCCATGCGCTACTTCAGAAACATAAAGGTTACATCAAGCAGACACCATATAGGCAGCTAAAACATGTGAGCATGACACAGCTCTGGATGCACAAGATAACCCCTATGATATCATTCCATGGTATCACTGCACTTTATATGTCTTTATGGGTGGCAACGAGGGGTACCAGGAGCTTTGTAATCACTGGTGTAAATAATTACCCCTACTAAACCTACAAAAATCTAGGCTGCCAAGCCGAACTGAAAAAACGAGCGGTGCCAGACAGGAAATATGATAAAATTGATTCAGCAAAGAAAAATACGAAACTCCAGCAGGAACCGAAGGGGGAACTTAAATTTAATCCACCTGAATGCATAAACAAATGCAGGACTAAATAAAGACCCGAGATAGGAAATGTTATTCTTTCCGACTGAAACTCTGAGCTCTATGCACTAAAGAAACAACGATAACTAGTTCTCGGCTGACTTTCATACTCAGAAGGCACAAAGCTCGATTATAATTTATAAAAGTATGCTTGGAGCGATAATTATAATGTTAGAAAGCTTGACAAGAAAAAACAGGAAGGCAGAAAAGTATACAGAGCAGACTACCTATATAAATAATAAGAAATAAATATGGCTAAGCAGCCCCAACCCCCAACTCCACCACACACAACCCAAAAAAATTGCTACTTAAAGTAGAAAACAAGCTCCAAAGAGTGGTTTTAGTATCACAATTCATCTATTTAATGAAATAAGGTTATCCAATCTTCCATGCGCTACACCATATTTCAAGTAGAAAACCTTGTTTCCTTTCGGTCGATAGCAAAGGGAGATAGAGAGCCATCACTCAATTAGCAACCATAAACCATGATTCAACATTGCACTTCATGGCAATCATAACATTTAATTAAATCCATCACTATCAACATTGCACTCTGTTTATCAATCAAGCCACTTCCTGAAAGTTACCATATCAGAAAATATATTTGGCAACAAGAGTACAGGTCATGTAAGTAAGCACAGACCTCTTTTTTGATTCAAACTGTTGCCTCAAAGTAAAATATCAACAAGGAAGATAACCAACAACATATAACATTATCATTATTTTTGGTCCACATTTGAGTTGTCGAAGATAATATGAAGTGGCAGAGCTGCTGTATCCATCATCATCATAAGGATAATATGACAAATACATCATGCAAGTGGTGCCAGGATAGCAAAGCCTGAGCATAGTGGAATATTTTGCTAGTAGTAATATTAAAAGAAAGAAATTAAGTAGACAACATTGGTTCTTCATATCTTATCATTTTATCAATAAAAACTACAGCCAAAAGGATAATGCCCTGATAAGTTGATATTACTATCCATACGGCTCTGACTCAACATGTGATTGACAACTAGAATAACTTGATGAAGGCCTCATGGTAGGGTTGAGTTGCTGCACTGGAGTACTTAATCAACATGATCTTACCATTAACCAAAGCTTCTTTGAGAAG
Source organism: Hyparrhenia diplandra (assembly GCA_015847255.1). Classification (NCBI taxonomy): domain Eukaryota; kingdom Viridiplantae; phylum Streptophyta; class Magnoliopsida; order Poales; family Poaceae; genus Hyparrhenia; species Hyparrhenia diplandra. The sequence goes on along the minus strand of JADLZK010010130.1, from coordinate 329,826 downwards.
TGAAAGGTCTGCTTCTGGTGTACCAGGCAAATCCACCGGAGTGACATGGCGAGAAACTATTAAAAGTTCACGGAGAGACCTGGCTTTCCTCAACAGAAAACTCACTAGCTGCACCTCAGTGGGGCGCCAGTTGAAGTTCATGACCTTTACCATGACAAGGTTGTCCAAGCCATCTTCTGGTGGTTCTTCAAACCCCCTGATCAATAGAACCATCATATCCATAGTCCGGGAACTACAAAGAAAAACCATAGTAAAAAAGGCAGAATGACTATAGAGCAAAGAAATTACAAAGGCATTGATTGCGTTAACCTGCAAAAAGAGCCTCTCCATATTACGACATTGGAAGGTCTTGAGGAATAGATACAGGTTGGATAGGTTGACAGCTTCCATTCGTATCATCATGAGTAGGTGTAGCTCTTTCAAACTGTGTAAGTTGAAATTGGGTAACTGGGCACTGGCTCCATTGGTTGACAAGAAAGATGATGCAGCCTAAAATAAAAAGTATGGTTAGGTTTAAAAAACCATGAATTTTTCTTTCATATTTATAGAAATCAAGCAACTAAAAGTTACTCCAAAGTGACAAGAAGACAAAAAATAATAAGGGTAACAAGATTGTATACGGAGAAAGTACCGTGAGGACTTGGTAACATATGGTGAGAACATTGAGGCTGGATAAATAATTTGGGAGAGATTTCCTCAACTTATCGGTATTCCACTCTTTCATCGATGCAGTGTCATCTAACTGAATATAAAGATCAGAAAGTGCAGCATTGCGTGGAATGGATAAGGGCAAGTTGGAGAAGCGGCCGCAGTAGCGGAAGGAGCGCAGAGTAGACACACGCACGAAGTCCAGACTGATTATCCTATCACAGTCCGCGATGGTAAGACTCCTCAAGTTGCGCGGCGGCCTGTGGAACACCCAACCGTCACAGCTGCAGCGGCGCAGATCGAGAGTGCGGAGGCTGGGGCACAATGCCATCATTTTTGTGAAAGCCACCGGCTGAATGGAGACCGATACGAGGCGGATGACCTCCAGAGCGTGGAATGGGCGCTGGGCGCCCTTGTAGAACATGGACACGGCGATGTGGTTGAGCGAGAGAGGCACGCGAGGGCCGGGCTCGACAGTGGCAGGTGGAATTTTAGCTTGCTGCGCCTCTGCTTCGTCTCCACGTGGACTTCCTCGACGCCGCACTCGGTAGCGTAGTCGAGGAAGCGCTGGAACTCCGAGGACTTGAGATGCGAGGTGTGGACGGTCAGGGAGAAGCGCTCGAGGCGGCGGAGCGGGCGCGGCTCGCGCGCCAGCTTGTCCAGCTCTCTCCGCGTGCCGTCGCGAGAGGAGAGATGCACCTTGAGGGGGAGGCGCGGTGCGGCCACCGGCGCTTCCACAGGTCGCGCCACCCGCGCGCGAGCGCCCCGGTGCGGATGGCGTCCTTGAGGGGAGGCGCGTCAGCATGTGCAGCCGCAGCTCGTCGGGGAGCGCCGAGATGCGGTCCGAGCCCGCCGCCTCACATCGCCCATCCAGCCCATCCACCCTTTGCTCCTTCACTCCGCCGCCGCCGCCGTCGTCCCCGCCACCGCCAGAGTCGATCACCATTTCCCGCTCGTCCCCAATTTGGGGAAACCCTTCTTCTCCCTCTCCCCCCCCCCCTCAGTCCCTCGCCCACCAGAAACCGATGGGCCGCCGATGGGTGTTGCGAACCGCAGCAGAGGCTATAGAAAAGGAATTGGGCCATACAAGGCCGAAACAAGGAGGCTCAAGGGAACGAGGCCTGCTGCCAGAGTTTTGGGCTCTTGGCCCATGCGTAAGCCTTGTATTTGTACAGGCAAACTATTATTTTATTCGTTGCTAAAAAACTATTATTTGTACAGGGCTGTGCGACCACCTAACCAGCTTGATAAGAAATTTTTGGTGGGGAAATAGAGAAGGAAAGAGAAAAAACAGCTTGGGTTTCGTGAGATAAAATGGCACAACCAAAGTCCACCGGGGGCTTAGGCTTTCGTGATATGGAGCTGTTTAATTTAGCTTTATTGGCCAAGCAAGCTTGGAGAGTATTACAGGACCCGCAATCCTTGAGTGCGAGGACACTGAAGGCAGTATATTATCCTGAAGGTGATTTCCTACAGGCTGAATTAGGTCCTGCGCCTTCACGAGTGTGGAGATCAATTATCGATGGTCGAGAAGTATTACGAGAAGGGATTAATCAGAAGAATCGGCACCGGGGAACAAACTGATATTTGGTCGATGAATTGGCTACCCGTGGCAATCTTCGCAGGCCACTCGAACAGCAGTACGCAACCCGCCGGAGAGAGTTTAACTCATCATGCAAACTGAAGCGAGGTGGAACCGAGCTATGCTGCAACAGCATTTCAATCCGGTGGATGCTGAAATAATTTGTGAGATCCCAATATGCACGAGGGGTCAAGATGATTTTTGGGCATGGCATCATGACAAGAATGGTGCCTTTACCGTTCGGTCGGCGTACTTCATGCTTGTTCACATCGGGGAGCAATGTGATGCGTATTTGAATAATGTATCGGAAGATCGATATTGAGGCATGCGAGAAGGAGTGGAGGAGCCTATGGTCAGTAAAAGTTCCGTCGAAGTAAGCATTTTTCTTTGGAGACTAGCAAGAAACTCAATACTCTCTAGAGATGTGTTACACCATCGGCATATGGCTCCAAATGCAGCATGCTTTTTCTGTGGTCAGCAGGACTCTTGGAGATACTCCTTGCTCCGAGTGTAATGTTGCTAGGTGGGTTTGGGCACTAGAAGAAGATCGCATTGTGGAAGCGATTAGTGTTATGGAAGATACCGAAGCTAAGGCCTGGCTTGCCGCAATCTTTAAGGCTCTTTTTCTCATGAGGATGCTTGCCTGCAGCAGTGTGGTGTTGTGGGCGATATGGCACGCAAGACACAAAGCTATACATGAGGAAACTTTTCGAGCCCAGATTATCAACACGCCGGATTTGTTGAGAGTTTCATAGGCGATTTAGGGCGGTATAAAGAAGGCGGTTGCGTCGGCCCATCCATCCGGGCGGCGGAGGCGGTGGATCGCGCCACCGTAGGAACCATCAAAATCAATGTTGACGCTGCACTGTCCAAAAACTCAAGACTGGCGTCGGCTGCGGCCATTGCCAGGGATGAGCATGGTGCTTTAATGGGAGCTTCAGCACTAGTGGTAAAGGGAATATCGGATCTTGAGGTGATGGAGTCGATAGCATGCCGAGAGGGGCTATCTTTTAGCCCCGGATATCCAAGCTACTAGGCTGAAAATTGCTAGTGACAACCCAATCTGTAGTCAAGAATATTCGTAAGGGGAGTAGAGGACCCTATGGACGGTGATTATCGAGATTCAAGCAAGGAGTCCGAGTTTGAACAAGTTGATTTCACCCATGAACATAGAGAATCAAATAGAGATGCACATACCATAGCTAGAAGCTCTTTTGTATCTAGACGAAGGTCGGCATGTATGGTTTATTTCTCCACCATTTGGTGTTTGTAATTCCTATACACTTGATCAATAAAGTGTCATAGGTTCTGCTAAAAAGAACTATTATTTTATTCTCCCTTTATTACGAAAAAACCTACTTTTGTTTCCATAACAAGAGAAAGAACTGCTCCCAGTCACCAGGCAACCTAGCTAGCCTTGTTAGGGCACTCCCAATGAAGCATTAATGGTAGTTTCTATCTCTATTAAATAGCTTGCCAACTAAGCAAAATGATGATGTGGCAACCTAATTAATGAGAAAATAGAGCACAAATCATAGAAATGGTTTCTTCATGGAGAAACCATGTCTACTCTTGACCCAATGCACAAGAAACCATGAATTTTCATTGGGGAGAAACCACTAGTTTCTATGGAGTTAATGCAACTCTCCCCATTGATGGAATTAGGAGAGAGAAAGAGAAAACAATTATTACTCGAAGAGACACTACCACTTTGTGAAAAATGGTTTCTATAGATGATTTCTTTTGCTATGGAAAACGCGTCGGTTTCTTGAGGGTTTTACCGTGAGCCATTATAAAAGTTCACTCCAACCCTCAAGCCACTCATTTGAAGTTGGATACCCACAGGCCCAAGTTGAAGTTCGTTTTTACCTCCGCACCATTCCATCCAAACTTGTTGATAAATGACGTTAACCGAGTTGGAAAAATACTAGAATGCCCTTTGGTCCGAGAAACAAGGAACTTTGTATGTTCCTTGGTGCCACTTTCGGTGGGCTTTTTTACTTTTTTTTTGGCGAAAGAACGTATAGGGAGACAGGGAAGGTCAGTCGACACCAAAAGAAACAAGTCCAGTTTTTATTTTTATTTATAAACAGTCCGAATTTGTTTAAAAAAATAATATTTGCAACATTTCATCTTCATATTTTGTTAGAAACAACCCAGAATTTGTTTAAAAAAATAATATTTTGAACATTTCATCATCATATTTTGTTAGAAACAGCCCAGAAATTTGTTCAAAAAAATAATATTTACAACATTTCAAAGATCATTCTTGGACGAACAGGTCATCAATATTACTAAAACAATAGAGTTCATCATAAAAGTTCTCATAGTACAATTGAAACAAAGTTCTCAACCATCACCACGAGTTCACATAATATTTAGTCTCGGTTTACAAATGGCTCACAAGCCATCACGAGAAACCATCACAAATGGCTCACAAACCATCACATAAGCCATCACAAAGTACATTACAACTAGTTTGAGTTTGCATCCATGCAAGGAAAAAGATCGAGTGTTCATCCATCAAACCAAAAGGTTCAGTTTTCATCCATCCAAAAGTATTGGACATGGCATCACAAAGCAAAATACATGCCATCACATCCTCTCACATTACCTTTCACCGCAGTTCTAGCTTCTTCTTGCTCCCGGTATTGGAAGAAGCGCTTGGCTGGGCGATGCAAGAGGGAGCCTCTTTGGGGTTAGCTTCTTCTTGATGGCATTCCTCCTCTTTGGTGTAGTTTCTGCGCCTAACTGGACTGTGGCAAAAAGAGTTCTCAATGACGGAGGTAGGAACACAGTCGCAATGGAACAGGCTCATTGGATCCACTTCCGGACCCTCTAGTTGATGAACTTGTACTTGTAGATCCCTTGGTTTTTCTTTGCTCCGAAGAAGATGATGCCTGTCTCTCCCTTTTTCTTTGCTGCTGCCCTTTTGTACGGCTTCATTTATTGGGAATTGCATGACCGATGGAGTAGCTACCACAATGCTATTCTCTCATTTCTTCTTCTTTGCAAGGGTCGCCGCTTTTTTTTTGCCTTTTCTTTGGCAAACCCCCTGCATAGGACAAGCATATGTATCGGTTTTGAATTAAAGAAAATGGACATGCGGATGTAAATGAAACAATTTATTTCACCTTTCAGCGATCATTGCAGCTATGTCTTGAGGATTTCCATTCTTGCATGTTTCATAGTGATGTCCTTTCTCGAAGGCATATTGGGCATGTATGCCTTCTATCCTTCTGGCCGCTGCCGCTGCCACCTTCAAGAGCCCCTTTCCACCTATTCTTCCTTCTTCCTCCCGCCATTTGCCCTAAGTAGTGGAGGGTGCATGAAGAATCCATGGTTTGATGTGGGCCACATGCTCTTGTCGAGAATGCAAGGGATGGAACCTTGATATGCAAGCTTGAAATTATGGACGAGTAGTAGTCGGACACAAAATCTTCCAATCCGGCACCGGGGGATGGAAGTGATGTAAGCAATTGCATGTTTGCAAGGGATTCCCTGTGCCATCCCAAACCCTACAGTGCGACTTCTCTTTGGCAAGTTGACCACAAATCAGAGCCATTATTCGATCCCTTTGCACATATCTCGCCCACACCTTCGGGAGAAGATGTTATCACTTCAATATCTAGATTGAAACTATCTTCCCTCAACTTCTTCTCAATGTGAGGCGTAATCTTTCCTAAAACTTCATGGCCACCCTCTTCCTATGGTTCCATTTGATCAATAGCTTCGCCTTTATTGTGTCAAGCAAATCATCTAGGTTCTTTGCCTTCTCGCCTTTTGATCCAATTGTTGAATGACTCGGCCCATTGTTGGTCACATAGTCCACTTTGGAGCCCAACCTTTGTATTGGCTCCTAGACCATAACTTCTTGTGGTTCTCAAGCAAGTACAACATTGACTCGGGCTTGGCATCGCCATTGCCCGGTAATGAATGTCAAATATGTACCTATTCCATGAATATGAAGAAGCCCATAAGTGATCATCAAAAACTTTGCCGAGAATCTTTTCTTGAAATTCTCGTACTAAGTGGTACATACACTCCCTATGTTCGACACCGGGGAAAAACTTCGAAAACCCCACTCATGACCGCCTTTGTCGCATGCCCTCAGATGGAAACAAAGTCCATCCGGGTGTCCAATTACATCTTTCAACCTACTCATAAACCATTCCCAATTATCACTAGTCTCCGAATCAATCACCCCCCACCGCAATGGATACATCCAATTATGTCCATCAACTCGCACATGCTATACACAACCGCCCTCCGAACCTTCCATTCAAAAAAAAGTGCTATCTACACGCAAGATATGGTCTGCGATGCTCTAAGAAATCCATCTACACATGGTTTGAGTGCAAAGAATAGTCTTCTAAACCCGATCTTATTGTTTATGGTGTGGTGATCAATGACAAAAAGATGAACCAGACTAGATTCCTCTATATCCGGGCCTTAAGCCTAAACAAATTCTCAAAACTTTTATCCCAAGGCCCAAAAAGCTTGTCCATGGCTAGATTTTTACCTTTGTACATTCTCCCCAGATGTCACGACCACTTTGTACTCAGCCTTCAACCTCCTTGTCGCTCTTTTTTATTCTAAGGTTGGGATCTTCCTTCAACCAGTCCAAAGACTTTGTCACAAACCCCGGAAACCGAGTGATCCCAACACACAATCCAAAATTTCTACTAGCGGCCGACAATCATGTGCATGTGGGTTCCTTTTGATCCGCACAAATAAAACCAAGAATGCTGATTATAAACAAATGAATCAACTGCAGAAAAGAATTCATAAAAGAAGTGCTCTATACAAATTACCTTTATTGTCACACCATCCTTCGAGAGCCGAGGCATGAATTCTCCATGGACAGTCCCAGCTCCTCCTTGAACTTGCAAAGGCACCCTATACCTCCCCTCGTTCACTTTCGTGTCAATTACATAATGCGATGCTCTCCAATAGCACAATGAGTAGCTAAAACAATCTTAAAGGCATTCATATTTGAATACAAAGTTCCTACAGCCATAGGTGGATTTTTCTTGTCATAAGTACGCCAGGGCAAACCATCGGGACCCTATCCAAAACCTCCTCATCATCATCGACACATCACTCACATCCGAATCGAAAAAGAATTCATCCTCGAAACTCTCATAAGCTTTAGGATTTGAGGGTGGTTGTGGTTGGTAGCTAGGACCAATGTCAAGATATAACATCTCATCATCAACACCAACATGCTCATTCATTGGGTGTGGGTTAGCTAGGATTTCGTGCTCATCAGCCGAGTATGTGTGTTGTGGGCTGGGTTCTCCTAAGCTTGGATCACCAATTGAAGGGGTGAATGGGGTTTCAAATGATTTGGAAGTAGTACCAATGCCCCAAACCGAAATGAGGGGGACCATCACTTGGCTTGTAATATGCAAAGGTAACAAAGCAACACTTGGAAACACTATGTTTTGCAAACATGTGAAGCAAATCTTGGTCGCAGTGCAACTCAATGTTGACCTTTGCATCCAAGGCCCAAATAGGTAAACTTTCACAAACTCGTCGAAACCATGAGGATTGGTCTCCACAACTTCGTCAACAAAGTCTTTGAAATTAATGCGTCAAGATCCACAACTTTGCTTTCGCTTCATACCACCGACCACGGCGCTGGGAGCAACAATCCGCACATTTCTAAAAGTGTATCTATCGCTCAAGGCCGTCCCATCCTACGGATGAACAAGGAGCAGCCAATCAAACGCAATGTTACGGACCGTTTCTTGAGACTAGTTCACCTAGTACATACAAACAAGGGGAGAGAGGGGGGAACAACTCACCCAATCGAGCCATGCCTCGCCCGACCAAGAACGATCCCTTCCGCAGCGCTCCGGCGGCGCCGCCGCTCGACCATGCTTCGTCGCTTCGCGAAGCGCCGCGCCCAGCAGTTCAGCGCTGCCTCGCCAGCGCCCGGCCAGCGCGCCGTGCCGCGAGCTCATACCGCCGCTAACGCTGCCAGCCGCCCGCTTGCCGACCGCGCGCAGCCCGCCAGCGTCGAGCCGCCCACGCCGCGACGCCGCGGCCGTGCGCCTGCGCCCGTTCCGTCGCCGCGAGCTCGCACTCTCCCGCAGCCTAGGGGTTTCGCTGATGGAGACGGTCTGGAGCGCCCAAAGGCCCTGGCGGATAAGGTGACGGAAAAAATCTCTTCGTGTAATGCGGTGTGCGGTCCTCGGATCGAGAGGATGAGAGAGACACGTGAGGGTAAAACTGGAACTCAAAATGGTGGGGCCCACATGTAAGACCAAGGAAACGGCAAAACCATAACAGAGCACAGACGGAATGGGTTGGAGGTAAAAACGAACTTCAACTTGGGCCTGTAGGTATGCAACTTCAAATGAGTGGCTTGAGGGTTGGAGTGAACTTTTATAATGGCTCACAGGTAAAACCCTCCAGTTTCTTCCATTGGGATTGCCCTTAATCAGTACCCATCGGAAAAAGGTTTTGCCAAAACAAGATGTTTTTTTTTGAGCAAACAGCCAAAAACAAGATGTTGCTCTACACCCGGTGTCACATACTGTCGCGTCTCCCCGTCGAACGATGCTTCATCTTCACTCACCACAAACACCTGGTTGACTCTGAAAGGGATGATGGCGCTCGATGGAGTCCGGGGTTCGGTACTGCCACGACTTTATGACGTCGCACTCTCGCGTCCTTCAGGGATGGTGGCAAGGGTGCCATCTGAGAGCAACTCGAGCTGTACCATGTTGACTGAGAGGTCGTTGATATTGTTCCCGGTGGCGTCCCCAGTGAGATGCCCTACAACGTTTTGTACAACTTATACTCATAGCTATGAACAACGACAAGGAAATGACACCCTCCACTACCCCTACAATTCAAGGAAAAAGATGTGAGAGAAAAAGAGAAGAAGAGTAAACGCTATTGTTGGGTTCCTGCGTCTAGTCTTGTGGCCAACCGGAATTGATCAATCTCCTCCTTGCATAAATGTGCCACCTACCATTGTCGTAGACTTTTACTTTGAAACTTTCTTGTATTCCTTTGCTTCCATATATTCCATCAATAATATCCTATAGTCATTTCCTTCCCTCTTGTATTTCTTTTTCTTTTTCTGTCGGTAGTTGCAACCCTATTCACTTGAATTTATTAGTTTGGCTTATTAGTTATGGCATAGTGTTTTCCTCTCATAATAAAACAGTATCGACCGACTCATCGATTGGTCGCTTGAACTTATCAACCCAGCTTATTAGTTATTCGCTTGAACTTAGCAGCCCCAACTTATGTAAATCATGGCATAGTGGTTTTCCCTCCTAACAAACAACAACGCGGCAGTAGAAACCTTATGTAATTTTCCAGTTTTCCAAAGACGGAATATGACACTACAAGATTCTCTCTGCTTTTCAAATTATAGTTTGTTTGAATTTTTTGACCCTAAGTTTGACCACTGCCTTATTCAAAAAAATTTGCACAAAAACAAGTTAAATTTAAGTCATTTTTAAATATCATTTGTTAATAAAGCAAGCCATAACAAAAAGAAGTGACATTTTACACAAAATTTTGAATAAGGCGAGTGGTCAAAGTTGGGTTGTTCAAATGAACTACAATTTAAAACGGATTTAGTACATTACTACATATGGTGGGTAAATGGCACACGTAGCTTTCACTTTTAAACAAAAAAATAATAATAAAAGAAAGCGGGGGAATACGGCGGATATGTGTAGCATAAATAGGCACGTCCACCTCCTCAGCGGTTCCCAGCCCGTCTAGCACTACACAACAGCGAAGCTGAGCTTAGAGGTGACGCTGCACCGCCGCCTCTCGTCTACCTGTACGTGTGCTCATCTACCAGTACGTGCTCGATCGATCTGATCCTTGTGTTTTTGGATTCTACTATTGGAGTAGTACTTGAGTTTTTGGATTTTACTATTGGAGTAGTACGTTTGTTCGAGATATACCTATATATAAGTTTGGTCTGATAATCATTATATTCATTCATTATGCTTGCCGCTCATTTCTTCACATTCTCCAGGTAGCTCGTCGGTCGATTTCCCGGCCTGGAGCTCGGGATGGTGATGATGTCGGGACTAGCTGCCGCCTACAGCGTAACAACGATCGGGACCGCGCCCTCATCATGCTGGAAGACACGGGCACCGCCGCCGCGAGTCGCTTTCCAGCGGCGGCGGCTTATTATGTGTATGGACACGGCCACGGCCACGGCCACGTGCAGGCCCCGCGACGAGGAGATGACGGCGCCGGAGAAGGCCGACGTGCTGCGGTCGCTTGACGGGTGGGCGGAGTCGAACCTGCTGCCTCTGCTGAAGCCGGTGGAGCGGTCGTGGCAGCCGCACGACCTGCTGCCGGACTCGGCGTCGCCGGGGTTCCGCGAGGAGGTGGACGAGCTGCGGGCGCGCGCGCGGGAGATCCCCGACGACTACTACGTGTGCCTGGTGGGCAACATGGTGACGGAGGAGGCCCTGCCCACGTACCACGCCGCCCTCAACAGCTTCGTGGGCTACGACAGCCCCTCGAGCGCCGACGCCTGGGCGCGCTGGTCCCGCGGCTGGACCGCCGAGGAGAACCGGCACGGCGACCTCCTGAACCGGTACCTGTACCTGTGCGGCCGCGTCGACGTCCGGCGCGTGGAGCAGACCATCCACCACCTCATCAACGCCGGGATGCGCCTCGCCGCCGACAAGTGCCCTTACCGGGGCTTCATCTACACGGCGTTCCAGGAGCGCGCCACGGCAATCTCGCACGGCAACACGGCGGCGCGCGCCAAGGCGCTGGGCGACGCCAGCCTTGCCAGGATCTGCGGCGCCATCGCGGGGACGAGAAGCGGCACGAGGCGGCCTACACCCGGGTGGTGGACGAGCTGTTCGCGCTCACGCCCGACGCCGCCGTGCGCGCGCTCGAGTTCATGATGAGGGGAGAGGATCCTGATGCCGGCCTACTACATGTTCGACGGGCAGGACCCGGGCTGTTCCGCCACTACGCCGCCGTCGCGCAGAGGCTCGGCGTCTACACCACCGCCGACTACGCCGAGCTCGTCGGCTTCTTCGTCGACAGGTGGGGCGTCGCGGAGCTCGGCACCGGGCTCACCGGCGAGGGGAGGCGGGCGCAGGACTACGTCTGCCGGTTGCCGGAGAGGGTGCGCAAGATGGCCGAGCTGGACGCGCGACGGAGGCAGCAGCCACAGCCTCGTGAGGTCCCCTTCTCCTGGGTGTTCGACAGGCACGTGGAGCTGCATGCAGACCTGACGTGAACGGTCTCCTCTGCCCTGCCACTGTCACTGCTGGAGGTTATTACTGCGCTCTGCCCCATCCAGCTACTTGCTCCTCCTCGTAGGCTGAGGAGGCTATTATCCGTACTGCCGTCCCCCACTGTTCCGTCTATGTACGCTCACCGAGTCACCGCTGGAGTAACTCATCTGCGTCAGTCGTCATTCAATTCAATTGGTGATCGATGCAGCGTGTCAGGAAATTTAAACGCAACCGGCCCAAATGTCAGCAAGTACTATAGTTCCAACGATCCCAAATTTACCTTTGCCAAACTCCATTTTTAACATTGCGCATCAACATTGTCTGACGGTAGAAATTGAGAATGTAGTTCATGAAATAGACAAGCTGTTTTTGTTAACTAGAAGAGGTGATACCATCTAAACGTGGCTTCTGCAGTTTCTTTAGGTAAAACAATTTGACAAAGAAAAAACTAAATCCGCCAAAGAGAGAACCTTATACATACCAATTTCTGCACTATCCCTCTACTAGGCTCTCGCTTTTAGGGCGCTGTTTGGTTCGGCGCTAAGCTTCGCCTTGCCGCGCAAGTGGCCGACTAATGATGTTGTGTGTTTGGTTGACAAGCTAAGTTCAGGGTAGCCATGCTTGTCGTATGTGGTCGGGCGCAACTACTTTCTCACCAAAGGTCGAACGATTCGCCGCCACCGCCACAAACGTGGCCTCGCCACACCAGTGGGGGCTAACGAGGCGTGAACCAAGCAGCCCCCTTAGCGGTGCATGAACTCAAGTTACTATTATTGTTTATTGAGAACCCAACCACTCCCTCCATTCCAATTTTTTTTTAGAGTTCAAAGAGAGAACCTTATACATACCAATTCACTGTACTAACCCTCTACTAGGCTCGCTTTTAGTGGTGCATGAACTCAAGTTTTTATTGAGAACCCAACCACTCCCTCCATTCCAATGTTTTGTTTAGAGTTCAAGGGCAACCGCCCCGGCCTTTCGATTAATCATCAAAAAGACCAAAGTCATTACAACACATGTTTTTAACACCATCCGGATGTTCACCGGACTTACCAAAAGAGTAACTAAACCGCAAGAAACTAAAGAAAGAAAGATCCCGAACCACCGATGAACACCTCAAACATCCCTTGTTACATCCAAAGATCAAGATACACAAGTGGGTCAAGGGCGGAGGGCTCGGTAAGGCTAGATGTGGCGCGCTGCCCTACCTTAAATTTGTTTTAGGGGTTGTTTGGTTGCTCACCCAAACTCGGCGTAGTGTCACACATGCGGTTGCCACATAAGCTAGGCTAGTGTTTGGTTCTGCGCTACGCAACGCCACGCCACAATGTGCGGTGGCCTCCGGTTCTGCGGCCGCTTGGTTGCTACGAAAGATGTGGCCGCCACCGCTTTTCCTAGCATAAAAGCCCGTCTGGCCCCGTGGGGCGCACAAATCCATCACCTAACCTTAGGCGCTTGTGTCCTTGCGTTGTGGCAAGCCACACCGCCCACCAAAGACTTCCCGGGCGGTGCCACGCCATTTGTGGCAGCCTTTAGTGCTCAACCAAACAACCCCTTACACTTCTCTATCCTAGATGCATCATGTGTGTTTTCTTAATGTATGTGTTATTACTCGGTCTCTATCAACTCGCGCCCAGGCAATGTACACCAGGGCTTTTCCCCGGTGAGAACCAAAAATATCTTTAATAGATTCTATATTTAGCATAGTATAACTCATAAAAATATAGATTTAGCCCTATCTAAAAAAGGTTAAAAAGTACCTTATACTATTTTAGCCCCTTTTTGAGGTGTTTCTAGATCCGCCATCGGCACCACACCCGGTAGTCATATGTCCTCCACCACCGGAGATACGCTCATCTAGAGGGCAAGAGCTTCGCATCAAATCCGTTAGTATTCATCACGGACTCTAGGGCGCACCACGGCCTTTAGTCATCTCCAAACTTGATACAACATCAACCGGAGCCTTGATGTTCCAAAATCTCCCATCTTCGCCATCTCTCGGTGGAACTTCATGTAGTGCTTTGGAGAGTTCCATGAGGCAACCATAAAGTTTGGCTTGCGGTACCGGGTTTGATCTTGTCGATGTATATGTTCAAAGTATCCTTCTTGTCGGGTGGATAGAGGACCAACCAGACTTTTGTAACGTGACTAGCAATCTTGCAAAGAAGCATGTCCATGTCTCTCCAATCAAATCTCTCAAGACAAAGGTCATTTCTCTATTTCCAAACCGATCAAATCATAGCCGAAGAAACCATATTTACTAAACCATGCTTATTGCTGAACCAAAAAGTACTTACGTTAACCATGCTACTACCTATGTGAATTCCTAGGATATCTCAAACAATATTTCAACATTATTATATCACTACACATTCAAAAAAAACAAAGTTGGATTGATTCTTTTTCTGGAGCAAAAAGGCAAGTATCATCATCAACTTTCTTCCTTTTTTTGAAGAAACTGGAGGCCGAGGCCCCTACAGGATGAGCTTTATTGAGAAAAACAAGAGTACAGTGGATTTCAAAGACAAAAATAACGAAAAGCAAAGTAAAAGAAAAGTAAAGAAGAAGGTAGGAAAGTTAAGAAACAAAGAAAGAAACAAAGAAAATCAAACACGATTCTACTTAAATCACCGCAGAGAATGGACCCATTGATTGAAGAACGTTGTTTAAATGGCTTTTGACTCGAAGAGTCACCAAAGTTGAGCTCCTTGAAGAAGTTTCTTCTACAAATCATGAGTAGAAGTTTGAATTCCTTGAAAATCAATGCATTATGAGCGTTCCAAATGCTCCAACACATCAAGATAAGAGCCTCCATGAAGAATTGTGTTTGCAATTGGGCCCTCAAAGCGCCAAGGTTATCGAGGACATCGTTGGCCACCTCAAGGTTGATTGATCCCCAACACCGATGAGCATAAGGACAATGAAAGAATAGATACTCAAATGTTTCTTCAATATCATGAGTACACACCACACAATTATAGCTTGGGAGGGCCATGTGCTTCCTTCCGAGAATATTGCGAGGGCTCAGCCTATCCATGATTAGAAGCCGTAAACACCTTGTGTTTCGGTGACGTAAACATTTCCAAAGACATCTTATGGAGGGATGGGTTATTTGGTGACCAACCAAGCTTCAGAGACTCGACAAAGTGGAATACTTGGGGCACCATCAAAGTAGACCCACACATCATTTTCATTAACCAAATGAGTGTCATGCATTAGGCGGGTAATGGCCTCGCATAGTGTCACTTTCTTCCTTTTGGCTAAATTATCTCTCGTAAGAGCTCTATTATGGATTACTAGCCATAGGAAGCAATGAACTCTAGGTGGAATTTTGAGACTGCACAAAGAAAAAAAAAATGAACTATGTGAATTCATCTAAAATTAATAATTCTATATAGAGATTGAGATGAGTAAAGACCAGAATTGTTAAACTGGCAAACCATCTCATCTTCATCTTCTGAGAACTGAATAGTAGCTACAAGCTCAACTATTTCAAACCAAAATTGATACAATTCATCTAGAAACATTCCTTCTAAAGGTGCATTTTAGATTGACACCATCCCATAAGGTCGCTAGAGTTTTTCCTTTCTCATTAACTATTCTATATATACGGGGGTAAACCGGATAGCTAAGTAAGAGGACCCAAGCAAGTTGTCCTCCCAAAGCCTAATCTTTTTACCATTACCAACTTTCCATTTATACCCGATTTTAGTAGCTTAAGCTGCCCATATGAAACCTTTGAAGAAGCTTGAGGCACCTATTCTGTTAGATTGAAAAATGTTGTGATTTTTAGTATTATATTTGTAAACAATAAGATCTTTCCAGAGCTTATCCTTGTTAGCCAAGAGGCTAAGAGGCTAATATTGAGGTCTCTAAGATTCGTAGTTCCCAATTAGCTAAATGGTATTTATAATTCTTTATTTATGTGTCATTCAAGAGAAAATTACCTAGGTCTAATGGCCACCTTGGAAAAAGAATGAAAGATAACGTATAAACAGTATACTTGCCAAGTAGGTTTTAAGTAACATTGCCCTAGCCGCAAAAAGAAAGAAGTTTGCCTCTAGAAAGCTATCTTTTTTAGAATCTTATCAACCGTAGGTTGGAAGTCTTCTCTAGATAAGTTCTTATGGTGGAGAGGAACACCTTAATATTTGATAGGAAATTGCCCCAAAGGGCAAGCAAAGATATGAGCTAGTCTATGGGCTTCATCTATCTCCAGATTCAAAGGAACTAATTCACTTTTATGGAAATTGATACTCATACCTGATAACTGCTCATACCACATTAAAACACATTTCAAATTCATTACACTAGTGTCATCAACTTTAGAGAAAAGAATGGTGTCATTTGCATTTTGTACTCCCTTTCTAGGCCCATCGTGGTCCCTTAAAGAGACTCTTTTTTGTCTTGCACAAGAGAGAAGGCCAACAACAATAGGGCAAATTGGCCATGGTACACATGGCATGGAGCAGTAAGTGAGATGGTGACACCACCTGCTATGGCCATGAGATGCTACACTACTACAGATTCGCTCATCACTACCGGTATCACCGTCGAAATTTAGTCCACCGTGGGATGAACCGCGCCCGGCAAAGGATGAACCGGCCCAGCGCTGGACAAACCAGAATCTCCACGGACTCGACCAATACCGGGGCGGTGAAGATTTATATCTCTACCGGTTTGAATCATTCCCCGGCAAAGGGTCTTGATGGACACAGATCACTGCTGGGTTTGAATTAGAACCGATAGCGATTCGACGATTGACACAACCGGGTTGATTGGAACCGATAGCGATTTGGGAGGGGAAGCAAAGGAACAAGAAACAAAAATCGGAAATCAAGATTAACACGCATCGATTAACAAACGACCGATCCATTAACAAACGACACAAACCAAATTAATCGGCCATAGAAACAACCGATACAATAAATTAACATAAAAAGAAAGCGGCCGGCCTAATTAAGCCGCCTTCTTGGCCTTCTTCTTGGCCTTCTTGGCTGCCCCGCCTCGCCTTCTTCCCCGGCCTTCTTGGCCGCCATCTCCTCCGGTTTGGCACCGGTATCCCCCTCGGCGAGGTTATCGGCCAAGTACTCGATCCGGAGGGCGATGATGGACTTCTCCTCCAAGTGGTGATTCACCGCTTGGCGGTGCCAAGTTGGTCGGCCAGGCCGTTGAGCTTGTTATGGGCGGCGCCGAGGCGATGCAGGATGGACTTCTCCGCCCCTGTCGGCAGACCATGTCGATCGTCGGCGCGTCACCGACCCGGACGACTTACCGTGAAAACGGGGTAGAGAGGGAGTGTGTTTGGAGAGCGGAGTGTTGGAGAGCGGACCGGAGACAGGGGTTATGTACGTATAAATAGGACTCGGCCGCGGTTTCACGAGGGAACAGTTGAACACAAATGATAGAAAATTAAGATTGACACGCATCATAATAAATAATAAACCGATTCAAGGAAACAAGAGAGAACCCAAATTAACGAAAAGATAAAGAGATTGCCATGCAACAGATTAACCAACAACTGAACCATTAGCAAATTAACCACACGTATCATTGTATCTTACACATCCACAGCATCGCACAAAACAGAAATTAACATAAACAAATAAAAGAAGAGAACCTAGGCCGCCTTCTTGGCCTTCTTGGCCGGTGCTTGGCCGCCTTCCCGGCGGCCGCCTTCCCGGGCCTCCTCCTCCCGCTTTGGCCGAATCCCCTGGGCGAGGGTATCGGCCAGAGAGTCGATCCGAGGGCGTAGAAGTTGGCCCTCTCCTCGAGGGGCGGATTCACCTTTGGCGGACCAACGCCGCCGGCCGGGCCGCTCGGGCCTTGGTGAGGGCGCGGAGGTCCACAAATGAACTTCATCTCCTCCCCGGGTGGCGGCCATGTCGACGATCGTGGGCGGGAGTCCGGCTTTCCCGTGAGAGGGGCACGAAAGAGAAGGTAGTGTTGGATAACGGAGGGGGCGCCGAGGACGAGGTATAAATGTGGCGTTTTCCAAAAGACGTTCTCGAAAACGTGAATCGGCGACCGCCGCGCTTAATGGCCGCCTCCTCGGCACTCAACGCCCGACTATATTTTCCAAAGCACAACCGACAAGTTAATTATTTTCCAAAGAACAAGTTAAGATTCAAATCAAATTTTAATTTTAATCGCTCTTTGAACCGCAAACTAAAATGTATTCGGGGGACGAGGGAGCAACACACAAAATAATATATATAATTTTTATTTTATTAATATATAAAAATAAAAAAAATGTAACATATAATAAAAATGATAAAAAAAAAAAAAGAGAGGAAGGTCGCCGCCTAGTCCTCGTCCCCCTCCTCCTCCTCCTCCTCACCGGGCGGCCGGCCCTTGGCCAAGGCCTTGAGGACGATCCCCGCCACCGCTCCACCTTGGGGGCGTAGTGGTTCATCTTCTCTTCCAGGGTGGATCCACACTTGGAAGAAGACCATGGCCGTCCCGCCGACTCCTTCAAAGATCCCGAAGGGCGGGATGGAGACGATCGAGGTGAAATCCTCTCGATCACCTCCTGCATGCGGCGGCGACCGACAAGGTCATCGGCGGCGCCGCCTCTAGCCGGGTGGCCGAAGGTCCATGCGGGGCGGTCCGCTTGGGGGGGCGTAATCGAGTCGGTCGGAGTCGGGGACGTCGGCCGCCGCGGCGCCTCCACCACCGGGTTCCTTGCCCTTGTCCTCCACCGCTCCCATCTCCTCCCCGGTGCGCTTGTTGGATCCCCCGAGCCTAAGGCAGCCATGGCGCCAAGAATGCAAAGAGAATGTGGCCGGATGATCGAGAACTTCGGGAATGGATGAACGCCATGATCGGAGGGTGTGCTTAAATAGAGAGTTAGCCGGCTGCCCACTTCCCCACGATCGAACGTGGCGTCAAAGCAACCGCTTGGAATTCCCACGATCGCCGGTTGAATTGCCGACGATCTCTCTGCCGGCCGAAGCGTTTCCAGCGCCCGCACGGTTTTGGCGCCTTCGAATTCTTGGGCTGCGTTTCCAATGGCGCCATGGGACGACAACAGAGTCTCCACCTTCATTGATCACTATTAGGCCCACACATGAACCGGCAAAGATTAACAAATCGGTGAAACAAATAGTTATATCTCGTAAAAATCGATTTATTGAAATCATTAATTTTATCTCGGCCATTAATGCATTGAGATTTCAACTAACCCCGCTAAGCCTACCACGCATACTCGTATTATAAATTTTCATTTTAGTAGTACGTATATAGGCCGCCGAGTAGGTCATGGCCTCGTGATACGTCCACGGCCGCGAGCCTTGAGAATCGTGTTGCTCTAGTCTTCATTACCGTTCCCGCTTTTAATTAAACCGGCCGGTGTCTCGCTTCCCATGAGAAAAAGGCCAGCACCCCCCGCCGCGTCCGACGGGTTATATCAATGTCGGTAATAACACGCTGGTATCACTTTTAGCACGGTGATCACATATATCATCGCCGATGTACCACCACGCTGGCGGAAAGTTATGGGTATCACCGCCGGGTTAAAACTAAGAACCGACATTTTTGCATTGTCAGCGGCGAACGATGCATCGACCGGCCTGACCCTGCACCATTGCGGGAAGGAGCACTGTTGCCTCATTCTCGTACCCGCGGCCCGCGGTGCTTGGTTTATGCCGGTGCCAATATCCGGCGGTGAACTTCCATATCACCGCCGGGGTTTAGGGTTGAAACCGGCAAAGGATCGGTCCCGCATACCCCGACATCCGCCTATTAAAGCGACTAGTGCGGCCCTTAGGTTTGCAATTCAGCTTCTTTCGTCCTCTTTCTTGATACTCTTGATTCAGCTTTGCCCGTTCTTCTTCCTCGATCTTCTTTGCTACTCTCCACATACATATTGTTGGTATTTCTTAGCGTAAGCGGCAAAGTCCGCAAGCGCGCGGAAAGTACCGTTGTAGCACTTCACCTAGAAGTATTCCAGGTATCGAATTTTCACAGGAACGGGTGCTAAGTCTGTTCTTCTAGATATCAAGGGTCAAGCATAGGAGGTGATCCTAGGAGCGATGTGTTCTTTTCAAAGACTTAGACTAAGTCGCTACTCGTCTATTAATCGAAAGTATTACTTCGGCATCCCGGAGTGCACTTGGTCCGCCAAGCGATGCCGCCTTCTTGCTCTATCAAGCGCAACCCGACGTGGAGGGAGTACAATGGGCGGATAGGGCTGCCACCACCTATCCCCTACCTCACTACCGTGGATTGCGGAGCAAACGAGGGGTGATTCATAACTTCGACACCACGCCTACGCTATTTGTCACTACTCTAGCGCCGATCGTGGATCCCGCCTCTATCAGGGGCCCTCTACTAGAGCATTTACCACAGGGGGCAAACAACGATCCCATAATTCTCGATATAATAAATGATAGCATGGAACTTAAGAATGATATCGAAAGTAAGACACCTAATAAACTTCCGCCAATTCGTAGAAGTTACCCGTGAGGTACAAGGTAGGGAGGCGGAGCCGACAGATCCGCACTCCGACAAAATGAAAGACCGCGGGGTCGCTACTCCTCTCTTCCTCTCTACCTTGCACTCTCTCTCACTCCCACCGAGTGTCTTGGCACTCTCTACACCACCCTATGTGTGAGACGGGGGTGTAATTCCCGGGAATGTGGGGCGAAGTGATGGATCACATGGTGAAGGAATGTGGGATTCCTTTATTGAATGTGACTTGTGTGAATGAATGAGGGATGATGCTCTATGGAGGGGGGTGACCCTCCTTTTATACACAAGTGAAAGGTGGTTTTGGCGGGAAAGTTTGGCGGAAACGAAAAACACCTCCATGCACCGCCTCTACTCCTCCGGCTTGGGACACCGCCCAAGGCGCGGCGGGATCGGGGCACCAAAGCGCGGCGGGCGCCGCACTGCGCGGCCGGCCCCAGTTTGGCCCGCCTGTGCCGTGCCTTCACCTGTGGGCTGGTGGCTTGCTCTACATTGCTCTTCCGGGTGGTGCTTCCGGCGGATTCGCCTGGTTCTGGCCTGCCCACGTTCCCCTTAGCCAAAAGCGTATTTCTCCGAAGTTACGTATTGCTCTTTATTTGGCGTACTTTTACTGTTTAAAGTGTTTGTTCCTGCAAAACAAATATTCTCGAATACAAGTGGAACTAGGTGAGTAGTAAATGTTTAGTTACCTTAAATGGATTTTATCTTTCTTAATTAGAGTTAAGTTGGCGGTATAAAGTATGTGATAGTGGCCGCCAACACATATCTATGGCCTCTCTATGGGAGAAAGCCCTCCACGTACAGATATCGTTCTTATGCATCTTAGGCCACCAAAATGGTTCACACATAAGAGGTGCTACAAGAGTCTTATCAAGATTGAGCAAATAAGGTTAGAACAAATTGTGAGATTCACGGAGCCATCCGGTTCTCGTGTGCTTGAGAGGCCGGATACCGGATTTACATGTCCATATAAGAGACATGGCATTCTCCTGGATAAGATCATATCAATTTATGAAAATTCAAAGTAATGAAAATCTCCTTTGGTGATCAAAGCAGATTTTCATATATTAACATGATCTTCTCTTGCGAATGCCTATGCATGCTGTCATTAGACGCAAACCACAGCTTTTGGCCATTGCAAAGATAATTATCCGTAAGGCATCCTTGCCGTGGATTCAATGTAAATCTAGAGTTATGCCCTCCTTGTAAGATTGAGCACAAGAAACCTCACGTACCACCGATGGGACCTCAACGCACCGATGGGCTTTCAAATCCCATCGAATTTCATCGGCAAGAATCACATTACCTTCGGCGTTTTTATTTTAAATGTGTTTGTACACTTTGATGAGAACATTGATCTATTCGTGGAAAGGTCTTTGTTATCATATATGTAACTTTTTTTCAAGGTCTTTATTATCATATATGTAATCGGATATTGTAATCGGTTTGCTCCTCTCTCTCTCTCTCTCCATATATATATATATATATATATATATATATATATATATATATATATATATATATATATATATATATATATATATATATATATATATATATATATATATATATATATAAAATTTTTTCTACACCCTAGGTGTAGTTACACCCATGTGTATATCTCAAGATTTATGGTATATATGACCTAACAAAGTGCATGTGGATGAAGTATATGATCATACTAGACCATCTATGGTGGTATATACGTTAAGTATGCATTCATACTTTGAGTATATGGATATACTTTTTTATATACAGCAGTAGTGGCATTTTATGTAATTATCAAAAATATGGGTTCCATCAAAAAAATTTTCGCGTAGTAAGATCTAGAGTATCTTAATATGAGTATCTAAACATACTCAAACCAATAAACAAGTATGAACACATACATAATGTGGTTTTTCAATATGGGTGTAACTACACCCGGTGTATAGAAAGTGCACCCTATATATATATATATATATATATATATATATATATATATATATATATATATATATATATATATATATATAATCGCGGTGTTCCTTTCCAATGGATGTTTGCATTTATATATCATAATACGGGCGCAGTTCTTATTTTTTTTCGACGCCCTTCTTATCTTTCATGGACTAACATAAATATATAAATGCTCTATGTACTAACCGAAAAGTTGGTAAACATCATTGAAACGCACAACTCGAAAAAAAGAAAGGTCCAAGTAATCTCACGGCAAAGGAAAGATAACCGCCGGTTTTGAAACATATCACCGCCGGGTTTTAAAAGAGCCCCGACAAAGAAAAGAGACAACACTACCGGGTTTGCAAATACGAAACCGATAGTGATCAACCTTCTATCGCGTTTATCACGTAGGAAAATCTAATAATAAAAATATGGATCGAAAAGACCTAAGATCTTGTGTGGGGGCATAATTTGGGTGTACAAGATTGTAAAAAATTCAAGACATTTCTACATTGTGGGAGTAGACATGCTTCACAAAGGTACATGACCCCTTTCATCGAAGCATGACTGACAATTACATCCATAAGCTATCTTGGGTCATCTTCGCTCCGATGTGGTCTCGGCCTCAAACTTTTTCTTAGACGTGCACATGCCACGGTGAAGGAAGCACGATGTTTGAGATTTTTCGGACAAGGTTTGGTATTTTTTCCATTAAATTGAATTTCTACGCCGACGACCCCGAGTAATTACAGGTTGAACTGGGGTTACCCACTAACAGCCGCAGTGGTGCCAAAATTTCCCACATGGTCTCATGTGTCCTAGGAGGCAATTCAAAGTGTAGGTTGGTGCAAAATTTATAAGTTTTCAAGCTTTAATTAACCTCCTTCTATCGCGTTTATCACGTAGGAAAATCTAATAATAAAAATATGGATCGAAAAGACCTAAGATCTTGTGTGGGGGCATAATTTGGGTGTACAAGGTTGTAAAAAAAATTCAAGACATTTCTACATTGTGGGAGTAGACATGCTTCACAAAGGTACATGACCCCTTTCATCGGAAGCATGACCGATAATTACATCCATAAGCTATGCCGGGTCATCTTCGCTCCTGTGGTCTCGGCCTCAAACTTTTTCTTAGATGTGCACATGCCACGTGCGAAGGAAGCACGATGTTTGAGATTTTTCGGACAAGGTTTGGTATTTTTTCCATTAAATTGAATTTCTACGCGACGACCACTTTAGTAATTACAAGTTGAATTGGGGTTACCCACTAACAGCCGCAGTGGTGCCAAAATTTCCCACATGGTCTCATGTGTCCTAGGAGGCAATTCAATGTGTAGGTTGGTGCAAAATTCATAAGTTTTCAAGCTTTAATTAACCTTCTTCTATCGCGTTTATCACGTAGGAAAATCTAATAATAAAAATATGGATCGAGAAAGACCTAAGATCTTGTGTGGGGGCATAATTTGGGTGTACAGGTTGTAAAAAAAAATCAAGACATTTCTACATTGTGGGAGTAGACATGCTTCACAAAGGTACATGACCCCTTTCATCTAAGCATGACCGACAATTACATCCATAAGCTATGCCGGGTCATCTTCGCTCCGTGTGATCTCGACCTCAAACTTTTCTTTAGTCGTGCACATGCCACGCGGTGAAGGAAGCACGATGTTTAAGATTTTTCGACAAGGTTTGGTATTTTTTCAATTAAATTGAATTTCTACGATTGACGACCCCGAGTAATTATAGGTTGAACCGGGTTACCCACTAACAGCCGTGATCGGTGCCAAAATTTCTCACATGGTCTCATGTGTCCTAGGAGGCAATTCAAAGTGTAGGTTGGTGCAAAATTCATAAGTTTTCAAGCTTTAATTAACCTCCTTCTATCGCGTTTATCACGTAGAAAAATCTAATAATAAAAATATGGATCGAAAAGACCTAAGATCTTGTGTAGGGGCATAATTTGGGTGTACAAGGTTGTAAAAAAAAATTCAAGACATTTCTACATTGTGGGAGTACACATGCTTCACAAAGGTACATGACCCCTTTCATCGGAAGCATGACCGACAATTACATCCATAAGCTATCTTTGGGTCATCTTCGCTCCTGTGGTCTCGCCTCAAACTTTTTCTTAGACGTGCACATGCCATGTGTGAAGGAAGCACGATGTTTGAGATTTTTCGACAAAGGTTTGGTATTTTTTCAATTAAATTGAATTTCTACGCCGACGACCCCGAGTAATTACAGGTTGAACTGGGATTATACATACTTCACAAAAGCATTACAATTAATTGATTACAATTGACACGGTACAATAATCAAAGTGTACAAACACATTAAGAAATAACCACCTCAAAAACACCCTTCTAGCACCTATGTCCGAGGTGGTTACAATGCTACACGTTATGCTTACTCGATCTAAGTAAGGCGGATGGGACCTCTCGTGGAAGAACCAATGTCTCTCCGTGCCGACAAAGGCCCGACAGAGACGGGCTCTCATCTCCCGGCGCGACGAAGCACAAGAATGCACGCTACTTGGCTCCTCGCTTTCCGTCTTCCCTAAGTAGCTCATGCAACAATGGCGTTGCACGAGCATCACACCCAGCCTTCCGTAAGCAACGTTGTAGCTTAATCTTCAAAAACACCCTTCTAGTACCTCATCAGATACACCGTCTACCCATGATAAAATATTTATGTGGAGGGCTTTCTCCCAAATAGATGCTATATATGTGGATAGGAGAATTGGCAAATAACAAGATGTCGGCTGCGCACGGTTCGCCATACATGGCTCTCTGCGCGGGGCTGTTTTTATAGGTGGTGGTAGGTGGGAATGAGCGGTGGTAGGTGGCAACAAGTGTGATCTTATCACCGTGAGCGGTGGTACCGTGTGGCGGTGGTCAGAATAACACCCGTGTTTACTTGCCGCTAAGTCATGGATTGAATAAAATTAGGTTTATTTTATGTTTTTGATCCTAAGTGTGATTTTGGATGATGGTTGGATAGTATAGGTTGGGAATCTGAAATTTGAATCAAATTCAGATTTGAATTGAACTCCTAAAACCCTAAATTCCTTTCTCTTTTTACCCCCTTTTCTTTTATTCAAAATTTATAAAGAATTTGGGTATGGTTATTAAAGCAAATTTGTAGAGTTTTCAAAGTTGCACAAAGTTGGTATTTTGAGTTTTCAAAGTTTAGTTCAAAAATTTAGAGTAATTTTGAAAATACCAAAATTTGGGTTTTGTCCCCTTTGATTTAAAAACCATATTTCAAAATCTAAGCAAAATTTGCAAAAACTTTCAGAAGTTAGTTTGTAGATCTTGTTGAGATGAGCAAAAGTCATGTACAAAGTTTTTCAAGTTGTTGCATGATTTTAAAAGTAATTTTGAATTCAAATTTCAAAATTTTGAACCCCATTTGAAAAAGTCATATTTAGAGGCCGAATTTGAAAATCTTCCAATTGTGAAAATTGTAGATCTTGAAAAATTAGCCTAAGTCACTTTTTGAGTTTTTCAAGTTCAGTTCAAATTTTGGGAGAATTTGGCAAATTTCAAAGAAGTTAGGGTTTAGGGTGCTTTCACATTGAATAGAATTCAGCGTGCACGCCATACCGACGGCGATCGGAGCGACGCGGCCGTGGCGTTCGCGCGTTTAGCCGCGCCCGGCCGCGTGGTCGGCGTCGTGGATGACTTGGCGAAGGTCCCGACCACCTCACCATCCCTCTCTCTTCTTTATAAGTCGGCCGTCGTCGGCGTTCTTCTCTTTTCCTAGAAACCGCCATCGCCGAGTCGCCGCCGTCGCCGTCGAAATTCGTTGCCGTCGAGCATCTATTCACTAAACCAACTACACCAACGTCTTAGCCTCTTCCTAAGCCCCCTTCGACACTCAGTACGCAAGCCTTTCCCGCCCGCAACGCTTGTGCGAGGTCGTCTTCCTCACCATAAGGATTCGGTCACGCCGCCGAAAGTCCGCCGCCGTTGTAAACCTTGCTCGGTGAGCTTTCGCTCGTTTTCTTTCATCGGTCAGTGGCCGTGGTGATGTGGTCGTGATCGACCTCCCCATTTTCCCAGTGAAGCACGAAGCCGTCGGAACGCCAGCCGTGCCGCCGCGTCGAGCCGCCATCGCCGCCGTCGACCTTCCTCCTCCGGTCCACCTCCGTCCTAGCTAGCGTGGCGCATCGGTGATCACGGTGAGCTCTAGTCCCCTGCCGTCCTTTTCCTTTCCACTCTACCGCGATCTTGCGCCGAACGCCGGCGCGCCCGCTGCCGCCGGCCGGTGGCCATGCCGGTGGCCACGCCACGAGTGGCAAGGCCACAAAGTGCTGCCTAATCAGAGCATCCGGGCCGGCCCAAGAAGAATAGTGTTGGGCCGGAGTAAATCTTGGGCCAAAATAAAAATAATTCGGTCCATGGTAAACAATGAATCGGGCCTCTTGAACAGTTTGGGCCAAGATGTCTTTGGGCTGGTTTCAGCCCGTGTGCCTTTTTTTTTTTTTTATTCAATGTTTTATCAATTAGTATTTGTTTGAATAGTGCTGATTCTTGTGAATTTCATATAAATTCAAGTTTAGCTTTAAAAATTTTGAAAATTTTGTAGAAGCTTCTTATGAGTATATGAATCCATGAAAAATTTGAAACTTTGATTTTGAGTAGTTTTTGCATGATTTAAAAATACAAATTTTAATTGAAAAATGCATCTTCCTTGATTTTTAATAATTATTTTATTTATCCAAAAATCATGAAAATTATTTTGGTACTGTTTTATGATGTGTTCTACTTGTATAAAAAAGTTTGGAGTCGTTTTGAAATGTTTAAATTATTTTTTATTTTATGCTTTATTTTATTTATTAGGAAGGTGAGTGTTTAGAGTTTAATGATTTAGGTTTTATGTGACTTTTGGATTGTTTTGTAAATCTTGGATCAAATCACAATCAAGTGGTCCTTGAGAACTCCTTAGGCAATGGTGATGATATCTTGTAGAGTAGTTTAACAAGTTGGTTTTGTTGGGTTGCAACTTTATCTGAAGGAAAGTTGTACTCAAGTGTTTATCATTTCATGCATCCATCAAGCATCATGTTTACCATTCCATCCTGTTAAGCAATGCATCATTATTACGTGTAGAGAACGAGAGTGATGTGGTTTGCGATGACCAAACTTTGAAGAAGGTGCATCCACCCGAGATGCCGGTGTCAAGTGTGACGTGGGTGGTCCAACTGAATCTAACTTTTCCCACGCAATACGAGCAAGCCCCGGAGCATAAACCCTTCTCTCGCTTTTATAAATACTTTAATCACCTTAAGTCTAGTGTAATGTGCATTAAGTTAGTAGGAGTTGGTTGATACCGTTGTTGCATGATTACCTTGATCTACGCTATTCCGCATTTATCCCACTAGTATGTGTAGGTCGATCTCTTGTGCTTAGTAATGCCTAGACTTCTCGTAGAAGTCGAAAGTGATGGTTTCATCATTCGCGAGATATAGGTTTTATCTTTGTTCCTCCCGCTATGAAAAAAAAAAGAGAACACCCTAATGGTGGTTTATGAGAATAAATATGGTAGTGATGAATTTAAGATCGGACGGGACGTGAGGTTGAAAGCCGGCGGGATACCTAGCCGTGCTTGTCCCGTGTTGGTCGCTTTAAGGACCGGCCCGTTGTTTGGATTGTTAAGTTCGGGACTTTTGAACGCATGTTGCGCCCGAGGCCGTTTGGGTCAATGGCACGCCTCGACCGCGCCACCCCCCCAGTCGACGAAACTAACGGCCACATGCCCCGTAAGCCCGATCTCGGGGGTGTGCCAAATCGGGAAACGGACAACCGCAGCGACCGGGAGAGTGGAGAGATGGCGGGAGTAGCATGTACCCATCCCTCTTGGTCAAACCGTCATTAGGACGGGGTAGGGAGGTGGAGCATGTGCTCGGGTGGCGATGGACCCAGTCCCGCTTTGAACCTAACCGAGTGAGGGTTGATATATGCAAGCTTAAGTGCTACATATGTCGTGGTTTAGGGATCCCCACCGGTATTAATCGGTTCATGAATCACCGCTGTTTCTGGTTATGGAGACCCGCTTCTTCGTCCATTCATCGTAGTAATTGAAGAAACAAGGTTACTCATGGTTTTGCAAGGAAAAGAGATGCGAGAGATAAGTTGAGATGTGTTGCTTAAAAAGTGTTTGAGATAGAACAGTGCAAATCTAGCTTTATTTATGCTCCAATAAAATTTATGCTAAAAATATTGAAAGTAAGGATCCACTTGTAGTAAGCTTTTCTACAAACTCCCCTTCTCTAGCTCTACTTCCCTTAAGCCAAAGATATCCTTGGAGTCTTTTCTTTTTGTCGGGTAAGTCTTATGGAGTACATTGTGTACTCGGGGTTTGTTAACCCTTGTTGCGTGTCTTGGACTCTTGCCGCTAACCAAGGTTGTGTTGCGGTGGGCTCGACATGACTTGATGTCTCCTATAGTTAAACTCATCTTCCACAAATTAAGTTAAGTTTACTCAAATGTAACTCATTCACCTTTTGTAAAATTAATATTATTATTCTTCCGCACTGACCAGATATTTGTAACAAATGTGGTAATGTTGTAGCTACTCCTTTGTTGATCCCTCGGTATGAGAGTGGTGTAATCGGGGTTTCCGGCGACACCGACATGCTTCTTAAGTTATTGGGTGCTTCAAGACAAATGTTAGAGGTCTTTGGGACAAAGACAAAAAGTGTGGGCCCGGTAATTAGGAGGTTACTCATACGATGGCAACAAGAAACCGATCACCGCCGGGTCACCCGGCGTTTATACCCGCGATGTGAACCTATAATTTAACACCGCCGGGCCTCTTGTTAAAC
Organism: Hyparrhenia diplandra; assembly: GCA_015847255.1. Taxonomy (NCBI): domain Eukaryota; kingdom Viridiplantae; phylum Streptophyta; class Magnoliopsida; order Poales; family Poaceae; genus Hyparrhenia; species Hyparrhenia diplandra. The sequence goes on along the minus strand of JADLZK010010130.1, from coordinate 301,110 downwards.
CGGCGGTGATTAACTATAGAAATGGGCACGCGGGGTGAAAATTTCACTAGTCATTTGAACCCCGCGCCATTCGCTCCAAATTTCGACGATATATAATAGCTGGGCGCTGGGCGAAATAATTTTTCCAGTCATTTCAACCCCGCGCCCCAATCGTTCCCTACCGGCGTCGCCGACGGAGCACCACCATCACACACGCCGCGGTCGTCGTCGCCCCCTACAGCGCCTCCATTCTCTTCTTCTCCGACGTCCCCAACGCCGCGCCGGCGCCCCGCGCCCTTTCCACGGTGAGAACTAATTAGCCATTTAGTTCCTCGAGATTTTGCCTATGAGAATGAGATCTAATTAGCCGTTGTTCTCGCCTCGCCTCGCCCGCTTGTTCTTCGTCCCACGTCGACGGGGGACCGCTACCGCACCGCCGTCTCTGCGACCTCCCGCCGTCCCGTCTATGCCCGACATCGACACGTGCACGCGCGACCTCGAGCCGATTCCGGCCGGAAGAACGCCCCGTCCGCCCCTCTCGCTCCCTTCTAGGGCGTCTGCGTCTCGCACCGCCGAGACAAGGCAGAGCGCGGACCCGCCTGATGCTCGGTGAGTGCGCCGGTCACCGCCTCTTGAGTTGTTCGTTGAAATGCCCGTGTTGATAAATCCAACTGCTATTTCCTTTTTCTATTTAGATTTTGCTTTCAAACAGTTCAGGATCCTTATATAGTGGCAAAAGTATTTTAATTGGTCTATGGTGAACAAATTGGATTTAAACATTGTGGTCATTTACAAAGAATGATTGAAGACATTCTAATGCTCGAATTGTGATTGAAATGAGATAGATGTTGAAATTCATGAGTTTCGTGGTGTTCAAAATCTTGCCGTACAACATTTCTGAATGACATAGCATTAACATCCTATTTTGGTTGCATGTATAGGCAAACCATGGCGTGGTATGTAGTGCATGTTGGTCAAGTGCCGTGGATCTATCGAACCCAGGAAGATTGCTCTCGCTCAAGTCTCTCGCTACCCGTAATTGTTACAAAAATACAAGATCTGAAGTTGAAGCTTTCGGGGCCTACTATGGTGAAAACTTTCACTATCAACCAGCCCCGAGATCGATGAGAAGCCTCTCTCCATAGATATGAAGATTAGGAGAATTGCGACTTGGCCTATGAAAGATGTTTTGATTTACGTCATGGCTATTGTCATTGTTTTCCTTATTTGGAAGTTGATGTCCTAGGCTCAATTTAAGTAGAACATTAGGTGGAGTTAGTTGTATGTAACCTTTGAACCATGTAATGTATCTATGATGCTTTTATGGGTTTAAAAATAGCTGATTTTCGTGAAAAAAAATTCATAAATTATAAAAAATTTAAACAAAAACGCCGGGTGGCATGGGCCCGACAGGTGAATGACATACAAACCGGTAGTGTAACTACACCAAACACTATCGGTTTGAATTACAAACCGTCATCGATGACAAAAACATCACCGCCGGCCGCACTAACCAACCGATAGTCTTCACTCTAATAACGCCGTTTGGTTGAAATCAGCCGAAACGGTGTTCACGTAAAAGTTCAGCGGGTTCAAAGTAAGCCGCCATTGTTAGCTCTTCGATACACTATCGCTCAGTCTAACCCGATAGTGTTATCCCCACGCCTCGCTGGTTCGTTAAAGCCCGGCGGTGCTCCCCAATATCAACTCCTCCGGTGACTTCCGAACCCGCATTGCTTGGATCAAAAATGCCCCGGGTCGCGTGGAACACCCGGCGGTGTTTGGTGACGATCTTGTTGCCGGTTCGATATCAAACGGCAGTCTCTCCTCGCATCACCGCCGGCGTTTTGACCCGGTAGTGTTTCAAACCCCACATCACTACGCTATGGTTCTCCCCGGTTCAGTTTTTCGGCGATGAAGGGGGTTGGAGCCCCGGCGATGTACAATTCTCGTAGTAGTGCTAGATGCGTAGGGAGCGGTAGGGATATCATGGTAACAAAGATTGTAGCGCCAATAGGAAACCGTCGAAGATAAAGGACAAGGTACGCTGGGTGAGAGCTAGCATGATGGAGAAGACCACCAAGTCAAGGAGCCTGCGGAACAGTGGGGGGGGGGCGCTGGCAGGGGCCATGGCCCCCTAACATTTCAAGAAAAAATATTAATAGTATAAATCCATGATTTTTATTTATATTATAATAGAAAATATAACAAATTTTTGTCACATATGCCTTTTAATATCTTGTAGATAATTAAATCAAACAAAACACGATTAGATATATAATATTACGGCACATTAGAAGGACTGAAACATAGATATCAAAGTTTACTTAAATCATCTCGGATGCCTTATTGTTATGGGGTTATTGTCTACCACTAAAAAATAGCGTCTTTGGTCCAAGAGTATATATAAAAATGCAAGTACTTGTGTCAAGTCGATGAATTAGTCTCGATAGTCACCATGAAAAAATCTAACCTAACTCGTTGTGCTCATTTTTTATAAGTTAAATTTACTCGCCCCTTATAAATAATTCTTGGCTCCTCCTAACGCTTCTCGAATAGCTAGTTCGGTCGGATGTCGATCGAGACATACCCCGCCCGGTGAAGTATCTCATGTATAAAACCGGATCATCCGACAACACAATTTAGATCTCCAAAGGAAATTAAAATACCCTGTGTGGACAAGCCGTCCATCCATGCTCTCATGTGCGTCTTCAAGTATGTACTCCCTCTGTCCCTAAAAGAACCAATTTCTAGCAAGGCGCCCAAACCAGTGACAGGTACTGCATCTGTATGCATGAGATTAGGCCTAAGCTCCTTTTTTTTAGAAAATTAGGCGGTGGCTTCCTCCAATTAAAGCTCATTGTCTCCGGGCCTTACATTTGATAAGTGTAGGTGACGTTACCTTTTTCAGTGTTTGTGCCAACCCGGCTCATGTTCAATCATGTCCACTCTGGGACACGCTTCAGTATGTAACCATGGACAATGTTATGGTTCTAGCAGCTGCATGCTGCTAATCTATGAAAGTTGTTTTCTTGTCAAAAAAAAAAAAAAAACATTGTCTCCCTTCTTGCTTGCTTTACATGGTGTGTGTATCCGTCTTCTGAACAGTTGACAGTGTGCGCTGATTCTGGATTCCCCAACATTTTTTTTGGCTTTATTTCTTGCTTCTCACCTGCACGGCTGCACCATGTGACTTCCTCTTCGTCAAGGATATCTTGGATCACTTTCTTAGCCTTATCTTGTTTGACCGGCAGGTTTCATTTTGATATATACGCTCCAAATTCAAAGCCTGGTTATGTGTCTCTTCACATATTTGCATTTCAACAACACAAGTTCTTCCAAGGTATTCATCCAACAAGCTTGTTGCACTTTGGAATCGGCTGCAACGTGGGTTTTCACGTTCCTTGATGGTATTTTATTTTAAGAATTGGATTTCATTGTACAGTTCTTTGGTAAACTTTAATCATGATGATTGGATGATGTGTCACTCTGATAATTTAAACTGGTTCCTTTCCTTGAAGGCCTTATTTGATGCGCATCTATCTCAAAACACATGTGTTAAGAGTGGATTGGAGTGAAAGTTAGTTCAAATACACTCCAATCCCTTGCCGTATACCGTATTAACTAGCAGTCCTATGCTCCTGTCGATCTCAATCTGGAACCGTAGGCCAAAGTCACCCACTCACCATGTGTCCCTAGAACGACGGAAGAATCCCGCAGAGAACTCCTTGTAAACTCGACATTAATAATTTTATTAAGTTTTTGTACAAAATTGCTAAAGAAACCTTGTTTTGTTCCCAATAAAGTACTATAAATCTATCAGTGTTATCCGCAACTCAATATCCCTTTGAGCACCAAAAAGACTGCCTCCAAAAATTCAGCTGCTGCAGACTGCATAGAAGTTGACCATCCATGCTGATGTTAGCACTTTTTTTTAGCTAAGATGTCAGTACCTTTTCTTTCCTTTTTCTTTATACGCCCAACAAAAAAAATAATGGCTTTATTATTCACTGTGATGCTTGTGTTCGTCCAAACTGGGCGGCGACAATGGTGGAACAGCGGATACATCAGTATCCCTGAAGGCAAGATCAACGACTTGCAAAATCTTTCTAGCAGATGCCTTAGAATCAGTAGCTCTGACCACTCTTGTCAAGTCCCCAGGAGTGGTAACATTTTTGGCTCTGCACATTGGTTTTCTTGGTTGATAGTTTGGCATTCACAGCAGGTTGGCCAGCTGCAATGGCGGAAGTGAAGACACCAGATTCGCGCAGACTCTGAACAATTGACTGGCAAAGAAAAGAGTACTACTATTAAGCATTAAATAGCACAGAAATGATAGTGACTTCACACGGCAGCATTGTTGGTACCCACCATTGGGGTGTATATACGAGTCAGCACTCCTTTCCTCAGAAGCTTTAAGTTAAGCTGTTTATCATTCCACACGACACGTTCATTGTACCTAGCCAAAAAAAAAGAAGAAACATTACCAAAAAGAAAAAAGTAAACCAAACACTAAAAATCCATTTCTCTGCAGCGAAAAATGGAACACCACAAATTTAATGCATTCAACTGGCATCAAGAGGCAGATGGAATTCTTTCCATGAAATAGTCCAGCTTAGCCTGATTATTCCAGATTCAGGGCAGGCTGCGGTGTAAGGTTCTGAGCCAATGTCTCTAGTCCTCATGTTTCATAGATTCTGTCATAAAAGAAAACAGTATCTATTCAAAAACATAATAAGACCATGGGCCTTTTTGAGTTCTGAGTCAAGCCTTCTCAAGCTGGTCCAGACTTGGGCTATGTTTTTCTGGTGAGGCATTTGAGGACTGTCTCAGTCTGAAAACCCCAACATGTGATTTCATTCATTGAGTTTACTATCTTGACCCTATACGTTGCAGCTTGGGAATCATTATGCGTCCACTTGTTACCATGTGCTTAAAGTTAGCAAGTTATTTAATTGTTCATGAATGAGTAACCACCATACTTAATTATGGACGTACTAGTATAGGTAGACATAGACCTTACTGAGGATTGAGGAAGAAGACATGAGATGGAATAAAAACTATTTAAACCTTCTAAACCAATATCCTGTTTGATCACTAAAAAATATGGTACAGTGTGATCCCTTTTATGAGGATATTTTCAATTTGAATAAACCCTTCAGAAATAATCTCTAAAGTTAATTAAACTCATCTCCAAGAATACAACACAGACTAAACCTCTTATAAAATATAATCCAAATAAGAAAACTTTTAGTATATCTAAATTCTGTTTTCCAATCAATGAAGTGCCATTCTGAACTGAGTGAACAGCACTGCAGCATCTGTAAAGCATTATTACACTAAACAATTAATAAGCAAAGAAATTACCAGCGAAGCATTTCTTCTTCACTAGCAGTTGATGCAATTATAAAAGCCTGCATAGCAAATGTTTTAAGTTAGTGGTAGAAGAGACAGTAACTAGCTGAGTCATCAAGTGGGAAGCACCAAGAACAACATATATTTCTTGAGCTTCAGAATTACATATAAAAGCATCTTTACTTACTGCTCTGTCAAAATCCAACATGAAACATCTCTTAACATCTTCTTTAGTAGGCTTGCATCCACAGCGATCACGTCTAGATGTCAAATCTGAAAATTTTGTGTATGTATAGTGCAGAACTGCAGCCTCCTCCAACTTGGTCTCACTGTTAGTGATGTGCCAAAATATTGTAAGAATAACTCTATTCTGAGATGTACTCCTCCAATCACAAACAATTTACATATTGGATATCGACAGTTCTCCAGATTCAATTTGTAAGACACAAGATTTTCATGATCTTGATCACAAATGATGTCTTAATAATAATTTAGGGCACAAGAACTTGTGACCAGAGGTAATACTGATGAACATATACGATAATATCAAACTGGATGCTGTCAAAATATCCTTACTGTGGGCTCTTTTGCATAATTATGCCACCTGTGTGCGCCATTAGGGCCGGAGATGGTCTTGAATTCGTGCAGCAGATTTTCCATTACCATAAGTGAGAAAATAATTAGGATTTCCACGCGCCGCTTCCTTATACATGCCAAAGTAAGTATCTTTAGGGAGATGATCATAATTCTTCTTGAACATAGATACCTGGTAAAATATTGCCATGCAAAAAAGAATTGTCATGATAAGCTCATTATTCAGTGGTACTGCTTGCCTAATACAGTAGTTGATGAAGGTCCGTAAGTTGCAAGGTGTAGTACTGCATATGATATATTTCCCTTGCTAAAAATGATAACAAAAGATATCTTATAGTATAGATAAACACATCTACATAATGTGGGATCCCATCAGAATCTCTTGATCTTCTGTTGTTCTTGGGCATGCTATGGCATCATGACTTGTTGCCCATACACAGCATCCTCTATTTTGCCTCATTTCCTTTTCATGACTAAATATAAATTGTAATAGAACTAAGATGGTAATACCGAAGTTGTGAGCTTCCAAATAAACTGCGTGATTCTCTGCATAGAAATCTAGGGTCCCTTTGGTTGGGCTTTTACCTGCTTTTGCTTTTGGCAAAAGCCAAAAGCCAACCAAAGGGCTCAAAAGCCACAGTTGCTTTTGGCAAAAGCAGCTTTCAATTCAGTACAAATTGAAAAGCACCCATGACCCCTTTTGGTTGCTTTTGGGTAAAAATTACCCACCTACCACTCGTTATGTGATACCAGTTCAATTCTTTCTCCCGTTCTATTCCGTCCAAGGACTATCAGGTGGTCCACGCCGCGCCCATCTCGCCCCCCGCCCCCGTGTTCCGCCGCCGCCCCGTCCCCATCTCCAGCGAAAAGCGCACGGCGCGCCTGGCCCCATCTCCGGCAAGCGCCACGGCCGCCGCCTGGCCCCCATCTCTCCGGCGGCGCGCAGCCTTGTTCCGCAGCCTCCGCGCGCCGGTCCTGCCCCGGTTCCGCAAGAGCAGCCTTGTCTCGCGCCCCGCAGAGCGGCCTCGTCCTGAGCTCCGGCCACGGGCATAGAGCCTCAACGAGGCTTGCCCGGCGGCTCACGAGGCTTGCCCGGCGGCCGGTGATTGCGGGCCCGCCCGCGGAGCCGGTGCCGTGGGTAGGCGCACCCAGTCCCGCACCCATCCCGGCGCGACGACCGAGCGGAAGCTTCCTCCGGCGAGGTCATGGGTGGCGCCCGCGCTCCACGGCCATGGCCGGGCGGCTCCGCCCGCCTCCCCCGGGCCGACGCCCGCCAAATCTCCCGCCCAAATCTGGCTCCGTGGCTCGCCGTGTCGTCGGCTGCTCACGAATAAACTTTTCTAGCCCCGACCTCTCTGGATGGCAGAATACAGTGGCTACAATTCATTGATTCTGATCCATCGATGTAGTACTAGCGGTGGTTCAACAAGATACTTGAATGTATCCCAATGATTGGATCAGTCTAGTGTCAAATAAATGATTGGATCAGTCTAACACAATTCCTACTATTCACACATGTTTCATCCACAAACCAAAGGGGCCTTAATGGGCATCTTATATGAAAATTAATTTTATCTTGCTTAAATAGTCATTTTTATGTTAATTAGTGAGCAAATTAGTTTGAAACGAGCAATTAAGCATATAAACATGTCCCAAACATTCTAGGGCATTATAGGTATTTCACACACAACCTACAGGTTTGACAAAGAGCTCTAACCAAACGGGCTTCGCTTTTCCCATTTGCTTTTCCACAGCCCACACCCCACAAACGCAGCTTTTTTCAAAAGCCACAAAATAACAACCAAACACACCCCTAGTGTATTGTTTGTGCTTAAAAGAAACTTAACAGTACCAAAGAAGTGAACAAAGCAACCATGGAAAGTTCACAACGCACAAATAATTATCCTTGAATCCAAAAAGTATCTTATAAAAATTACATCCTATATGCAGGCCACCTAAAATGGTATCATAACACGCACTTTCGCCCGTAACCAACTTATGCAAAGGTGAAGCCATACTCGCCAGAACCAACTTACCTTTTCTAAAAGTATACAGTTTACTGAACTGGCTAAATTCCATATACACTTATACAGCACATATTTAAATACTTCAATCTTAATTAGGGATGGCAAATGAAGCGAAATTCAACAGTGTTTGCAAATCTTCCTATGTGAAAGTCTGAATGAGCAACAAGGAATGCAAGTCCAAATTAATTTTGAAGCAAAGGTAGATAGTCACAAAGTACTTGAGAGGACCAGCTTCAAGCGGGAATTGTAAGTGGGGAACAAGAAAATCTGAATAAATGCATATAAAATATCCAAGAATAAAAATAACAATTGACTTTCCCCTATTGCCTTAGAAACATTGGCAGAAACTAGTAACTTTAGCATGAAATCATTCGCAAATAAAACTAAATTTAAATTGCAGAAAATGAACTAGTTGAGTACAGACAATTAGAGGAATAAAGTTGCTCCTAGTTTTGTATTAACTTCATGGTAGTAGGTGTTATTCTCAGATGCACTTGTGCTAACATGTGGTTTGCAAACAATGGTATATAGATTGGCACTTAAGAGACGAAAAGAAAATAAAGAAAAAGTCTTACTTCGCTGAATGGATCTTTTATATTGTCACGCTCAACACTGCTTTCCTGAAGACACTTAAGTTAATTAGTCATCGAAATTTTGTGGACAGTCAGACATATGAGTAGCACTGCAAAATTGATTCTTGGCTGTTTTACTTACATAATTTGGAAAAATAACCATGTCAACATCACGAGGGACCTCAGCTAACAAGCGTCTAACAGAATACTCAGCGGCTCCACCAGGATAGAGTAACTCATCAGTGTCTAGATGTATGATCCAATCCATGCCACCATCCTTCAACAAATAGCATTGTCCTTAGTGTATGAAATGCCTATAGAAAAAATCTCAAACAAAAAACTAGAAACCTACATTGCTGCATAGCAGCCCCAGTGACTAGCTAAAGCTACAAATGAAAAGTTCAATCATTCATATAACAGAATTAACAGCAGATGTAACAGACGACAGACGTACCCGAGCCATAACAATAGCCATCTCCATGTTGAGTGATTGCTTCACAAAGAGTTCATAGTTGCAAGGCTTGTAAAAAAATCCTGAAAGCCAACTCTCGTTCCAGATTCGACTTGAGCCCAAGCAATAAAACACATCAGGGAGGCGACAAAGATGAGTGATAGAAACTCTATCAGAAGAACATGCCAAGGCAGACTATGTCCTAAAAATGGGTTACTAGTAGTTACTATCTAGGCATGGAAAAATTCTCCCTGCATCCATCTTGTCAATGGTTTGATGTGGTCTAACTTAATTTTGTCTGGATACACAAGGAATCGTATGCTTTTGATCCTCACTTTCAAAAACGAAATGCAGAAATCATTATGTGGTTATTCTTTATGTGATTTATGTGGTTAATAGCAGAAAGGAAATGGCACACAAGAGTAGCTGTTATCGAAAGTAAAAGAACTGGAAATACGAAGCTGACCTCCGTGCCTGCCGTTCCTCAAGCTCCTTGGTTCTGTACACCACTTTTACCCCCTTCCGTAATCAATCAATCAATCAAGAAGACAAACAAAGGGACTGAAATTAGCGCTGGACTGCAGAACTGGTGAGGATCAATCAAAAACAAAACGCACAAAGAATTCTGCTACCCACAGGAATTGACTCGAGGACTCCAGCAACATTGGGTTTGGCCGCCTTCCCTCCACAAAGAGCAGGAACTGCGCGACGCCGACGACCCTCTTGTGATAGAAGAGCCAGGGCAGGACCTGCTCCAGCCCCCGGGAGGTGCTCGTCTGCACGCACACCTTGGGCTGGAGATGTTCCTCTGCAGAAGCCATGGTCTGGTTGGCAGCGCCCGAGTCGGAGGGAAGGACCAGCCGCAGAGGTAGGGAAGGAGGGGGCGGAGGATCCCACGAGCACATCGGTGCAGTCGGACGAGGGGAGCGACGGTGGGGTGGGCTCGGCCATGCCGGGAAGGCGTGGGAAGGCCAGCGCGTGGTTGGGTCATCGACGCCGCCGCCGCGCCACTGGAGCACGAAGGCCAGCGCAGCGAGCGTGAGCGGGAGGACTGTCAGGAGCAGCAGGAGCTGGCGCCATGCGGCGCCGCCGCCGGAGGGCGCCTGCGCCGGCGGCATCGAAGACGCCGATCTGTCGAGGCCGGTTGTGGTGGGTTTTCCGTCGTTCCGGTTTCCCCTTTGGGCCGTTCAATTTGGGGAACATATAAACTTTGAAACTTTTTCGTTTATGCCATTTAATAGGTTTATAATGTCACACATGCCATTACCAAAGTTCACAGGTATCACTTCTCTAAACTTTTTTTTTTACCTTCCATTTACTAGAAAAAAATATAATTTTTCTATCTTTCCTCAGTTTCCAAATTGTAGTTCACTTTTTAAATTTTTCGATACATTGATTTTGCATTCTTGCTACATTATGCCTAGATACATAAGAAAACAAATGGATCTAGAAAAGCTAAAGTAAACTACAATTTGGAGAAAGTACATATTAATCATATCAAATTATATTTTGTTTGCGGAAATTAAATAAGATAGTTTTTATATGAAAATTGTAGAGCTCGGTGGATCTAAAACTTTCTAGTTTTAAATTTCTTCATTTGAAGTCATTAAGATACTAAAAGTAATTACCTAAAGGCATTTTGGCATGGAAAGAACAAAAAAATAAAAAGCTTAGAGCTGTGGCACCAGTGTGTGGTGAACTTTTTAAATGGCATACCCGGAAAAGACTCATAAACTTGTCTCCTAGCCTCCTACTAGGTATACATGGCCCCATTTTGAGAAGGGGATTCCACACTTGAATTCATGACTTTTGAGTATTATTTAACTGTCATGAAATTGCATTCAACATTTCTATATTATTTTTACTATTAGAACAATCACAATGCGCTTGAAAAAATAGGTGTAGACACTAAAATATCCCTTATATTCTAAAATATATGATTTAGCTATTCCCTAGAATACAAAACCCCTCGGAAAAGTAAAGAACAAACAACAGCTTTGTAAATATTCTTTGTCCATATTTCAAACAATCCACGGCATCACTCACGTTTTTATCAAAGATCGGATCGATCGGTCGTTTGCCTCTGGTAGCTCGTTTGCTTCGTCCACCCGGTATAGCTTTCTCCGCCGCAAGATGGACTCGCGAGGAGGACGTGCGCCCGGACCTCGGCAACATTGTCTACTCTTTGTGCAGGAGCACAGCGGCCAGGCTGGCAGCAGGAAATAATCCAAACGGACCCTAAACTATTATAAAACTAATCCGTAAAACAGTTCATAACAGAAGGTACTAATTATTGATCATCCTCAAGCAGTAGTAGGAAATAATTCTTGCAGCAAATATTCTCTTTTATCATGGGCCGACAAGTATTCTTTATCATGCAACCACGCTAGAGAAGAAAAGGAGCTTTCTCAAAAATGGAACAGCTAAAGAATTCAGCGTGGCTGTAAAGCCGAGTGTAAAAAAAAAAAAAAAAATAGGAGTTGAACGGATCAGGAAAAAGACAGCTAGCTCAAGGTGTTAGAATATAATAAACCTTTACCTTGAAAGTATAAATTCCCTTTTTGTTTTCCATAACCGTGAGATTTTAAGTCCCTTTTGCACACTGTAAATTTTCGTGCAGTCTTGTGTCATACCGTCGAACTGAGATAACTCAGACAGACACACGAATCATAATCAAGGAGGCAACAAATTGCAATGGCGAATAGCCAATTACATCAGGGTTGATTCAAACGATTCTTCCATCCGTACCCATGCCCGTAATACAATTATATCAGGGTTGATTCAAACGATTCTTCCTTCCGTACCCATGCCCTAATAACTGTTCGACAAATAGCAGGGCTGACCTGATGCACTTACATGAGAATTGAGATTCAACTTTGCACTTGTCTTTACATTCAAGATCGCCGTACAGACTCGCCTAACAAAGCACACATACAGGGTGGAAGTGGGACCATCGAATTGTACTTCTATTACACCCTCAAGGTCAAGGCTGGCTCAAAATCACTCCTCTTCCTCGTCCATGTCATTTTCACTAACTAAATGACCAAGGGAAACTTTAGCCTTCTTTGCTCCTGGCGAACTCGACGCACCAACCCCTTCACTTTTCCGCTTGTCGCCCTGCCCTGCATCCTCCCCATCTTTCATAACCTCACCTGAAGACTTGCTGTCACCTTCTTTCTCTGCAGAATCATCCTTCTCCGATGGTAGCTCGGCTCCCTTCTTCATGGACTGCTCACACTCCTTCAGGAAGGCACGCACTTCATCATCCTCAGCGACATGTAGAGCGGTTTGGCCACCTTTATTCTTTGTTGTGACGTCGACGCCTTTCTTCACAAGGTACTTCACAAGATCCAGGTGGGAATTCTGAGCAGCAAAGTGCAGTACCGTGAAGCCTTTCCGATTCTTTGCTTTCACAGAGGCCCCGGATGCTAGCAGCTCACGGACCACTTCTACATGGCCTTTCTGGCAAGCAAAATGAATCGCGGCAGTATCGTCCATTGCTGCAGCTCCCACATCAGCTTTGTGCTTGCAAAGGCATCTCACAACATCGACATGCCCAGCCCATGCAGCCAGGTGGAGTCTGAATGAAGAAATAACTTGTGTCAAGGAGACGGTAAAAATTCAGAGAAAAAGTGACATAGAGTTCTACTGCAGCAGCATCACATCCTGCTCACCGAGAAACTACTCTGCCTCTATCTTTGAGACCATTAATTTAGCACACCAAGAAAGTTAAAAATTTACTCGAATGAATGATAACAGAATGTTCGGCAAGCTCAACATCATATATACTGTATTTTCACATATTCTCCAGTCAACCCCTTTCCAAAAGATACAGACACGGGTAAAGCCAACGACCTGTTGCCCTGAATTAGCCAAAAAAAAAAAAAAAAAAAAAAAAAACAGGGACTATGGGCGTGTTTGGGGTGGCTCCAGAGCCGAACTCCAAGCCGGAGTCGGGTGGAGCTACCCAAACGCCCCAACTCCACGAAACTCCGGAGCAGCCCAACTCCATGGAGTTTTTGGAGCCCCAGTACAAATTTTCGGAGCACCTCTCCACCTACTCCAGAACTGGCCGAGATAGAAGTGGACATGGAGTTGGGGTGAAATTACCCGCTTTTGCCACTGGTTGCACACCAACCGTTATTTTTTCTATTCCTCTCCTCCGCTCCCCACCTTAGGCCCGACACCCCAACACCCCGATGCCTCACGCCTCCTTCGGTCCTTCCACACGCCGACAGACGCGCCAGCACGGGCGAAGGCCGCGACGCCGCCCATCCGGCCACCTCGCCGGTCGCCACCGCCCCCCTCCCTTCCCCCGCCCCCTCACCTCTCTTCCTCCCACCTTCCCTTGCTGTCCTGCATCCAAGCCCGGAGAGAAGAAGGGCGTCTCCACCATGAAACCCTAACCCTAGAGGAGACCAAGGGGAAGAAGGCCGCCTCCACCCTTCTATCGGCGCCGCCTCCACCCTCTGCCGCCCAAGAAGAAGAAGGGCGGCGCCCCCAGCAAGGTCAAGGCCTCCCGTCGTCCCCGGCCGAGGTGCCGTTGCTCTCGCTGCCTTCTTCCGGACCGAGGAAGAAGACAAGGCAGTAGTGGATGACATGTGGGGTCATGAGTGGGGGTAAAACTGGCAATCTGTCTAAAAATTTCGTTTTTTAGAGCTAGAGTCACTCATCTAGCCAAACACCCCATTTTTACCGCTCCAACTCCACCTGAGCTAGCTCCACCTGGAGTTGTGGAGTGGAGCTGCTCCATGTGGAGTTGGAGCCACCCCAAACAGGCCCTATATCTAGTAGATAAACAGGTTTGTTGCAGGCTAGTTTGAGAAGGAAGAGTTTATCAGTCCCTTAGTACTACTAATAGATAATTACCAGAATACAACCCGCAAGAAAGGGACAAAACAAATAAATCCAATGGTACATGACAAAGCACACCATCTGTCAGCATATAAAATTCTGGGTGTATATATGTTCCACGAAAGCAAAGATAGTATCTACATGGTGCCATATCACTATTGCAGAGATAAAAACAAGGCATTGATTGGATATGTTAGGGAGAGATCATATGGTCAAAGACCAAGTAATAACGAGTTATTGTACCAATGAATCAGTTTGCCCCCAACTCACGACTCGATGAATCAGTGTGCCCCAACTCAAACGATTCATAGATGCAGCAACAATGAAAAAACTTACACTAGGAGGAGATGAGCACCAGATTTGATCTTACAGACCATGCAAGAAAAAGTGATAATTCAGAGAAATAAACATGCTCACCCCATGCAAGGTGGAGTCTGAATGAAGAAATAACTTGTGTCAAGGAGACAGTAAAAATTCAGATAAAAAGTGACAGAATTCTAATGCAGCAACATGACATCCTGCTCACTGAGAAACTACTCTGCCTCTATCTTGGAGACCATTAATTCCGCAGGAATAGTATGATACACCAAGAAAGTTAAAAAATTTATTCGAATGAATGCCAGCAGAATGTTAGGCACAGTGCAATATGATATACTGCATTTCACAGAGTTGTCCAGTCAACCCCTTTCCAAAAGATAAAGCCACAAGTAAAGACAACGACCTGTTGCCCTGAATTAGCAACAAATTTCAGGAATTAGCTAGTAGATAACAAGTTTCTTGCAGGCTAGTTTGAGAAGGAAAAATTTATGAGTCTCTTAGTATTATCAGAATACATGCTGCAAGGAAGGGGCAAATAAATAAATTCAATGGTAAATGACCAAGCACACCACCATCTATCAGCATATACAATTCTGGGTGTAAATATGTTCCACTAAAGCAAGATTATATCTATATTGTACCATATCACTATTGCAGAGATAAACAGAAGACATTGATTGCATATGTTTAGGAGAGATCGTGTGGTCAAAGACCAAGTAATAACGAACTATCATAGACCAAGTAATAACGAACTATCATACCAATGAATCAGTTTGCCCCCAACTCAAACAATTCATAGATCTAGCAACAATGGAGAAAAATTACACTAGGAGATGAGCACCAGACTTGATCTTAACCTCTTAGGACTTAAACTCAGGTGTGGGTTGGGGATGGTACAGAGCATTGGCACTAGGGTTTCAATTAGGTCCAGTTTCTATACTGGAGGGTTGTAACTCTACCTGAAAATATTTCAGGCTTCCGGCATTAGAAAGGTTGAAGACACTTAGTGAAATACTAGTACGTAGTATGCTAAACAGTAGTTCTTGTGTGAAATAATATGGGACCAATGATATACAAGGGCTTATACTGTCCATGAATTAGCAGAAAAATTAAGGAATACCTATTTAGCATTATGGATGAGACGAACCATGCCATTTATATGTGGAGGGAGGAGAGGTCCAGATGCCTGATGAACAGAATTTGTGCAGTGTTGAAGACTTTGTGAAAGGAAAGGCAATGGCAAGTCAGCTGCAACAACAGAAATAAGAAAGAGCCGAATCATATCTATCAAAAGAGGCCACAGGCGCAATTCGCGGGCTTGTTGCATTAGGGTTTAGTGACCAATGGCACACAATTATACACACACTCTCGAATTAAAGATGCTAACGATCCGTAACGCAAGGGACGGCTACTCGGCGCTTCTCTGCTGACAAGATAAAGAGGGACGGAGGGAGGGAAACGAGGGATTTGCAGGGATGGTGGTGGTTCATACGGTGTGCGTGAGAGGCGGTCCCTTGAGTTGACGGCGAGAGGGCTGGACTCGCACAACGACTCCACCGCTGCCGCATCACCAGACCTTGCGGCCTTGTGCAGAGGAAGATCTTCTTCTTCATCTCGCCCACGCCCTCTTCCGCCTCCGCGTCCGCCGCCGCCGCCGCCGTGACGCCGCCCCATCAGTCTCGCGAATCGGTCAGGTAACTGGATCCATGACTTGGACTGTAGCAGAAAGGAATAGACCTCAGCCGGCCCAGGCATGCACCAACTGAAATGGGCCTCATCGTTTTTAATTTCGGCCTTATCCAACGAACTTTCCTTTTAAACCTCCGTCAATTTCCGCCAAAAACAGATTTTTATTTAAATCCAATTTTTTAGAACCATTTGTTTTTTTTTTTTTTCACCTTGGACAGTTTTAGACAACTATTTTGTCCGATATATTAGGCTCTTTTGGATCGGGCAACAACAACATGTTTAAAAATATGTTTCCTAAAAAATTATGCAGCTTAAAAAAAATCTTAAATCAAATTTAATCTTAGAAAAATTACATGATTTTCTAGTTTCATTTATTGTAGAGGTGGTGTAACTAAAAATTCAATTGTTGAACACCTCTAAAGTTGCAACACTATCATTTTTGGAGATAAAAATTACCACCATTCTCTCCAAAATAGATGCAATGCTAAATCTAGTCATTCTCTCCAAAATAGATGCAATGCTAAATCTAGTCAAAGTTAAACGAAAGGTTCACTTTTAGAAAATATCATCAACCTATGATTCCAAATCGTTTGCCTATAAAAATGTCTATTTCGCAACAAATTTAGTTATACTTTTAGTGTGATAAAATTAATATCTTGATTCTAGAATGTTTTTACAGAGAGAGATAAGATTATCATCAAGGCTTCGTGGAGAAAGTGACTTTTGTTTCGCCATCTCATGTTCACATTCGGGTGCTGGATAGATTACGAGCCTTTGATTTTGAGTTAAGGCTCCACAATTCAGGTGTAGAGAGGGAAAAATGACTAGACATTTGGATTTGTTTTTTTTAGATAGGGTGATTCACCCATTTTTCATTAAGAGAAAAAATTATGTCATAACCATGTGCGATCATATGAGCAAGGAGCCTTTGTGAATCAACACACATCACACCACCTAACTACTAGACAATTGCATGTTTTTACGACCAAATCGGCAATACCAAAGCAACCGTTTAGGCTTGCCACTTTGTGCCTGGGAAGAAGAAGGTTTGCACGGCTTCCCGATGAGTCCAGCCAGCGGGGTTGGATAAAAGCGACGACACACCGATCCGGATTCCCGAATCCCACAATCTTAGCACCGACAAACCGAAAATTCGACACACCGATCCGGCTACAACGCCACTAGGTCCTCCCCTGTTTAGGCCCAAAGAATCTTAGCACCGCACTCCGGTGCCCCACTCATGGAAAGGCCCAATCATTCCAAAAGACTAGTCTAATAGGGGAAGGGTGGCTTTCCCTTTTAAGGTGGCTTCCTCCTCCCAAGTTAAGCAAGATGGGATTATTTAGAGGCTCACACGGTAGTCGCCGACTACAAATTTGGGCCACTTGCCCCATTTTTGTTGCATCTTTGCCAACGGGTAATAGTGGGATGTCCTCATCATTCCCACCCCCTTAACAAGGGCCTAGCTCGATACCAAATGATGAGTCCTACCAAAGCCCGAGATTGGATGAAAAGCCCACACACCGATCCGGATTCCCGAATCCCACAATCTTAGCACCGACAAATGAAAATTCGACACACCGATCCCGGCTACAACGCCACTAGGTCCTCTCTGTTCCTCGGCAATCTTAGCACCGCACTCAGGTGCCCCCACTTTCGAGGAAAGGTCCAATCATCCCAAAAAGACTAGTCTAATAGGGGAAGGGTGACTTTCCCTTTTAAGGTGGCTTCCTCCTCCCAAGTTAAGCAAGATGAGATTATTTAGAGGCTCACACTCAGAGTCAGCCCGACTACAACCGGGCCACTTGCCCCATTTTTGTTGCATCTTTGCCATGGGTAATAGTGGAGGATGTACTCATCACTTCCCGCGTCTCCGCTCCAAATGAAAAGTTGTATGGAACTCGTTAAAAAAAGGATTCATCAGGTAGCTAAGTCTCCACTTCGAGTCTAAACGTTTCATCATCACCTTCCTCGTCTGAGCCTCCGGCTTGGTTCATTGTGCCTACTCTTGGCGGCAAGCCTAGCGCTCCTCTTAGGGACGAGCTTCGAATCATCCAACACCCGTGCTTACGCCTTGGCCGCTTAGACCATCTATAGTCGTGGAGGCAGCAACATGATAGGCGGCGTGAGTGGCTTCTTGAATGTAGTGACGCAGTCCTTAGGGAGACCTTCCATTTCGATATAGGGTGTTCTATCTTTGATTTTATTTTTCATTTTACTCTTTGTTTAGTTCTTTTTGTGAATCTTTTTTTTGTTAACAAGATCTTTTGTGATTCTCGTAAAAAAGAAGGAAAGGGACTATCCTCTCTGTCAGATTACTAGATGAACCACACATATTTCTTATAAAAAATGCTAGTCCTTCACATTAGAGAAGACTAATGAAATTGGTAATGAGCCGATTCTTAAGAGCAAGCGCAACGCAGACGACTAGTAGTATTAGCCTTAGCAATACACGTAGGAATGGGTGGTTAAAGCCACCACGTCCGGTCGCACCAACCATCATGTTTGTCTGACACAAACTCTTCTTTTTAACGTCACTGCATGGCACGACTCTCTCTCTCTCTCGGCCTTTTCAGCTTTATCAGGCCAGAAGCAGCACTTCTCTTTTCCCATCGCGTTCTCTGCTTGTTACTCGGATATTTTGTCAGATAGAGCAGTTGTATCTTCTGCAAGATGGTATCACACTCTACAAGGCTACTCTCTTTTTACTTTTTCTCACTCATCCGATCCTATCTAGCAAGCTAACACAAGCGTGGAGCGATGGGGTGGCCTAATGGGAAACCCACCGTTTTCTCCAAGTAATTCAGCTTGAGGAATGACGTACGTATGTGCAAGTTGGTTCATGAATCAATTGTGCAATGAAATTCCAAGTCAAAGTCTTCGGTATCCGTCCGTCCCGGCAGCCAGGGCCCATGGTGCCAACTTGAACTGTTCCTTGTCTCAGGAATAAACAAGCCCCGGGTCCACCCACGGTCTGATCCCGATCCATTGCTGGGCCCACATGGCATGACATGTGGATCACAGCTGGGACACGCCTCTAAATTCTGATGAATGGAAGGGATAAAGAAACGGAATACTACTACGTCCGTTCCATAATTTGCAGCGGCGGCGACTGGAAACCCACCAAACCAAGACCGATTTGCTCCTAGTCTTTGCAAATCAGTCGGCTGCATCTGCATCATCAGTTCCCCATTAGCATGATGTGACGCTGCAGCGGAGCAAGGATTACTGTTAGCACAGCAGCCGCTTTGATCGATCGATCGGCTCGGCTATTTCCACCAGCAGCAAAGCAGAGTCGTCGTCATCGTCGTCGTCGTCTTGGCCGCAGCAGCCAGCAGGTCGCGGCCATGGCCTCCCTCTACCACCTTCTCTGCCTCCTCCTCCTCGTCGTGCCGCCTCTCGCCTCCGCCCAGCAGCAGATGTCCACTTTCTCGGCAAGCAACTCGACGTGGCGCCCCACCGACAGCAACAGCACCCTCGTCAATCGCGACTTCGCCGCCGGGTTCTTGGCCTCCGGTCCGGACCGCTACCGCTTCGCCGTCTGGGTCATCGGCTCCAACTCCACGGACAACGCCGCCGTCATATGGTACGCCCACAAGACAGCCGACTACTCCCTCTATGAGGGCGACGGCAACTCCACGCTCGCCATCGATGCGGCGGGCCGGCTCTCCTGGACCACCGGCGGGAACAGCAACGCCACCACCATCTGGTCGATCCCGGCCCCCGGCAATACCTCCACCACCCCGGCGGTGCTGCAGCTCAACGTTTCGGGGAGCCTGGTCTACGGCGCAGGCGCCGTCGTCGCCTGGTCGAGCTTCTCCGAGCCCACCGACACGCTCATGCCGGGGCAGGCCATACCGGCAGGAAACGGCACGCTCCAGTCCGTCAACGGCCGCTACAGGTTCGTCAACTCCGCCGCGCTGCAGTTCAACAATTCAAAGATGTACGCCAACATCAGCGGCGGCAGCGCGCTGCTCAACCTCACCGACGACGGCAAGCTCCAGTTCAGCGGCTCGTTTCTCATCGCCTCCGACCAAGGCACCACCAACCGGGTGCGGCGGCTCACGCTGGACAACGACGGCAACCTGCGGCTCTACAGCCTGGTGCCCAAGACTCGGACGTGGCTCGTGGTGTGGCAGGTCGTGCAGGAGCTCTGCACCATCCGGGGCACCTGCGCCCGCGGCAGGATCTGCGTCCCCGTCGGCGCCGACAGCACCAGCTGCGTCTGCCCGCCGGGCTACCGCAACGCCACCCTGACGGGCGCCTGCACGCCCAAGAGAAACTGGAGCGGCAGGGGCGGCGACGACAAGTTCGTGCGGATGGACTTCGTCTCCTTCTCCGGGGCGCCGACACCTCGGCGTCGGACCCTGGGGCGCTGATGGAGAAGCTGACGCCGCAGAACCTGGCCGACTGCGAGAGGCTCTGCCGGAACGACTCCGGCTGCGTGGCGTTCGGGTACAAGTTCGGCGGCGACCGGACGTGCCTCCGGTACAGCGGGCTGGTGGACGGGTACTGGTCCCCGGCGACGGAGATGTCGACGTACCTGCGCGTGGCGGCGTCGGACAAGGACAGCAACCCTTTCACGGGGATGACGAGCATGATCGAGACGGTGTGCCCCGTGCGGCTGGCGCTGCCGGTGCCGCCGAAGCAGGCGCGGACGACGATCCGGAACGTGGCCATCATCACGGCGCTGTTCGCGGTGGAGCTTCTGGCCGGGGTGCTGTCGTTCTGGGCGTTCCTGCGCAAGTACTCGCAGTACCGGGAGATGGCGCGCACGCTGGGGCTGGAGTACCTCCCCGCCGGCGGGCCCCGGCGGTTCTCGTACGCGGAGCTGAAGCAGGCGACCAAGGACTTCTCCGACGTGGTGGGCCGCGGCGCGTACGGGACGGTGTTCCGCGGCGAGCTCCCCGACCGGCGCGCCGTGGCGGTGAAGCAGCTCCACGGCGTGGGCGGCGGCGAGGCGGAGTTCTGGGCGGAGGTGACCATCATCGCGCGCATGCACCACCTCAACCTGGTGCGCATGTGGGGGTTCTGCGCCGACAAGGACCAGCGGATGCTGGTGTACGAGTACGTGCCCAACGGGTCGCTGGACAAGTACCTGTTCGCCGGCGGAGGCGGAGGCGGTGGGAGCGGCGCCGGCGAGGAGGATTCATCGTCCTCTGAACAGCAACAGCAACAGCAACAGCAGCCGCTGCTTGACCTCCACACCCGGTACCGCATCGCCCTCGGCGTGGCCCGCGCCATCGCCTACCTCCACGAGGAGTGCCTGGAGTGGGTCCTCCACTGCGACATCAAGCCGGAGAACATCCTGCTGGAGGACGACTTCTGCCCCAAGGTGTCCGACTTCGGGCTGTCCAAGCTGACGAGCAAGAAGGAGAAGGTGACCATGTCCCGCATCCGGGGCACCCGCGGGTACATGGCGCCCGAGTGGGTGATCCACCGCGAGCCCATCACGGCCAAGGCCGACGTGTACAGCTTCGGCATGGTGCTGCTGGAGATCGTGTCCGGCCGCCGCAACTACGGCTTCCGGCAGGAGTCGGTGGGCAGCGAGGACTGGTACTTCCCAAGTGGGCGTACGAGAAGGTGTACGTGGAGCGCCGCATCGACGACATCCTGGACCCGCGCATCGCCGCCTCCTACGACGACGCCGCCAGCGTCGCCACCGTCGAGCGCATGGTCAAGACGGCCATGTGGTGCCTGCAGGACCGCGCCGAGATGCGCCCGTCCATGGGGAAAGTGGCCAAGATGCTCGAGGGATCCGTCGAGATCACCGACCCCGTCAAGCCCACAATCTTCTGCGTCCAGGACGACTGATTTCAATTTCATGATGATGACTACACTAGTGTCCATCCACGGCTTCTTTCTTTCATTTCATTTCGTTTCTACAAGACAAGATGTGAATTCCCGGTTCATAGAAATTCAGTAGAATTACCATTAGCTACTAGTACTCCACTGCTACCGCAGCAATTGCTGAATTGCACATTGACCTCTCCCCTCTTTCTTCTATTTAGTCAACAGATAGAGCAGAAGCTCTACTAATCGTTAAGTATCAGTTAGATAAATAAATACTGGATTGATGATTGATGTCATGTTAGAAGCTGCCAGGAACCTACTACCTGCAATGTACGGGGTACATATGGTCCTCGGTCCTCTAGCCTCTGAATTTCTAGGCCCAAACGTGCACCAGTCAAACACGGATGACGTGGACTACTGTGAAGCGCGTTGACTTTTAGTCGCCCCAGCTGCCAAAGTCGACAATTCAACATGACTGACTGGTGACTACTACTCCTATCCGTCGATCATACCAGAGTAGCCCAGCCAAGTCAGAAACCGGTTACGAAAGCTCAGGTTTCTGCAGGAAAGGTCTTAACTTCATTTTATATATTTCCTTTAGAGAGTTTTTACAAATAACTTAATTAATATGGGCCCTCCATTTGGTGTGATCCAAATGGTCAAAAGGTAGGCGAACGGCGAACAAAGTGGCGGATAGAAACCATAACATAAAACTGAATTATAATAACTATTGAAGGGTATAATGGTCTTTTTAGCCTGCAGCTTCTCCTAACTTCATGTGAATCAAAGAAGCTGCTTCTGAATCAGGTTCCGAGGACTCGTGAAGTCAAAAAGAAAATCGTTCATCCTTTTTCCCTGCTCCCCGTCCCCAAGCCCCTCGCGGCCGCGCTCACGCGCCGCCCCCACGCCGCCTTCCTGGTCCTGGCTGCCGTCCCCACGCTCGTCGACGCCAGTCATGGGAGGAGGTCCAGCTAGAGCAGGGGAGCAGCGCATCCTTGGACATGGATAGTCTGGCGTTCGCTGAGGGAGAGGCCGGCAAGGAGGCGTTGCCGACGTACGACCCACTGTCGGCGGCGAGGCGGCGGGAGGCGGCGCGGACGCGGGCACTGGGGCGCGCCGTGCACTGCATCCCCGTGGTGCTTCTCGTCTGCGCGCTCCTCCTCTGGCTCTCCGCCTCCTCCCACACCCACCTCGGTAAGGTTCAGTTCAGACTGCCCTCTCCTTCCCTTTCTCTCTCTCCCCAATTCCCACCTGAGTCCTCTCCGATGGTGAATTGGCGATTGCCTAGGGCGGTAGCTCATGATTAATTTGATCTCCGTCGTGTCCGGGGAGTTTTTTATGAAGTGAGAACATTTCATACCTGCTGCAATACCAATACTAACAATGCGAAATTAATGAGAAAGGGTGTGAGAAATTTAAGCTCCCATGACTCCTGGTCTGTTTCAGTGTTGCAAGTCCGTAAATTCACATAACAACATATTCATGGTCCATAAGCATACCCTAAAAATTTCAAGCAATTTCAATAAAGTGAGACTACATACGCATCACAAATAGTTGCATCTCTCACAAAGTCACATGAACTAGTGTGCGAACATGCTCATCTGTGAACAATGTGCAACACTATTTTCATGAAACCTTATGAATTTTTTTTTTTTTGAGTGATCGTATATGCAAATCATGACGTCATGCAAAGTTTGTAGATTTTTTGACCAAGTCCACATATTATTACAGTTTATTATGTGATAATTCGATAAATAATTCTAATAATATCTAAATCAAGTCAGAAAATTCCGTAAATTGACATGACATCATATTTTAGGTCCATAAGCATGTCATAAAAGTTTCAAGCCATTTCAATGAAGTGAGACTATATACCCTCACAAATAGTTGCATCTCACAAAGTCACATTATCAATGGAGGCGACATGACCATTCGTGAACAAAGTGCAAAACAACTTTGTCAAAACCTTATGAATCTTTTTTGAGTGATTGTACATGAAAATAATGACGTCCCGTAAGTTTGTAGATTTTTTTGACCAAGTGTACATATTATTACAATTTATTACATGGTAATGCAACAAATAATTATAATAATATGTAAATGGAGTTGTAAAATTCTGTAAATTGACGAACAACATGTTTTGGGTCCATAATCATGGCATAAAAGTTTGAAGCCATTTCAATGAATTGAGACTACACACCCATCACAAATAGTAGCATCTCTCACAAAGTCACATTATCAATGTAGGCGACATGACCATCTCATGAAACAACGTCTTGACGCTACATTGCCGAAACCTTATGAAATTTTTTTTTTAGTGATCGTACATGTCAATCATGACGTCATGCAAGTTTGTAATTTTTTTTGACCTTGTCTACATATTATTACAGCTTTATTACGTGCTAATTCAACAAATAATTCTAATAATATGTAAATCAAGTTGGAAAATTCCATAAATTGAGACAACAACATATTTTAGGTCCATAAGCATGCCATTAAGGTTAAAGTTGCAAAAACTAAATATAGGTGGAAAAAAAAAAGGGTATATGAAGGTAAAGATAAGTTGCAAAATATATGGTGCAAAAATATTAAATAAAGATAAATAAAAATGGAGACTATGGATTCGAACCCATGAGCAACTACGGTGTGGATGTCTTCAATTTTCTCCCATAACCACTCGTGCAAACCAAATTAATGTAGTTAAAGGAATTAAACTTTATTTAATCAACTTATGTGGTCACAATACCCGCTATAATCTATTCAAGTACTTTGCACAGCTGCTCGTATACGGTCCACGCCCGTATGCAACGATAGTTATTTTTTTTTAGAGTAAATTTCACTGGCGGTCCTTAAACTTGTCTCGAGATTTCAATTAGGTCCCGGTACTTTGAAAACGCAGAAGCGCAACACTCAACTTGTATTATTGTGTCAATCCGGTCCAAATTAGCTCGTGGAGCCCGACGATGCCGATGTGGCATCCGTGCCTACCTCGCGGCGCTTTCCCACTCGGTTGCAAATATGCGAAAACCCCTTGTGAATCTCGCCTCACCTGATTCCGTCCCACCGCTTCTTCCCGCACTGGTCCGACGAGACGACCGCGGCGCTGCCTTCACCGGTGGGCGGTAGTGGTGGCGGGCGACTCGATTCGTCCCGTCCCACTCCCCAATGGCTCCGCATCGTCGAAAGGAAGGGGATCCGCCACCCGAGTTCGGTGAGTTCGTCCTCCTCGCTGCATTCCCTACTGTTAGGGTTAGGTTTGCCGGTCTGGTTTAGGCACGGAGTCGTGCGCTTACGTGACGGCGGGTCTGGGCACAGAGGCCTGCGTGCTCGTGACATCCTGCATCGCCGCCGCCCGGCCATGGCCCCTCGCGTGCACCGCCGTCCGCCCGTGCTTGCGGCTGTGAATGGGAAGGCAGACAGCAGCGCTCCTGGGGCCTCTGAGAGAAAAGCAGCAAGCAGGCCAGGGAGTGCACCTGGGCCACGCGCGCATCGAAGCAGCAAGCTGCAGGCTAGCTGCAGCAAGCGGCCAAAAAAATGAACGCAAATGAGTTCACCTGTTTGCCTTTTCTTTTTCCTTTTTTTTTGGTTACTAAATGCAAATGAGTTCACCAACACGCCTCTCTCTTTCTAATAAAGCTTAACCAAATGTATTGATGTTGATGATTTGGTATTCTGTAGGTCTTGACGGCACTCAGATTTCAGTAGAAATTCATCATGGCGGTGTTTTCGGTGGAATTGGAATCAACCAAACTTATGTCAATGAGAAAGTGGACTGGTTTGACAATATGGATGTAGATTTATGGTGTTACTTTTGGGTTGTGGATTTTGTTACCAAACTTGGCTATGACATGTCTTCTCCCAACTTGAAAGTGCACTGGTTGTTGCCTGGCTATGACAAGCTGTCCAGACATGGCACCATAATCACCTGCAGTTGGTGCAAGGGGAGAATCACAATAGGGCAGGTTGTCCATTTAGGAAGCTCGGTTTGAGGCCAGGTAACAGAACAACTGCACCTGTTGATGTCTACAATGTCAATGATAGCCCAGTGCAAGAACCTATGATTACCCAGGTAGAAGCCTCTATTCACTAATACAAGCAACCATATTTTCTATTAGATTTCACTAATTCATTATCATGCAGGAACACAGTGCACCACAAGGCATGCAGACTGAAGATTTTGGGGACCTTATGTGGTCACAAATGCTTGATGAGGTGACTCATGTTCAACTCAATTAAATAGCATCAACAAATTCTTTTACATGTGTTTATGTGTTTAATAATCATTGTAACACCAACATGTAGGCATCAATTGCTAGTACTGCTTGTGACACTAATCATGGGCCTTTACCGGACTGCTCCTTCATTGCAAGCAACCAACCTGTACTAAGACCTGCTCCTCTCACAACTGCAACTAAAAAGGGCAAAGTTCTTGCCAAGCGTAAACCAATTGCAAGGAACCGCAAGGAACAGACAGTAAAGAAGACCAAGGCATCTGGGAAGAGCACCAAGGCAACACAGCCACACACACCACCTGAGTGACTTGATGGATGAAGTGTGTGAAAGGTAGCTTTTGGATGTACATATGGCTGACCACTTTTGTGAATGAAGATCTGCCTGATCTCGTTTGTGGATGATAGGAAGGAAACTTTTGTGATGTAATTTGCACCAAAAACAATATGGATGCATACATCTTTTATGCTTTGAGCTGTAGGCACAACTAGAAATTAGCTCAGCACCTCACTATATGATGTAAGATATGTGCAGCCCAAAAAACTGTATGGCTGCTAGTGTCTCAAATGCAATTTCAGCTACTGTCTGTTAAGCAGCATTGTGACTGCATTATGTTTTAATATTAGTCTACTAGATGACAAGTTTGTCTATGAATTATGTGAATATATTCTCATGCCAACTTTGTGTAACATTTGAGAGAGAGACAACAAGAGAAGACGGTAAGAGAAGAGAGTGAGAATGGGAAGAGGAGGGGTTTTTCTGCATATTTCCAAGGGACCAGGAGGCGTGGAATGTGGCTACAGTAACGCCTGGTCGAGCTGGACATGCCACATCGGCGTTCTAGTACCCACGAATCAACTTTGGACCGGATTGACACAATAATACAAGTTGAGTGCTGCGCTTCTGCGTTTTCAAAGTACCGGGACTGGTGAAATCTCGGGACAAGTATGAGGACCGCCAGGTGAAATTTACTTTTTTTTTTAAATGAATCCACATATTATCAGACATTTGTTAGCACGATAATTAAAAAAAATAAATTATTAAAAAATTGCTAGAGACATGGGTTCGAACCCACGTGCCCTTGATCACCATAACCACTCGGCAAACAAGGTATGTCAATCTTACAAAACAATGGCATTGATCACATCTCCTTTCCATGTATCCAGCACAAGAACACACAGGATCCGTACGTATTCACCACGAGATCATCAGAAATTGTAGAAAAACTGATTTGAGTCATATAAACTAGTTCACAAAAACTCGTTTCATTTCTCCTGTTGTCCAGCACAAGTACTGCCACAAACAAGCTACCAGATCTACAAGAACATTGTTGCCCAGCACAAGTAACAACTCTGCTACAGATAAGTCCACTTGTGTAGTGTTCGAGGCTGTTTTGTCCAGAAAGAAAAAGTAGCATTTGCCAGTGGTTTCCTTAGAAGCTCTCTAGAATCTCTTCAAAGACCAAAGTTACATAGTGTTAGGAATTCCATTTCAGTGTCCACGTACTTTGTCCACAAGGCCTTGGTTGAAAGCGACATCAAGCCAGGGCTTCATGTTCCCATCGAACTGTATCACTGCAGCACTACGGATTGCCTCAGGGCTGATGCTTGGATTATAGGCAAGACCCATTACATGCCATGACTTATCCAGCAGCTTGGTATTGCCATAAAAGGACATCAGCCCAGCTGTTAGAATGGATGTGGATCCCACAGCTCGCCATCCTTGTTCTGCCATAAGAATATACAAACATCAGTCCCTTGGATCAAAATCAGATGAATTTGATATTTTTGAGTCGGGGAATATAGCTGCAACTAGAAGGCTAGAACAGAAAAAATCACAAGGCATGGCATACATGTTGTCAGAAACTGGAAAAACATTTCTAGTTCCTGTTAAAAAGGAATGGAAAAACATAACACACTCAATTTTGTGACCAAGTTTTCCGAACCGAAGTTCAATGATACTGTCCATGCATGAGTAGTATCAGATATATTCTCATTTGTCCCTCAGAAATTCCTAAGTTGGCAACCACCGCTGGAAATTCAATTGCACTTTTCCCTGCCAAACTCTATGATAACATTTATATGGCTTGAATTCTAACTTTGATGGTGCCAACACTAACCAATTGTATTCGCAGGCTTGGGATGTGATAAGGCGTTTTGTGGGGCTTATTGGTGTTCACAAGGTGTGCATTCAAGTTATTGTAATCTAATCTGCAACCAGGATACATTCAACAGTGTAAGCTACTCATTGGTATTTGTTAAGCCTCATTATAGTTTTGATCATCATACACAATGTTGGGCAATGTTCTGAATGCAAATGTGTAATATTGCAGATCTCTCAGCGACATATCTCTGCACTTCCTGACACAGTTCATGGGGGCAATCCATATGAAAAAGATGTAGGAATATTCCGTCATTATCATATCCCTGACCCGTATTGGAATTTTAAATATTATGGTTTCTCCTCTTTTGTTTTCTAGATTACAGAAAGATGAATACAGCAATCAGGCAAAACATTGCAAGCTGTAGTCTCAGAGTGGATATCAAAATTTGATAACATGGAAATTGTTATGTTGCAACCTTCAAAGTTGATTTTACTTTGATGTGCATGTGATGGAATGATAAGAGTGAAAGAATATGTATTATAAACATTAACTGTTCCTTGGCATGAACCACACGACAAAAAGAATATTCCTTTGTTATTTGCTTGCTCAGTTGCTCAAAACAGGAACTAGATTTCTTTTTCATTGACTGAACTGTTAACATTTGTGGAGCTCCCAACATTACATCATGTTCTCATTTTCTGGTGATCCAATCTCTTTCTGGCAAAGTTAAGGGTGTGACAAATGGTCCTTACCATGAATAGCTACCTACTTCAATACTACAGGAGACATTGGGCATGCCCATGCAGCTGCTTTGTTTACTTTTATTTACTGTCATCTGAAAAGTTGTTTACTTTAACTACTCTTTCATTGCTTTAATACAGTGCATACATATGGGAACTGGCACATATTGTCATGAAAGGTTCACCTGTCCCCAGATGACTGTCAATATCTACTCAATCTTAGTTGATTGACAGTTTGCTTTCACCTTTTTTCTGTTGTGCTCCTTCTCAACAACTAGTACCATTGCTAAAGAGGGGCAGTCTAACTGAACATGACAACACTTAATTCCAGAGAAAAAATAACTGCGTAAAATAGCAGCAATACGCAGAATTCATTTTGTCCAAGAATCAAATGATGAATCATAATAATGAACATTGACTACAGGCTAACAAATACATTATTTGCATATGAGAGGGAAAGGAATTGCTTCGCTAAGACAGCGAGAGGTATGCTATCAGACTGACTTTATTTACATTTTGCTTGAGCTGCTGCACAACCTAAAACCATTTCTGAAGACTACTTCCATACAATTTTTTAACAAGAAACAGACAGCTTCGTTGTGTAAGACAAATAAGCCATCACTGCATCATGAAACATTTTTCTAGCATGGGTTCCATTTTAAGTAGCCAGTCTGATTAGTTTGATCAGTCTAAATTGTCTGTGACGAATGAGATGTTCTCCCAATATTTGTGCATGATGAGTTCTGAAAAGCAGTACTGAATCTGCTATAGTTTATAGATACATGACAAATCAACATGACTGTGAGACATAACACTAATGAAACGATGTAAATCATCCACGAGTGAGCCATGCGTGAGTAGAAGATGAAATTGGACATACCTGTTGAATTGCTGCTTCGCGTATCACGGCAACTGGCAGTGATGTCGGAGCTGTTGGCGGCGTTGGTGTGATCTTCTGACGGAGGCGGAAGTGGATGGCTGCGACGGGGAGGCCTCCAACAGCAGCACAGCTTGCAGCAGCGGCAGAGGCCGAGTAGGGAGGCGAGGTGGGCGGCAACCGCAGGGATAGGCAGTGGGGATCGAGTGGAGTGGCAGAGCAGGATCCTGCCGGGCTGGGAAGGCGGCGAGGTGGAGAGCAAGGGGGTGCCGACCGCCGGCGTCTCCGTGGCGGCAGTTGACACCGGGGGAGGGAGATCCCGCCGGGCTGGGAGGTTACAGCGATGGGGTGGCGTCGGATCCCACCGGGATGGCGAGATGGAGAGCGACGGGGAGGAGACGGTGGCGGCGCTAGAACCGTGACAGGGAGAGCGACGGGAGATCGTGGCAGGGAGAGCGACGACGGGAGATCGAGAAGCTGATCAGAAGCTAAAAGACATTAAAGTACTAAACTATCCCTAATTACATGAATTTAGTGGAGGAACCGGCGACAATAGAATACACGGCCAAGCACAGTAAAAACTCTCTTTCCTTTACGTATTTTTTTAGCAACAAGTCGAAGCACATGGGATTAGCATGCGAGCATGTTACTGCTGGACCCCATGAAGCACATGTAACCATATATTAATTGAGAATTCGTTAGTTGATTGTCGCTGTACTACTCTTTTAATTGATGAGTACTGTATTAGATTAGACTAATGCTCGTGTGTTGCACAGGATAAAGATCAAAGTCTTTACACGCAATCTTTGCTTATTTTCATAAATCTAAGCAAACATTTTGTAAATTCAAACAACATTGACACTCATTGTAAGCTGCAGTTCGTCAGAGTGCTTCTAAAAGATTTTAAGGAAAAATATGGTTTGTCAACTACTGCTGCCAATTTGCTCTCCTCGTGCATTACACCGAGACAAAAAAAAAAAAAAAAAAAAAAAAACTACATGCAATTTTTACTTATTTTCAAAATCTAAGCAGCTTTTTGTAAATTCAAAAATCTTTTCCTTAAGTCAATCAACATTGGTGTTGCTTGCATCACAATGCTTCCAAAAGATTTTAGGAAAGTAAGTATGGTATGTGGACAACCAATGCCATTTTCCCTTCCTCTCGTACTAGCATTGGAACAATGATCAAGATCTTTACATGTAATATTTATTTATTTTCCTAAATCTCACCAAACCTTTTTTAAACTCAAACAATCTTTTCATAAAGTCTAACAACATTAATGCTGCACTGCTGCTCCTGCAAGCAAGCGTAGTTCGTTAGAATGCCTTTTTAAACTCAAACAATCTTTTCATAAAGTCTAACAACATTTTTTTTTGTTAGACTTTATGAAAAGATTGTTTGAGTTTAAAAAGGCATTCTAACGAACTATAATGCTTTACCGCCGCTTGCAAGCCGTAGTTCGTTAGAATGCTTCCAAAAGATTTTAGGAAAAAATATGGTTTGTGGACTACCATTGCCAAATTCTTTTTTTTCTGTTTTGTTATATAATTGTTGGAATGGCCTGAACCGCATTGCATTGGAGCCATAATTTTTTTGCCTACGCCTATGACAACGTGGCTCGCGACATAGCCAACGCCAACTTCTTAGACGCAACTCGCCAAGTAGTTGTGAGGCCCTCCATCAACTGCGCCAATGCTCTCCTCTTGACCACCTTCCTCCAACATGGACACACGCAAACCTAAATCCTCGCCTAGGCCTCCAACCAACTCACCATAACGCATGTTGCCGCCGTAGACCGACCGAGCACAAACTTCCAAAACACGACGCCTCCAGAAGGAATGGGACATCACCGCCGTTTGACCTTATGGTCAATGTTTTCGCCCTACGTAAGACTTACTACACAATAGGGAGACAACCATTCAATGAACGCTTCCAAGGAAGAAAATGACACCGAAGGCGTCGCCGTGGATCGTCCCAAGAGGGACAAGGCTTTCGCTATGGCTCCTCGTCCCCTTGCATGACATTGGACACCCTCCATCTATCGTGGTCGGGCCACCGCCACAACCGCCACCACTCCTAGTCGTAGTCGTTGTCTCCAAGCATCGAGGGCACCGGATCCGAAATGAACAGTAACAACCCCAAAGACGAATCCACCACGATCGCAACCAGGCGACTTGGAAGCACCGTGATAGAGCTAAGAGGGGAAGGATGAGCGCCACCAACCTAGGATTGGAGCCGCCACAACCATCCACAATTAGCCGCCGGATCGGCTAGAGAAGACAAGAAGGGGAAGGTCAGCCTTAGGGAAAGAAGAGTGAAGGAAGGGAAAAGAGGTGCCCCACCGCCACCCTCCTTGTCGCCGACGGATCTCTAAACTGCGGGCTCGTGGCGGCGCAGATCTTGTGGATGGGATGGGGTGGTGGGAGGTGGAGGTGACAAAAATTTAGAGAAGTGATAGTTTTGGCATTTTTAGAGTGAAAAGTTGGGCAAAAGCAAGTTTTTAATACAAAGGGGGTTCACTTGGTGAAAAGTGCACCCAAAAAAGTTCTACAAAGATCCGTCACATCAAATCTTTTTGACACATAAATGGAGCATTAAACGTAGGTAAATAAAAAAACTAATTATATAGTTTGACCGAAAAGTACGAGCATAATCTTCCGAGCTTAGTTCATGGTAGGATAATAATTAAGTACTAAATACAAACGAAAAATGATACAAAGAAATTTAACCCAATATATTTCACCACCTAAACACCATAAAACTACACACAAATTATCCCCTATATGGCTATAACCAATCAACGACCATGGAATCACCAAGGCCTGCTCACATCCTTAGACTATCTCGCACTCATGTTTTTCTATTTTCTTCCTCTATACATCATAGTTATCAAGATTTTCTCCTTTACAAAGACTCTCTCCCCTTGATCATCCCTCCTTTATATCTCTACTCTATACTAACTCTCTTCATGGGGTCCACTTGTAATTTTATCTAAATACATCCATGTGACATCTAGTTTTGAAGAATTAATTGAAACAAATTCAATGGTGTAATTAAAATTTAATTTAAACATTTAGTTTGTGAGTTATAATATTTTTTTAGATAGTTAAAATGGTGGGGACCACTGCTGCATCCTCTCTCTCTCTCTTCCCTTTTTTCCCCTCCTCTCTCGTGCGCAAGGACAAGCCTGGGCCCGCGCATGCTGTCCAGAACTTCCCTCTATGCCGCTATTCTTCCCGTGTGCGCGTGCTTCCAGGAGGCTGTACAGCACACCGCTGCAGCTGATTTTTGCACGCCTGAGCACTCGTGGCGCCGTCGTGGCATTTACCGTGGGTGGTCACGGACGCCAGTGCAGTCAGTTTTATCCAGCTATCGTCTATCACCAGATGTCCAGATCGGCCTCTCAGTCTCAGCTCGGCTCACGGCAGCGGAGCGTGTAAAGCCACTGTTTCCGGCCCGAGCGCCACAGGGACGGGTGCCTCCAAACGCATGGCATGGGCGCCATCTGCAACAGCCGTCGGGTGCAGCAAGGCCGGCGTGAGCCGCCGTCCCACTGCTGGTCATGCTAGCCGACGTCCGAGGTTCGCTCTCGTGGCATGACATGGCCCTCTGCCTATGGGAGAGAAGTGGAGAACAAGGAGCAGTCAGCTCTTCCCGTCTGAATCCCTCTTCATTAACACGTTTCTCCTATCCTACTTATAAACTCCCGTCGTTCTTGTGCTCTTGATTATCCTTATGATTTTTAATGATAATATGTGGAAGACGACATAGCTTCATTTCTATAGGCTTTTTCATCTGATGAAACAAATTCCTTTCTCCTCAGGCTTGATGAAGCAGTAATGAGTCGTGAGCATGAGAGAAAATCCGAAAGGTGATTTTTTCCCATGCACTGTAATTCTGTACATGACATTCCCTTTTTTTCCCTTTCTAGATAAATGAACAAAAGGATGTTAAATGCGATAAATTCCTCAGGCTTGCAGTGGTCACCGGTGGAAACAGGGGGGGTTGGCCTGGAGGTATGCGGACAGCTTGCTGTGCAGGGCGTAACGGTCATTCTCACAGCAAGGAACGAGAAAAGAGGAAAAGACACCGTCGAATTCCTTAGGCATGAATGTAACCTCTCCAACATTATCTACCATCCGCTGGATGTCCTTAGATGATGGTAGTGTTGCCTCATTAGCCCAACATATTGAGAGTAGATATGGGAAGCTTGACATTTTGGTAAGATTTGAAGTCTTTTTGCATGTAGTGTAGGTGTAGCCTAGCCTAGTGTACTGGTTTATTTGAGAACCCATTCATAGTGTGAAGTCGGTGATGTAGGTGAACAATGCAGGCGTTGGAGGAGTTGAAGTAGACCAGGATGGTTTGAGAGCTCTGAATATTGATCCTAGCACATGGGTATGTACTATGCAGACAGACTCTTATTGATTTTCAACATATTTTCTTGGGTTCAATTGTTCTTCCTCCCGGCCTCTTTAGGCCTAAGAATATTTATGTTTGCAATTATCTGAATTGTAGAGCAAACTAATTTCAGGCCGTCTTCCCTTCGGATGGTAGGAAAAATTCATGTTCATATGTTTTTCAGCTGATTACTATGAAATACCCGTACAAATCCTGAAGAAATCCCTGTCTTCCAAAGGGAAATGGAGTTGTTTCGGTGTCCAACAAGGCCTATACAAATGGCCAGTAATCAGTATTCACCAGCGACGAGCTTCTCATTTGTTCAATGCCCGATTGCAGTTATCAGGTGCAGCAGCCGCCAGCCTACTGGAAGGTGTGGTCATACAAACCTATGATGGAGCTGTAAAATGTCTCAACACAAACTACCATGGACTAGTAGTATGGCCCGTGCTAACGCAACGGTGATGTCTAGAAAAATAAATCTAATGAAAGAAATATAAATTCACAACACAAATGACAATGACATTGTGGTATTCTCTATAGCCAAAATAAGTCTCATATTTTGGTTTTTTTTTTTAGCAATCAAAATATTTTTCCAATACAAACTTGATCCATAAGAACTCAGAAGGTACAATTTTCTAGTAGCTATCAAAATATTTTGATTTGATATCATGTCATAAGGCTATGATCCTATTTTAGATGAAACACATCCCAAAATAGCAAAACATACCAGAGAAAATGCTTACCTTCTAAAAGTGATATTTCTCCTCGTCCTTTTCCCAGTTAGAAAGGCTTTGGATGTCCTATGGAAGGAAGGCTTGCTGTGGCCATCTCTTGTCACACCTAGAGAGAGGATGAATTAGCTAGGTAAGGACAAGGGTTTAAGCAGTCATGATATAGAGTCCAGACAAATACGTATATACTGTTATAATACGGCACATACATGTGACATATGCTTCGTTCCAATATATTTAAATTTAAATAAATTAAAAGGTCTAATTTCGAAAATAATAAGTATACTACTCAGAGAAACAACATAGAACAAGCATGTTTACTCACATATTTGACCACTATACATAACAAATGAAAGGTAGCCCATAATATAAGAGTTATTTTGATCTAACCAGGGAGATTCTCAGGATGAGTGTAGCAAATGGCATTGTCTCCTTCAATGGTTGGAATGAAGTGATTTATGAGAGGGTGTGCTCTGGAGCCTTCTCCTTCCTTCAACACCATGGACTCTAGGTGCTCTATGATCTCCTGGTCTGATGGATTAGACGTGACACCGGCTGGAAATCCAGCCAGGTCCTTCAGTCCTTGTTGCACTTGCATGGTTTCAGTACACACTGCAGACCCATATATGTATGTGAAATTCAGAAGAAAGGTTCAATTCCTGATGCACACCAGAAATAATTAATTTAGCATACCAAACAATTGTATATAGGGCAGGTGAGAGAAACTCTCGCGTCGGTGCCATTGCTGCTGATCATGGCGGTTGAATCTCCCCTGTTCATGTTGGCTTCACGTGTTTACTTTATGCATAGTAGATTTTCTTTTCTAAGTAGTATGCAATAGAACAAGAAAGAGTTGATGAGGAGAAGATTGAAGTAAGAATTTACGGGTACAATTAACCAATGCACTCCAGAAACCATTCTAGGGCTCAAAAGATGTAAATACAACTTGTTATCTAAATAGAAATCTGAACACATAGACCGCTCCAGCAATGGACCGAGCATCAGTTACCACTGGAAGAAGCCTAGAAAGGGGTGAAATTAAAGCAAAAGCAAACATTCATGTACAGTGGAGATAGGATAAACAAGCAGGCAGGCAATAACTTGAAAACCTGCAAATCCCATGGACCAGATCGGTGTGTCTCCCCAGAACACGGGCCTGCTCGTGGAAGTGAAGCGGAGTGTGGGGAGAATCGGGAGATGCGTCCAGAGCCCCCGCCAGCGCCGTGAGAGCACGCCCGTGCACACCACGTCCCCCGCGTCAGGGAGCAGCTCGAGGATGTACAGGAGGACGTCGTCACCGAGGCCGCTGATATGGTCCGCGACGGCGGCGACGGCGCAAGGAGTGGCGGCGGTCGAGGGAGTCGCCTGATTCGACATGCAGCGCACGTCGTCCATTGTGAAGTGTTCCGTGGAGGCAATATACGATCTGGCTACGTGTGGAGGAAAGGTAGGACAGCCGGCGCTCGCGATCACGTTGATCCCGCGCGCGATCACCGGGAGGCAGGACGCGGGGTGTGACGCGCGGGCGAGGACGCGCGGCGCGCGCGGGTGAGGGGCTGTCCAATACTTTTGATCCTGACCGTTGAATCGTGTCCGAGTAATGAGAGAGAAGGTTGAGAAGTTATCTGCGTCGTTCATTTTAAATGGATTTGAATCTACATAAGTTGGTGCATTAGTAGGGTAGATACATAAGTTGGTGCATTAGTAGGGTAGAATCAGACGAGTAACAGAAGGCCTCCTTCCCCAGCTGAGACAATCTTCGTCAGGAGCAAGGATTGTGAACATCACCTCACTTCGGTCAGAGCTAAAGGTACACCTACTACATAGCAAGGATTGTGAACACCACCTCACTTCGGTCAGAATTAAACATGCACTAGCTAGCTAATTTTGTACGTGTTGTGTGCACAACGAACACTCATTCACTCACTCTGGTGCCACACCAGAGGATGCCGAACAAGAAGCTGCGGGAGGAGCTGCGTGACGCCGGCGCCTGGGACGATTGTTAGCTTAAGTGTTGCAAGAGTCTGTTGAGTCTTTGTTCAAGTTTAGAGAGTCCAGCCATGTAACGTTGATAGAGTTTAGCGTGTGTAAGAGTAGGAGGTGATCAATGTCGTGCTTGGTCACGCCTGTATTTGAGTCGGTCTTGTAATCTCCACGCCGTGGACGCTGCGCGCATGAAACGGGCATTGCGGTGAAATGTGTCCCGCTCCGGTGCGACACACGACGTGGGGAGGCTCACGCCTATATATATGAAATAAAGGAGTCGTGGAGGGGCTGCGGATGTTGGCGGCAACAAAATTCTTTTGCCTACATTGTTCTTGTTTTCCCTCTAGTTTCAATCTGCTCGCTGCTTGACGTGGTCACCACGACGCCGGCGTGCTCGACGTTCGACGTTCCAAGCTGATCTTGGTCGACCGGGTTCCAACAACCGGTATCGAGCTCGTGAGAGGACGTTCGGTGGAGTAGAGGGTTGTAGAGGAAGCGGGAGGAAGCCGTGCATCTTAATTCGCAAGGAGTCAACTAGAACGAAAAGCGTGATCACCATGGGCGACGGCAAGATTGACATGGATAGGGCGTTCAATCGGGCCGCGGGAACTTGACCCGGCCGATGCTATCCCTGGCCGAGTTATCGTGGGTGGGCGTCCCACATTCAGTGTAATCTCGAAGGCCTATACCTTTGGGATGCCGTGGAGAAGGGTGAGAAGGCGGAGAGGCGTCAAGATCGATTGGCGTTGGGTTCTATGCTCCGGGGCATTCCGCAAGAGATGCACTCCATGTTGCTCAACAAGAAGACGGCCAAGGAAGCTTGGGAAGCAATCAAGACCATGCGCCTTGGAGCGGATCGTGTGAAGGAAGTCAATGCACAAAAACCGTTGGGCGAAGTTCGAATCTATTGCGTTCAAGCCCGGGAGTCGATTGATGATTTTGCACTACGCATCACCAAGCCGGTTACCGACCGCGCTTGTCTCGGTGAGGAGAGCGTGACTGATACAAGGGTGGTGAAGAAGTTTCTTCGAGTTGTGCCACCAAAGTATGCACAGGTGGCGGTGGCTGTCGAGATGGTGAAAGACCTCAAGACTCGACAATTGAGGACTTGGTGGCACATCTTAGAGCAAAAGGAGAGACTTGAGCCCTCCGTGGACCAGGTTACAGAGAAGGCCGGAAAGCTCTTGTTGACGGAGGAGGAGGGGGCGGCAAGGAATAAAAAGTTGGATGGTGACAGAATCATCCGGATCCGCTCCAAGGGAAGTGGAGGAGGTGGTTTTCAAAGACAAAGATAAGAAACACCGGAAGCCACGGTTTGATAAACTGGTGATGGCAACGCACAGGACCCCGGCCTGAATTCTCAGGGAACGCCCAAACGGCGGGGAAAGTGCGGGAAGTGTGGAGTTTTTGGGCACTGGCGCAGGGAGTGCAAGAAGAAGACGCAAGGGGAGAAGCAAGACGTTGCTCATCATGTCAACACTGGCGGTGAGAACGGGGCTCTTCTGGTGGCACAAGTTTGCAACGTGGTGCGTGCAGTGGAGGCTAAAACCCAGCGTGTCTATCCGAACCAAGAACGTGTCCATCCGGCGACTTATCAGCGAGCGTGGTGTCTGGACACGGAGCTACAAACCACATGACGGGTTGTCGTGAATCTCTGACATCGTTGGATGAAACGATCAAGGGAGCAGTGAAATTCGGAGACGGTTCCAAGGTGGAGATCTGCGGGATTGGAGCAGTGACGATAGCTGGCAAGAATGGAGATCATCGGGTTCTCACCGAGGTATACTATATACCATCTCTCCGTTGTAACATTGTTAGCCTTGGACAGCTTGAGGAGGCTGGATGTCGGGTGGAGATTGACAAGGGCGTCATGACGGTGTATGAGCGTACGCAAGGGAGTCTGAATCTGCTGGTGAAGGCTGAAAGGAAGAATAGGTCGTATATCATGAATGTGAGTCCGACAAAGACCGGCCCGTCTCTTTGTCCCAAGATGGAGGATGAAGCCCGCTCGCACGCCGCTGCTTTGGCCATCCGAACTTTAGATCACTTCAAGATCTAGGAAGGAAGAAGATGGTGGAGGGGATGCCCTTGATCCAGCGTGGTGAACAGGTGTGCGATGGGTGTGCATTGGGCAAGCATCACCGCAAGCCCTTTCCACAAGCATCGTCTTTCGTGAGCGACAAATGTGTCTTGAGCTCGCTTCATGGT
This sequence comes from Hyparrhenia diplandra, assembly GCA_015847255.1. Classification (NCBI taxonomy): domain Eukaryota; kingdom Viridiplantae; phylum Streptophyta; class Magnoliopsida; order Poales; family Poaceae; genus Hyparrhenia; species Hyparrhenia diplandra. The sequence goes on along the minus strand of JADLZK010010130.1, from coordinate 262,198 downwards.
GATTTGTGTGGTCCGATAAACCCAAAGCAACACCGTTTAGTGGTTGATGATTACATGCGCTATATGTGGATTGAGTTGCTCAAATCCAAGGATGAAGCGCCTCGACGCTTTCAAGAAAGTGAAGGCAACTGCTAAGTTGGAGTCCGGGTTGCGGCTTAAGGCGCTCGGGATCGACCGTGGAGGGAGTTCAACTCGAGTGTTTACGATGTTTTGCACTTCTAATGGCATCAAACACAACACCATCAAAGACCCTTTTACACCAGAAGAGCCAAAGAAAAACGGTGTCGTTGAGCGAAGGAACCAATCTGTGGTGGAGATGGCACGCCAAGCATCAAGTCTAAGCGGTGCCCCGGGTTATTTTTGGGGTGAGGCAAAGGATTCGGTCGTGGTACTTTGCCGAATAGAGCACCAACGAAGAGCTTGTATGGTATGACTCCCTATGAAGCCTAGTATGGAAGGAAGCCCGGTGTACGCCATCTAAGAACTTTCGGGTTGCGTGGCCTACGCTAAGAAGGTTGGACCGGGGGTCACCAAGCTTGCGTATGTGACAGTGCCTGGCATTTTTCTTGGGTATGAGAAGGGATCGAAAGCATACAGGGTTTATGATCCCGTGAAGCAACAACTTCTTATCTCGCGGGATGTTATTTTCGATGAAGCCGAAGAGTTGGAGTTGGGGGGTGACAGAATGAGGCAAACGAGCGAACCGACAACGGCGGGATTGATTCAACTTTTCGCTTATCCCGATGATTTTACCGTAGCTGGTCCGACAATAGATGAAAATTCAGATTCGCCAAAGACAAAAGCAATTCAGTGGTCCGATTCGAGCCGGGCTCGTCTGCTCCATCAACTCCATCTCTCGGGGATGCTAGTGGAGCCTCACCTCTTACCCCAACACGGTCGGCGGTGGCTCGAGTGGAGGCCACTGATCCATTGGGCTACACCTCCTTTTGATGGCGCGTTTGATTCGGAGGGTGCACCACTTCGTTATCGAACTATCCCGACCTATCGGATTCGGCAGTTCGTTTGAACTGAATTACGATGGGGTGTGCTTGGTAGCGGCAGAGGAACCAAGCTTCGGTGGAGCGTGCTTTGACCGAAAGCTCTTTGGAGAGATGCTATGCAAGCGAGATGCAAGCCATTGAGGCCAATCGGACTTGGGATGTCGGTGAACTTCCAAAGAATCAAAAGGCGTCGGTCTCAAATGGGTTTTCAAAGTCAAAAAGGATCCCCGACGGCAACATTGTTAAACACAAAGCCCGGTTGGTAGCAAAGGGATATGCGCGGCGTTACACGGTGTGGACTTTGAGGAGGTTTTTGCGCTGTTGCCCGGATTGAAACAAAGGAGGGTTTTGCCGGCTTTGGCGGCACGGTGGTTGGGAGGTCCATCATATGGACGTTAAATCCGCTTTCTTAAATGGAGATCTCTGAGACGGTTTACGTGCAAAGAACCTCCCAGCCGTTGTTGGTAAAGGTGACAAAGTTCAAACTCCGGAAGGCATTGTATGGATCTAACGTCGGGCACCTCGTGCATGGAACTTCAAACTTGACGAGAGAGTTGACACGTTGGGTTTTGTGAGAAGCAAGTTGGATAATGATGTGTATAAGAGAGGAAGCAAGGAGTCTCTCCTGATTGTTGGAGTATACGTGGATGATCTGATTATCTTGGGACCGAACATTGGTGATATAAATCGGTTCAAGGAAGAGATGAAACAGAAATTCAGTATGAGCGACCTCGGTCTTCTCAGCTACTATCTTGGTATAGAAGTGAAGCAGGGAAAAGGAGGGATAACATTGAGCCAAGGATCCTATGCGTTGAAAATCTTGGAGAGTGCAGGGATGCAACACTGCAACTCGTCCGACACGCCAATGGAGCCACGGTTCAAGCTTTGCAAAGGGAAGGATTCTGAAGCTCTGAATGTGACGGCATATCGGAGTGTGATAGGAAGTCTCGTGTACTTGGTGAACACCGCACAGATTTGGCATACTGCCGTGGGAGTGGTTTAGCAGTACATGGAGGCTCCCCGAAGGCACACCGGGCGGCCGTCAAACGTGTTTTGAGATATGTGAAAGGCACTTATTAGCTATGGTTGCAGCTATGAAAGGGGGATTGAACGAAGCCCTGTTTTGCTTGGGTTCGGTGATAGCGATTTTGCGGGAGATTCGAAGATAGGAAGAGCACTACGGTGTCATCTATTTTCTTGGAAGTTGCTTGGTGACTTGGGCATCTCAAAACAAAAAGATTGTGGCCTTATCATCTTGTGAGGCTGAATATGTGGCGGCAGCGGCAGCTTGTCGGGAGTATGGTTAAGCCGACTAATGGCTGACTTGATGGGAACAAAGGAGGGACCGGTTAAGTTGTTGATGGATAACATGTGCGCAATTGCTCTTAGCAGGAATCCAGTTCATCATGATCGCAGCAAACATATTGACACAAGATTTCACTTCATCCGGGAGTGCATCGAGGAAGGAAAGGTGGAGATTGAGCATGTTGGGACTGCAGGGACAGCTTGCTGATCTGTTTACTAAGCCACTCAGGGCGTGTCAAGTTTGTGGAGCTGCTGACCGCACTTTCGGTGTCATAGATATGCAAATGCTTAGGGGTGATTTGTTAGCTTAAGTGTTGCAAGAGTCTCAATTGAGTCTTTGTTCAAGTTTAGAGAGTCCAGCCATGTAACGTTGATAGAGTTTAGCGTGTGTAAGAGTAGGAGGTGATCAATGTCGTGCTTGGTCACGCCCTGTACTTGAGTCGGTCTTGTAATCTCCACGTCGTGGACGTTGCGGGCGCATGAAACGGGCATTGCGGTGAAACAAAGTCCCGCTCGGTGCGACACGACGTGGGGAGGCTCACGCCTATATATATGAAATAAAGGAGTCGTGGAGGGGCTGCGGATGTTGGCAGCAACAAAATTCTTTTGCCTACATTGTTCTTGTTTTTCCCTCTAGTTTCAATCTGCTCGCCGCTTGATCGTGGTCACCACGACGGCCGGCGTGCTCGGCGCTCGACGTTCCAAGCTGATCTTGGTCGACCAGTTCCAACAACGATGACCGAATCGGCGCGGCCGACGAGTTCCTCGAGTCCTTGAGGCGCGGGCGGCCGAGAAGGAGGGGTGGCCGACGATGTCGCCGGGCGCATCTGGCGGTCCAAGATGGCGGTGAACCTCTACACCGGATCATGGCGAGGAGGCAGCCGGAGATGCGGCGTCAACTAGCGTGCACCCGGCTTCGTCCGACGGAGATCAATCGAACACGGGCGTCATCACGCCGGAGGAGGGCGCCCGGGCGCCGCCGAAGCGCTGCGTCGCCCCGACGACGGCCCCACCAGGTGTTACTTCCATCGAACGGAGAGGGGATCGCTTGGACCAGCGGGGTGTACCATGTCGCGGCAAGTCACAGGTGTACGCGCTGGCGGTACTATTATGGCATTATCTGCACAGCCCAATCCGTACTTGTCTATCGGATCGAGGCGACTTGAGCTTGAGTAGGGCCTCCACAAGAATATATTCCCTTCATCGATCGTGTTGCACGGATCATCGCCGGCACCAGCAGGTCGGAGAGCAGGAGACAGCAAGCTAGTGGGTGCAAGCAGAGCAGCCAGTGAGCGCGGGCGCAGCCAAGAGGCAGGAGCCAAGCCATGTCGACGTCGAGGCAGGAGCGAGAGCGGGAGTGAGCCCCGACGCAACAAGTTAGTTTGGATGGAAGTAGTTTAAATAGCCGGCTGTAGCTGGAGCTATAGCCCGCTACATTATCTACCATCCGTTGGATGTACTAGATGATGGTAGTGTTGCCTCGTTAGCCCAATATATTGAGAGTAGATATGGGAAGCTTGACATTTTGGTAAGATGAAGTCTTTCTGCATGTAGTGTAGGTGTAGCCTAGCCTAGTACTCCCTCCATTCCAAATTATAAGTCGTTTGACTTTTTAAACTTTAAGTTTGACCACTCGTCTTATTCAAAAAATTTATGCAAATATTATCAAATTTAAGCTATTTTTGAAGATTTTATACTAACAAAACAACCAAAGACAAAAGAAATAAAATTTGCACAAATTTTTAGAATAAAACGAGTGGTCAAACTTAGGGACAAAAAAGTCAAACGACTTATAAATTGGATGGAGGGAGTAGTACATATCAGCGTTCTCTCTCACCATCCTACGTGTACTGGTTTATTTGAGAACCCATCCATGAATTGAGTGTGAAGTCGGTGATGCAGGTGTGCAGGTGAACAATGCAGGCGTTGGAGGAGTTGAAGTAGACCAGGATGGTCTGAGAGCTCTGAATATTGATCCTAGCACATGGGTATGTACTATGAAGACAGACTCTTGTTGATTTTCAACATATTTTCTTGGGTTGAGTTGTTCTTCCTCCCAGCCTCTTTAGGCCAAAGGGAAATGGAGTTGTTTTGGTGCCCAACAAGACCTATACAAATGGCCAGTAGTCAGTAGTCACCAGCAACGAGCTTCTCATTTGTTCAATGCCCGATTGCAGTTATCAGGTGCAGCAGCCGCCAGCCTACTGGAAGGTGTGGTCATACAAACCTATGATGGAGCTGTAAAATGTCTCAACACAAACTACCATGGAATCAGACGGGTGACAGAAGGTCTCCTTCCCCTGCTGAGACAATCTTCGTCAGGAGCAAGGATTGTGAACACCACCTCACTTCGGTCAGAGCTAAAGGTACACCTACTGTCTAGCAAGGATTGTGAACACCACCTCAGTTCGGGCAGAATTAAAGATGCACTAGCTAGCTAATTTTGTACCGTGTTGTGTGCACAACGAACACTCACTCACTCACTCACCAGAGGATGGGTGGCCGACGATGCTGCCGGCGCATAGCGTGTCCAAGATGGCGGTGAACCTCTACACCGATCCTGACGAGGAGGCAGCCGGAGATGCGCGTCAACTGCGTGCACCCGGGCCGTCAGGACGGAAATAAATTGGAACACGGGCGTCATCACGCCGGAGGAGGGCGCCAGGGGCGCCGTCGAGCTCGCGCTGCCCGACGCACTAGTACAAAAGCTTACTAAGAGAACGCCCCCCCTTTTTCATTAGGGGCGGTTTATGTTTTGAGCCGCCCCTACAATGAAATGCCATACGAACCGCCCCTATAGTGACTACATTAGGGGCGGCTGGTGTTACGAGCCGCCCCTACTATTATTAGGGCGGTTCAATCACCACCGCCCCTAATATAGTCAAGCGTTAGGGGGCGGCTCTATATTGAGGCCCTACAAACAGATCCCGAATTTTGAAACGAGACACTAAAAATTAAAAATTAAATAAACGACCTCCTGGATGGAAAAACTTCCTACATATGAAATGTAGATCTCGAAAAGTTATGAAACTTTGTAGTTGACAACTTTTTACTTTGAAATCATCTAGTCATGCAAAAGTCGTGTTCGAATGTCTCAAATTTGAAATTCGAATTTCGTAAATGACCTCGGACGGAAAAACTTCCTTCATATGAAATGTAGATCTCGAAAAGTTATGAAACTTTGTAATTGACAACTTTTACTTTGAAATCATCTAGTCATGCAAAAGTTGTGTTGAAATGTCTCAAATTTGAAATTCAAAATTAAAAAACGACCTCGGATGAAAAAAACTTTCTACATATGAAATGTAGATCTCGAAAAGTTATGAAACTTTGTAGTTGACCACTTTTTAGTTTGAATCCATTTAGGGCCTCAAATAGTCAATTTACACTCGGATTTGTATAATATGTGGGGACACGGAATGGGATATAGACACATATGAGTGTGTAGCGCGTTATTGGTGGGGGGCGGTCGGCGAGCACGAGATCGCGGGTTCGAATCCCGCCGCCGCGAGCGATTTTACACGAAAAATGCGCGACTTGCGACCGACTGAGATGGGCGGGCGCAGGCGATGGGGTGCTCCCGAAAAAAAAAAAAAATAAAAATGTTTTAGTTTTTTTTTTTTTTTTTGAATTTTGAAAACGCGTTCATACATTTCTTTGTGGGCGCTACAAACGGTGGGGCGGTTGGTGATGCAACCGCCTACCTGAAACCGCTCAGAACGGTAAGTTAGGGGCGTGCAGAAACCGCCCATATCAGAATCAATGAGCCCCCTCGTGCAATGTAGTAGTGACGACGGCCCCACCGGTGTTACTTCCATCGACGGAGGTGGGGATCGCCAGACCATCGGCGTGTGCCGTGTCGTGGCAAGTCCGCTGTGTGTACGTGCGTGTACCATTATCCGTGACAGCTCCGATCCGTGCGTGTTCTATCGGAGACGACTTGAGTTTGAGTAGGCCTCCACAAGAATATATAAATCCCCTTCACGGGCGTGCTATCTACCGCCGCCCACCGGGCTCGGGCCGGGTCCACCTAAAGGCCCAAAGACCCTCCCTCCCCGTGTCTTCTTCCTCCTCGACGCCCGACGCCCTCGCTCCGCCTCCTCCACCCCAATCATGGGCCCTAGCTTCTTTGAGCCCGCGAGCCCTAGGCGCCGGCGTCCGCCTTCTCCCCTCCCCCCTTCTTCTCCTGCTTGGCAAACTCCACCCTAGCCGCTATCGCCGCCGCCGCCACCGCCGAAGCTGGCACACGCGCCATGGGCGACCCCGACATGCCACCCCGCCTACCCATACCCAATTGGATGAGTCCGCCCGCTCGCCGGGCCAACCACCGAGGCCACCGCCAGTGTTTCGATCGCGCCAAGCCGAGCCGGACGGATTCTATAACCGGGAGGAGGAAGGGGAGAGGAATTTGGAACCCTAACTCGGGGCGCCACCGGCCGGCGGCTCGCCTTCGTCATTGTCGTCTCCGTGCCCGCCGCCTTCGCTCTCTCCATGGCGGGGCGTGGGCCGTGGGTTGGTGGGCTAGCCCAAATAAAAGGGGTGGTCGTCGCAAACGATTTCTCTATCATCGCGCACGGTGGGGTAGGAGGAGCAGGAGGTAGCAAGCTGGGGGCAGCGGCAAAAGCGAGCGATGCGCCGGGCGCAGCCAAGAGCCAAGCCATGTCGGCATCGAGGCGGGAGCGTAGAGCGGGAGTGAGCCCCGACGCACCAAGCTAGTTTGATGGAACCCCGGGCTAGTTGCCCGGGGCCGTCAGTAGGCCCGATTTAGGTGCGACGTGGATGCCGGGTGGTAAGCGTAGAAAATCGAGCATATTGGAGTCCAACAGCCGCCGTATATTAGGGCGCCCATGATAGCTTGCTATTTGGTTAGCTAACAAATAGCTGATCTATTTCACGTAGTATAAGAACATGTGAGAGACGTGTATGGTCCCGTAGTGTAAAATAGTTTTTTTATTGTCTCACGTCCACATCATCCGGCTATTACCATTACGGCAACTCTAACAATTTTGCAAACATGGTTTGCATTTGCCAAAAATATGAAAAGAGTGAGCCCCGACGCACCAAGCTAGTTTGGATGGAACCCGGGCTAGTTTCACAGGGGGGCTGTCCGTAGGCCCGATTTAGTTGCGACGTGGATGCCGGGTGGTAAGCGTAGAAAATCGAGCATATTAGAGTCCAGTGAGCTTTCTGGTATTAGGGCGTCCGTGGATAGCTTGCTATTTGGTTAGCTAACAAATAGCCGATCTATTTTCACGTAGTATAAGAACATGTGAGAGAAGTGTATGGTCCCGTAGTGTAAAATAGTTTTTTATTGTCTCACGTCCACATCATCCGGCTATTACCATTACGACAACTCTAACAATTTTGCAAACATGGTTTGCATTTGCCAAAAATATGAAAAAGTGGTCCCCAACAGTTTTGCAATTTGGATTGTCATTTTGGACAACTTGGCATAAATCATCCTCAACTTGGCAAATATGCCAGAAGCTGGGAGGTACTTGACAAATCCTCTCCATGTTTAGCGTATTGACCGCGAAAATAAAATTATCTCTCTACTTGTATGATGCATATTGTCTTTTTTTTTTTTCTTTTTTTACCAAACTAAATTTGCAAAACTATTGGAGAACCACGAGTTTTTTGTGACTTGACAAATCATAACTTTTACCAAGTATATTTTGCAAAACTGTTGGAGATGCTCTTAATGACTGCGTAAAACACCGTTGCATTACCCTCTCATCGCTTTTCCCCTTTCCTCTCCCCTCCCGGCCTCCCTCCTCTCTCATTGGTGTTTCTCCGGGCATTAGGGAAAATCAAAGATTGGACTCCATGGAGACGAAGGATAGTGCACGGTGATCTTCTAGGTTGTGGATCTGGTGGTTTTGCTATATAGAGAATTGCTGACCCTCACCTCTAGCATCAAGCTTTTATCGGTGGTAACTTCTGAACACATGGTTGATTTAGGTCACATGTGTTTAGTTTTGTGATTGAGTGATTGTCAACGGTCAACATTTTACTTCTATTTTCCTTTATTCTTTATGCTTCGCTATGTTCACCGCACACGCGGAGTGTGTCGAAGACGATCCCTTGGTTCGTCTTGTGCGTGTGGAGCTCGGAGATGGTAGCCGACGGCGAGGTGAAGGGGCCAAGGAGGGGCGTCTTGGGGCGACGGACCGCTTGAGGTGAAGGACTCGACGCGAGGCTTGGACCGAGGGACCGGATCGCCGGGTGGCTAGCCATGGTGGCTGATATCCGACATCGACGAATGCAAGCGGACGTCGCAGGACCGCGTGTCAATCGGGTCAAGACGGCGAAGCGGCAAAGTGCAGAGCGGGAGCTCGGATGACTTGGCGACTTCGGGCGGTCAAGGCGGGCGATGACACGTGTTGAGGAGGTTTGGTGGTTTGTCCTCAAAACCACGGGCCGCGGTTTGGTGGTTTGGGCCTCAAAACCATCGGCCCGGGTTTCACGGGTTCGGGCCTCAAAACCCGGGCGGGGCGTTCCTATGGGCGGAAGGACGGGCGCGTGGCATCATCCGGGAGATTGCATGGAGCGATGCTACGGATGAGGAGGCGCGGTGGCCGTCGGATCGATAATTCACCCGAGTCGACCAAAATAGCCCCGAGGTTAGAAGACCGACTCATGTATCTTAGGGGGGTTTAGTTTAGCAGGAGGGAATATTGGACTATTTAGTGTAGGCTTACTCCTTCATCCCCTCTTGCCTCTTTCATTTTTTTTCATTTTAGCTCTAGGTTTTCAATTCCCAAAGACGTGAGAGAGAGCCAAATACCTGAAAAAATTCGTGGCTGTTTTGCTGAGATTTTCGAAGGGGAAGGGCAGCCCCAATCCTGCCTTTGTGCCCTCCGGGGTTCGTGACTTTTGTGCTGTGATTTTCGAGCTGTGGTTACAGTGTGTTTTTCTTAGTTTTCTTTCTTGGCCACGATCTGATTTTGCCGGGAGATTGGGTGTGTTCCAGCCAGTGATTTTCTGGGGATTGATTCGTAGCTAAGTGAATTTCATCTGACCGAATTTTGGGAACGAATCATGGAGTTTTGGGACAGATTTCGTTGTCCTCTTGCTCGCCCCTTTTCTGCTTCTCAGTTCGTCAGGTTCACGGTTGATTGCTAGCTGCCTGGTGCTCGTGTTTTTGGCATGGGGCCAAGTCGTGCGTGGGATTGCTGAGTCATAGGGCAAGAGTGCCCAGCACCTTCGGTGCTCACCCAGCAGTCAAGCTGCTTGCTGTCCCGACGTCGAGTGCCTCTTGTCCTTGTCTACTCTTGTGTGCAGTTCAGGTGTTCGACAGTTCTTCCACTCGGTGGATTCGGTGCTTTGGACGAGTACCAGAAGACTCTGTATTCTCTCTGTTTGTGTCCTGCAGATCAGCGACCGAGGCTCACCATCCTCGTGCAGGCACACATCTGTGTGGATTCGGTCCAATCAGGACTGCTCTGGTTTGCCCGTTCACTCTGGGTCTGCAGCGTTCTGAAGATAGACGACAACAGCACCTTCTCGTCAACAGGTAATTGATTGGTAAGGTAAAACAAGTCTAGTTCAGCACGTAATTTGCAACCTTGAACTAGTACTTTTAGAAATCAATTTCGTGCTGCAGCAGGTCCTCGGTGCTTGAGCTTTGTCTTGTTTTATTTAGCTTGGAGTACTACTCGATTCAAGTTTAGTAAACAATTTCATTACTACTTTGCTGCATACGTGAACTAAGATTTCTAGTAATCATTAAAACTTATCATTGGATCATTACTTTATATCACCTTGGGTAGATTATTACTCACGATGTGCAGGAGCTGTGCTTTGCTGTTTGTGCCTCTTCTCTACAGGTTCAGAGCTCGCTCTTCGTGTGTATCCTGACCAGCAAGGGCTTTCAGCATGCGTCCTTTTTCTTTTTTAGCTGGGCACTAGCAGTGTTTGAGTTTGGGAGGTTCCTGCAGCAGCTTTTGTTTCACTAGTACCCTGTGTTTGTTTCGATTTCTTCTAGAACGTGTCTATTTGAGCTCCAAATTGAGAACCGGTTTTTTGTATTGACTTTCTACCGATCCGTGGATTTTATCTGAGTACTCTCGTCACGAGTTGGCGTTGGTATTTTAGTTTAGAACTCACTTCTTCTCTATAGAAGTTGAGTGACTCCTTTTAGTCCTCCTCCGGTTCGATCTTTTTCTGCTCGCCGGCCGTGTCTGCGATAGTTTGAGGTGTCCACGGTGTTCCTACGGAACATCCACCCAATCATTTGGGTCGTGGGACAGCTCGGTGCTCTCTTTGCTTTCGTGGACACCTTGCTACCAGTTAGCACGTGTGTTACTCGTCTCCCCGTTTGAGTTTGTTTTTGAGGTTGGGGTTGAGTTGATGACCCGAAATTGAAAAGGAAAATCGAGGCTCTCATTCACCCCTCTCTCGTCGCCGTTTCGGTCCTTCAAGAACACTTCAATTAAAATCTGAAAATGGAATGTGATTATTTACTCTTGAAATAAAGTTCAATTTCACAGAAACAAACAGGCTGTAAGAATAACTTATATTATAAATCAGGTTTCCTTTCACAGCTGTTTTTCCTTCCCCAAGACCCCCAACCAATACATTTCTCTTGCAATGTAATGTAATGCACTGAAACTCGGAGCAGCTATGTAAGCCATCAAAGGGGTCACCAGAGACCCACCGCATAAACATAGCAAAACATTGCTTTGGCATATACTCCGGAGCAGTATGTCCACCACCCTGCACAAACCATAATATATACAGCATAATGTGTCAAGATTGATATCAGGCAACAATGGTCACACTGACACAAGGAAACAAGCTAGAAAAACTCTCATTGAGTGGATAATAACTGGCCCTGGCTTCTTACCTTTACGGTTGCATAGGTGATGTTATTTGAGTATGACCTTGTAAACCTGCGCGTAAATTGTATATATCTAAAATCATCAAAATGGTTTGATGTAGTCTGCCTGAATTCATGTACTGCAATTATGTTACTAGACTGATTACTATGATAAACATGGACTCACCCTGCAACTTGGCCGTCCACAAAACCATGGCCTCCACTCATCCACGATAGAGAAATTAAGAGACTTAATCCAGGCTTGTGTGCCGATAAAAGGTATGACCATATCGTGATCACCGCTGTAAATTAGACTTCTGTAGCCCTTAGTGGTCACATCCAGATGGTACTTCACCACACTTGGAATATCATAAGTGTAAGATAACTCGAGGTTGCACCTTGACCACGAAGGAACTGTTCCCTGTGTCATAGAGTTGTCAGGTTATATTCTTCTGGTTAGCATAAGCCGAAGGGATGGCATTTTCTGTTTGAAATGTCTTAGAATCTTGGTAGGTAGGTTATCGATGAGCATCGAAACACTTTCAATCATAAACAGATTTACTGCATATATATGTTTAGAATCATGTTTAAGCGGTCAAACCTTGTGAATACCAAGAGCCTCTCTTACTGAGGCATTGTTTGCCCATATGTAGGACATTATGTATCCTGCTGTCTGCCAAGAACGAGGGTATACGATCATTTTGAAATGTCAGATGAGATCTCTTGAAAGTTGCACATAAGCTAAAGACAAGTACTAACTCTGCACTGCAGTGAAATCTCAGACAAGTGAAGCTCTTCTCTCTAGTGTACACTGGGAGCTGGAGCATCTCCCGTGCACCTGAATTTAACTTCAGCTTCGGTGTCTTGTGAGGCTGAGGACTCGCGAAAGTGCATAGCGGCTCCAGAATATGATTCGGGCATATCCCTTTGATGCACTTCAAAAGAAACCGTTTAATTAGTTAAAAAAACAGTTTAATTTGTCAGTCAGTCTGTGCCAGTATCATTGGAAAAGTGATCACAAGTGTCATGCTTGGAAACAAGAATTGGGTAGTGTTGTGGTCAATACTTGCCTCTTCTATGGCGCCAAGGCTATTTATGCATGCATCAGTGCTTTGGTGTCTGTTGTCACCAACACTGCAGCTCTTCTCGTAATCCTGAAAATACCAAGACACAGGTAAATTAGTAGCAATTAAACAGGAAAAAAATTACTGTCCATTTACCATTATAATTACCATGCTGAAATTTTATTTAACTGCTACTAGAATTTAACTGAAGTATAGTTTCACACTTGAGACCGTACAAAAGATCCAACTAGTAAAGCTGTGTTAAATTAAGACAGAAACTTAGTGCCATTTGGTGTGGTTCAACTGTCCATTCCCACTCACCTCATATATTTCGTCTGATATCAAACCCATCCCGTGAGCAATTGTAATTCTGGATGGAAAATCAATGCTGAAATCTGTGACTGGATTACCTACGAGGTAGCCCTGAACATGATACGCCAAAAACATTCTAAAATTTCAAAACCTTTATATGGAGCGCTTTTATATGCGGCAACATATCCTGTCTGGCCCAAAACTGTGCAACCTATGTAACCACCAATTAAGACCACGGTAACTAAATGGATCCGAAGCGTCAAAGGATTTTTTTCACTTAAACCCTCCCACCGGATACACATGGGTTAGATTTAAAACCCCGTGGAGGGGTTAAGAAAAATCCTAAACGTTGACCCCAACAAGAGGCTCGACCATCCATAAGCTCCCGGGCCTTTTAAGTCTCGGGCCAATCGTGCAATTGAGGTAGGCAAGAGGGCCTTGGGTCCCATGAGGAGACGGATCCGAGGCCCAACAACTTTCCTCGGAAAGGAAAAACATGAAACTCCAAGCCCACCTTGGCTAGGGCCCATAAATGGCGAGAGGCCCGGCAACCATAAACTCTCGGGGCCTTTAAGTCTCGGGCCGGCGGTGAGGTAGTCAAGAGGACCTTGGGTCCTGTGGGATGGATCCGAGGCCCAACGACTTTCCTTAGAGAAGGAAAACTTCGCAACTCCAAGCCCACCTCGGTGGGGCCCATAAACGGCCAGAGGCTCGGGGAAACCATAAGCTCCTAGGCCTTAAATCCATGGGCTAGTCTGCAGGAGGTAGGCAAAATGGCCTCGGATCCCATCAAACGGGTCCAAGGCCAAACAACTTTCCCCGATCAAGGAAATAATATGGTGCCGAGCCCGCCCCTGGCTTAGAGGGCTCGCCAACGACGAAGGACTAAGGTGTCCGGAGTCCCCAAACCGACACCTTAGGCCACGGGCTCCAAAACAAAAGGCGGCATCAAAAACTCCATTCTAAAGGAACCAACCCGAGGCTCGGCGGTAAGCCCGTTCCAACCTCGCTGTTAGGACTTGTGGACTCATGGGCACGGCCAAGGGTTGGGTTGCCAAACGTCGCATCGACTTATGCCGTAAGATCGAAAGATCGCGAAGAGAAGGCAAAGGGCGAGAACAAGCTCGAGGCTCGCAGAGTTCCAAAGAAGAAACTTAGCCCCAAGGCCACCGCAGCTTAAGAATTCCCGATCGTGGCCATGTTAAAGCGGTCAAGGGTATGCCACCTCAAACCACAAACTTAGTGGTCGTGACTATGGAATCTTGGGTCTTGCGAAAGGGCCCAAGAAACTACAATGGTCCCTACATCGCATTTCTCTCGGCGCTCCTACCAAGGCTTGTACGTCTAGAACTAGCCGGGCACTCCCCTTTGTGCGCGAGAAAATGCGTAGGTGGCAAATGAGGAAAAGACCGGGATGGCGTGCACTCGTCCTTGACCCTCTGATGAAAACAAACAAGAATCCATGCGAAATGGAAAGCAAAAGATAGGGATAGCCCCTTCCATATTTCATTACATACTACGCCGGGCACATACACCCGATGTAGGAAGACATAGATACTACCTACGACTACTCATCCTCAACCTCATCGGACCTATGGCCATCTCCGCGTCTCGACGTCGCTGGCCGCCACCGCGATGTCGGAAGCCTGGTAGTAGAGGAGGAAGAAGGCGCGATAGAAGCGATGGGTCTCCCCATCCAAATACCCCGCCACGTTGGTAAAAGGCGGAGGCCCATCGCCCGACTTCGCCATGGTCAGCCCGATGGCGGTGCCGCCGGAGTCCGCGAGTAATCGTCTCTAAAGCCGCTACCGGTGCAGCTCCTTCTCCACCGGAGCTCGGCTCCCGCGATGCATGCCGGGGCAAGCAAAGGAGCACTGAGATTAGGGTGAGAAGGAGAATCCCACCTTCACATCCCACACCTTCCCATCTGTGGAAAAGAAGACGAAGGGACATAAGGTAGTTACCCGCGGAGGTTTTGTTGACCCTCTCACATTACAACATCATTCACTGATGCTGACCTCCCCATCCGCCTTTGTGAAGGCGGAGGTGGACCACCTCGTATAGGCCCCTCGCCGGAACCTGTGACGACCGGGGTAGGGGTGACGGCCGGCACAAAGCGTGGGCGCCACGACGAAGCGCCACCGTGCCGAGCCCGGGGCCGCCGCGACCGGGTGGTGGGCGGCCCGAAGCCGAGCGCGACCGCGGCGGAAGGCCTCCCGGTGGCGACGGCCGAGGGAACCCACTCGAGGTCGAGGAAGAGCTGCTCTCCATCTCTACAAAAACCCTTCTGTTATGACTAAGAAGAAGGAGAGGTCGGGTAGAAGACGAAGACTAGAGCAGGGTAGCCTAAGGATGCAAAGGCTCGGGAACTTTTATAGGGAGGACGATGCCCCCTCGATGCCTCTCGCCTCCCCACGAACCCGTTCACATGACTCCGCCACGCGGCCTGCGCCCGATCGACTAACTGCGCCGTGACTCGGCCTCGGGACGCGAGAGGTGGGACCCATGAGACTTCCAGAGCCTCGAATACTCTAGGTCCAGTCGTCCAACGCCCATCCGGGTCAAACCTGCCCATTATGCTCGACCTCGGGACTCAAAACCCAACCTCGACGACCGCCCCGGCTCGAGGTCGTAAAAGGCACGCATGGCTCCGCACCTCGTAACTTTCACAAAGAACACGTTCTTAGCCGGCGTGGGCGAGTGTCCCACTCTTCCAACCGCTCGGGGGCTCTTGTTGGGGTTCACCATAATGCCCCCCAAGAGTGGGGTGATTACCATCTTACAAGAGGGGCCCATGAAGGAGGCCCAGTCCTCGAGCCACGCAAGCACCCGGTGTGAAAATCAATGCTGCCACAAGGCCCTCGAAAAACCGGAAACCTCGACGCACTCCCACCTCGCCGGAGCCTTAGCACAGTGGGCACCCTTGGGGACTTAGGCGCCCGTATGGTTTTGAGGGGAAGATGCGGTGGTATACGCCCGAGGTCGACGACAGGCCCGACTGCTAGTCAAGAGGACTCGACTCGTGAATCTCATCGTTGCCCTAACACCCCCCTCCCAACAACTTTCGATCACGTTTCAACGACATCCGCTGCCCGCAGTCGCGACTGCGCCCCCTATAGCATCACTACTCCGCTTTGCCCAAAAGTGCCGCCGTAGCGGGCCGGTCGAAGAAATCACGACACGTCCGTCAAGGCCTCATACAATGGGCCTCGGGAGAACCTCAAGGGGCGACTTTAAGGCCCACGAGAAGCAATGGAGCCAGGCCTCGGATTGGGGCAAACAATCTCGACCATCCGCTCCAAGACAAGAAATCATGATGATCTCCCGGCGGCAAGAGCGGCGGGCTAGTGACAGACGGGAACAAGGTATGATGCACTCGACCTAGATAGGAAGTCAGCACATTTTTACAACTAGGCCCCCCCCGACTATAAAAGGGAAGCACATAGCGTAGAATGCAAAAGGCCCCTTTTTCCCCCTCAAAAAGAAGGGGAGGACTCTCTCTCCCCCCAAAACCCTCATGTTCTTCTTCCTTCTCACATTCACACGAGACTTGGAGCCTAGACTCCTCTCTCACCAACTTGTATCCCCTACTATGAGCACCCCCATGTAGGATAACACGAGGCCATAAAAATGCTTTGGACGTAGGGCACTCGTGCACGAGCCGGGATAAACCCCCCGTGGTTCCGCCTTCTTTCTCTTCTTCTTGTGTCCATCCTGCACACCATCCGAGCAGGGCACACAACATATTTTCACTAGTCGATCGCTTGGGACCCCGATTCTCAAAACACCGACAACACCAATATATAACAGACCCCCAAGACTAAAGTACCGGCTTGAGGACCCAAGCGTTCATGCATGGCTAGCATTCGCTCCTTTCATTTTTCTATTCAATAGCGTTTGAACCATCTGTAAGCTCCGAATTGAAAAAAAGATTCTCTACGGTTCGACTGCTCTAGTGTGATGTTCGAACCATACTCCTCACATACTCCTCACATGGTTCGGTTTTTGACCGAGGTGCTCTTAGCTACTAGTACTCTGCGGCTACCCCAGCAAGAGAGCTATTGCTGAATCGCACATTGACCTCTTCCCTCTCTTTCTATTTGGTCAACAGAGCAAAAAAGCTCTACTATCGTTAAAGTATATTAGTTAGATAAATCCCCACTCTTGTTTGGTATCATGTGAGAGGTGTTTTAGTCTTTGTTCTATCTTTTAGTTACTTTTAGTTCCTAGAACCAAAGATGCTATTAGTCCTAGTCTCTAGTTTCTATTAGAACTTTCTAGTCTCCCAAACTAAATAGATGTTATTATGAACTAAAATTTAGACCCTTAGTCCTCTTATTTGGTAAATAGGATCTCTAGTAAACGAGCATACCCTTGGAGCGTTTCTAGATCCTGGTAAATTGTTAAGTTACAAAAACTTCAACCCAATAATTTTCATCTATCACGTCACCCATCACATCGAATGATTCTGACTCATATATGAAGCATTAAATGTAGATGAAATAAAAAAACTAATTGTACAATTTAGTTGTACACGACGAGATGGGTTCCCTTTATTGGAATTATGTTCCTTTTTATTTTGTTTCGAATTGGTTACCTTGCACAATTATAGAGTTAACGCGTGGGGAATTAGTAGCGCCCACGGATGATATAATTAGTACTCCAAAAAAAAAAAATCGCCAACTAAACACACCGGGAAGTTTCCTACACACTTCTGAGTTCTGAGACGCGTTTTTAGCTTCTTTATCCTGAGTCTCCAGCAACCGGATAACACTTTCGAGTGAGGAAGAAGGGCTCACCTGCAGCTGGTCTACAAACAAGCAGGCGGAAGACCTCCTGCTGCTGCAGTTGCCAATCCAGTTGAGCTACTCGATGAAGGTTGAGCTTTAATCTTTTGCTCAACCTGCTGCCTTTCAAAGGTGCCATAATTAATTGCTCCGTGATCGATACTTACTTTTGTTGATGAATCTAGCCACTTGTATTCACTTGTCATCCCACATGCTCGCAGTTCATAAGTCATTCTCGCAGTTCAAATATTGCAGATATGGCGTCGTCCTGGGATAGGGTGGGGCAGGCGGCGAGCGTGATGCAGGTCACCGGCGTCGACGCGTTCGGCCTGGTGTCCATGATCGTGCAGGCGGCATACACCGCACGCCGCAACAGGGATCTGTGCCAGCTGCTGGCCCAGCACGTTCTGATCGTCGCCGATCTGCTCCGGAAGCTAGACATCCCGGCGCTTAGGCGGCACCAGGAGACACGGAGGCCGCTGGAGCAGCTGGACGCCGCTCTTTTCCGTGCTTACAAGCTCGTCAGGTCGTGCGCCCAGCAACAAGAGAACACAAGCCAGATCTACCAGATGTTTACTGGCGCAGAGGTGGCCTCCAAGCTTCGGCAGGCGCAGGAGGAGATCGACCGCTACATCAACCTAATCCCCATGATCACCCTTGTTGCTGCCGTCCGCGCCCAGCAGGTCTCTTCCAAATAAAACATTGCTTGCTTGCAGCTTTTTCATGCTTTTTCATTATCTGATTTCACCAGAAAATTTCTCCACTAACAGGGTGGCAATGAGATGCAAGAGGATGTGACGAGCAATGATGACGCCCCAACTCAATGGTTCTTGTTGATTTTTTTTCCCCAGATTATTACCTGATTCCATTGGTTATGTTTAAGTTTGTCAGCTGATGCGGTGCTTCGCTGTACAAAATTACAGGAATCGCTTATCTCTTCAACAAGTTACTGAATCACTGACACTCGAGGAATCACCACCACGGCAAGGTACTTTTCCACTTTGGTTTATGTAGATTTCTTATTTTGGATTGGGAGCATATTTATGTACAAAACTTGCGCCCAATTATATTAATGCTAATAATTTAAACACCACCAACAACCGTATGGTTTAAACATCGCCCAATTATAGTAACATCATGTAAGCATTTTCTTAAGAAAAACTTGCATATGTAAATATTAACAATTAAAACCCACTCTCATTCCAATGATCATGCATGCCTCTTAGTACCTTTTGCATACTTGTTCAGTTGATGGTTTTCTGCGGCCGATAAGCCCCGGTGATGATGTTTTTTGTTGTGTGAGAAAAAATAATATACCATGGTTGATAATTAAGTTGGACTGATAAGTTCAAGCGATTATTCGATCATTTTCTTAGCATAGGAACATTATTCGATTAGTTCTGATACTTGCACAAATTTTATCTGTTTATCGAGTAATATACCATACTATATATTATTTGTTAAGTTGATCATAAAACGAGTGCTTTGTACTTGTAGCTGAGGACCGATTAGGCAACTATAGAGGATGAATGGAAGCCAAAATAACTTTCCAATTTTTTTTCCCAGAGTGCTCGTCTTCTAGCAAATCTAAGAACTTGTAGACCTAAAGTCGTTATTGAACCTTGAAACAAGCTAGAAAAAGCATAGAAATAAGATATCAGCAGCATACTCATTTTGGTTAAAACAAAAGGCTATATTGTTGAACTCCTCCCGATTTCTCTTGAGGTTGTCATCTATACACTGATTGTCTCCTCAAAAATCTACACACCGCTTCACTACACTAGTGCAGGATGAGGCTTTATTCCGGGTTCCAAACCCCCTCTACTCCAGGTTGTGCTACATGGAATACGGGTTGGGGAGTAAAGGGTTTGGAACACTGGAATAGAAGTGCACCTTTACTCCCGGTTCGTAACACCAACCTGGAGGTAAAGCTCCTGACGTGGCCGCTTAGGGAGCTTTACTCCCGGTTGATGCATCCAACCCGGAGTAAAGATTGTTTTTTCTTTTCATTTGAATTTTTGATTTGTTCTGATTTTAATTATTTCATGATTTTCTTTTTATTTCATTTTAATTAATGATTTTTTTTTTCAAATTACACATATATAAGTATTATACACATATTAACTATTAATTAATGTTCACATATATTACACAAATATAATTAACGTACACATATATTACTCAAGTCCACAAATATTTCATGTCTCAATTACATATTAAGGTGTCATTGCTACATCTTTTGGCACCCATTTGTCTTCGAGGTTGTAATGGAACTCGCCGTCGAGCACTAAGACGTGGGAATTAATAAATCCTGCAATGCTGTCTTGCATGGTGAACTTCTAAGGTTTTCTCCATCAACTTTTTTTTTTTTGTCTACAATTCGAAAGTTAATAAAAGTATTAGTATATATATATATATATATATATATATATATATATATATATATATATATATATATATATATATATATATATATATATATATATATGGAGAGTATACTCTGTAGCTAGCTACAAAACACCATATTCTGTAGCCAGGCCACCAGGCGCACCGGCTCGCACCAGCCACAACCGGTCCAGCCTTGCCGATGGTTAACGTAATTGATGACGTTTCCTTCATCTGCGCGCTGGAAGTAAATTGGTGGGAAATAAATACCGTGCATGCAACGACCAACTCTCCAGCATGCATCCATCGTAATTGTTGCTCACTATTTAATTGGTATTAGCCGTGAGGTAGCATATAGATCTCGTAATTTCATTTTCATATTATGGTAACGGGATGCGTACATGCACGTGCTATTATGGTAATTAGGATGCCGAGTTACTACAACTGCGCATGCAAGGATTACGAGAAAACATATAGTAGAAAATATATTCTAGTTACTATAATTAGCATGCAAAATATATTCTAGTTACTATAATTAGCATGCAAAAATATATTCTAGTTACTATAATTAGCATGCAAATCTTCGGTCACCCAAGCGATCTTGTTACACCCAAATATTTACGAGAATTTTAAAATGTAAATATTTACAAGATTTTTGTACTGCAAATGTACAGTATTTACGAGAATCTGAAGAATTTTGAATAATAATATTTACATGAATTTGTACTAGGAAATATTTACGATAATCTGTACTGAGAAATATATTGACGAGAATCCCCACTAAATAATTTGTCGTTTATTGTTCTCTAATACATAACACGATGAACTTTTGGATGAACTTAATCTGAGTCACCTATATTTGTACAAATAAATCCAACAAAAACCAAATCAGATTAGTCGTGCCGCATCAGGAAGGGGACTGCAGCCACGCCATCATACTTCTGATGCCGCGGTGTTGGTAGAAGACGCCGACGCCGACGCCGTGGGTCCGATGCTGGCGCGGCAGCGCCACTGCGGCGACGTCCACATGGATCTTCATGCCGTTCCGCAATGGGCCATGAGGCTGCAGAGGAAGTAGCGCGTGCTGATGCCGACGGCGGTGTGAGCTGCACGGCGACGTTGTTCCGGTGTGGAAGGCGCGGCAGAGATGTTGTTGGCACTGGAGCAAGTGTCGTAGCCAGACTCCGCACCTCCACCACGTCGTGTAGTGCCGCCGGGTACGTGAACGCTGCCACACGCGCACGAACAAATCATGCATCATCAGTCGACGGCTACGACGACGAGAGAGAGATGGATTCAAAGAGGAGAAATAACGCAGGTGAGCACGATCGAACACGCACTGATCTTGTCGCCCGGATGGAAGGTCTTTCTCTTCACCCACTCCGCGTAGTTTGTCTGTAGCATCCGAAGCGTTGGTTGTACGTCGGCGCCGCCGCGGCTGCCTCCATCGCAGCTGCGGTCACCATCGCGACCGGCTGGTCGTCGGCCTAGCACCATGACTGGTGGCCTGTAGAAGCGTGCGGTAGCCGGAGCGCCGCCGGTCATGTCGAGGAGGATGCCTCTGGTCGCGTCGCGGGGTGGCAGAGCCGCGCGCCTCCGGTCGCCGGGCACGCAGCCGGCGGAAGGGAGCGTTGATCGAACCCTGTGCAGATCAGGACAAATACGATGGGAGACGAGAAATACGGAGGACCAAGTGGTATTCGGTGGTTTTATGGACCGGTGAAAGGAAAGAGAAAATCTTGGGATTAATTAAATCAATGCATGCATGTCAGTCAAAGCCAATCTTGATCCATCTCCGGTTGGCCTATGCGCTTCTGGCTCGGTGGTTGGGTCCGGCTACAAAATCAGGTATTCTGTAGCTAGCTACGCTATATCACTTCCCTATATATATATATATATATATATATATATATATATATATATATATATTGAAGAGCTAAACAAACATGCTATTCAAGAATTTTTTGATTTAAAATCACCTAGGGGTCCAAAAAGTAGTGCGAAGGTGTCTTATTTAAAAAATCTTGCAAACCACTGAAGTAAGATTTCCATAGCTGAAAACATTTTCACTAATGACGCTAAGGTTGGATTGAAAACATTAAAAATCCTTGAGGCCATTTCTGCAAAAATGGTGTTCGAAGGGTATAAAAGGAAATGTCAAAAAAAAAAAAAATCTAATCCACGTCTGAAAATCCAACCCGGAGTAAAAGTTTAGATTTACTCCAGGTTGGTGTGGCCACCCGGGAGTAGATCTCTACTCACGCTTTGAATCAACAACCCGGAGTAAAGGTCTACCTTTTTACCTTTACTCCCGGTTGGAGACTCCAACCCGGAGTAGAGGTCCCCGGCGCCAGCGTGGGTGGGCTGCGACGGGTGGCTCTACTCGCAGTTGGAGACACCAACTTGGAGTATAGCCTCCTTTACTCCATGGCACAAAAAAGTGCCGAGAGTAACCAAAAAATAGCCTCCGAATAGAAGTCCATTGTGTAGATTTCTGCTCTAGCAGCATTCAGCTGATTCAAAATTATACCCTAGGGAAACATGGATTCCAATAGAGTACTGTACCTTTGCTACCCAAAAGGAAACCTTTGAAGAAGACATCTACTATTATTGCCACCTTTTGTTTGAGGAGATTAGCACACTAGTTATTAGGTGACATGCATGATACGTCTCCATGTGTCCCAAATTAAGCCCCTTACTACTAATTGTATGTGCTCATTTGAATCTTGCATTTGCAATGTGTAGTGATTTACACTGGTGGCATATTTTGAATATGGAGCAAAGGACAAGCTTTTTGTAAATTAATAGTAATGCTTAAAAAAGCTTATCTATGGACAAAAAAAAAAAAATGATGTACTTATAAATTTTTAGGTTTCTCCATCGAGATGGAGGCCAGAAGAAATGGTGAAGCCGGAAGAAATGCTTGGCATCAGATGATTGAGAATGTAAGAAATGGATTGGTTGATCAGGTGGGCAGGCATTTTAAACTTGACTACGAAGGTATGTATAAAGATACAGGAGAGTATCAGCTACATGTTGAAATTGTATCTCTCCTTCCATATTTGATCAATTCCTTCACAAAATTCCTTTGTGGGGACCAATTTTGCTCCTCATTTGAAATACGGCTGTAATTGCTTTTCCTAATTATGTTCTCTTAGTCTCATCATAACAAAAATTGGGTGCCCCCAATAAATAAATAAATAAATAAATAAATAAATAAATAAATAAATAAATAAATAAATAAATAAATAAATAAATAAATAAATAAATAAATAAATAAATAAATAAATAAATAAATAAATAAATAAAGCGTGAACTGTGCCAAGAAAAGTGATAAGTACGGAGTAGTATCTTTTTACCTATAAATTGGATTCAAAGCAGGCTACATGGAGCTATAGCGCTTGATTTTTCCTTGGAAATTTGTGATTCAAAGAATAACGAGCTCTAGGTGATAGATGTTTCGGTTCTTATGGTTCTCCTCTTAAATCAATGGCAAACAAAAATTTGCTATAATAGTTCCTAGAATTGTTTTCCTATAAGGGTCACTACCAATTATCAACAGCACTCATTATTTCCATCCATGTAAAATTCCTTCATCAGTATATAATAATCTAGATGAGTCGATTATAAAGAAGAAATTATTATAAAGTAAAAATCCTGTTCACAAAAGTAAATCACTTTTCTTTTCTCTGTGTAATTGAGCTTATCTTTTTCTTTACCTTCTCAGTATCCTAGATGCTTTTCTTTTTTCCTCTTTCTTTTGTTGTCCGCTGAACTTTGTTTGTAATCTTCAGAATTACTTTAATAAGTTTCGTCCTGCCCCTCCTGTTTCTAAAAAAGAAAAGTAAGTCGCTTTCTCTAAGTGCAAATTGAAGTTTTGGCAAAGTTTATTCTCCTATGTTTTTTTTAGACATACTCCCTCCATATTGGAAAAAGAAGACGTTTTCGAAAAACGTTTGGTTCAAACATTGAGAACATAAATCATGAATAACTTTTAAGTCGTTGAATTTGGAAATGTGAAAATCATATCAATAGATTTGTCTTGAAAAATACTTTCATAAAAGTATACATATATAATTTTTTTAATAATTTTTTTATAAAAAGAGAAGTCAAAGTTGTGCTTTGGAGACCGTGTCATTGTCCTAAACGTATTTTTTTCCAAGTATGGAGGGACTAAAGTTTTTGTACATCGTGATCTTAATTACTGAATCACTGACACTAGAGGAATCACCGCCACAGCAAGGTACTTTTCCAGTTGATTTATGTAGATTTCTTATTTAGGATTGGGAGCATATATGTAGAAAACGTGCGCACAATTATATTACTGCTAATGATTTAAACATCGCCATCAATGGTATGGTTTTAACGCACGTTACTAGGAAAATACAATATTGCAGCTAGCTACATGGAACATCATCAATTAATTTTTCTAGAGTTAGTAACATCATGTAAGCATTTTTTTTAGAAAAACTTGCATATGTAAATACCAATTAAAACTCACTCTGATTCCAGTGAGTGCAGTTAGACACCAGGAGATGGCGCGAACGTTGGGGTTGGAGTACCTCACCGCGGGCGGGACCTGGCAGTTCTCGTACGCGGAGCTGGAGCAGGCCACCAAGCACTTCTCCGACGTGGTGGGCCGCGGCGCGTACGGGACGGTTTTCCGCGGCAACCTCCTGACTGCCGCGCCGTGGCGGTGAAGCAGCTCGACGGCGTGGAGGGCGGCGAGGCGGAGTTCCGGGTGGAGGTGAACTTCATCGCGCGCATGCACCACCTCAACCTTGTGCGCATGTGGGGGTTCTGCGCCGACAAGGACCAGCTGATGCTGGTGTACGAGTACGTGCCCAACGGATCGCTGGACAAGTACCTGTTCGCAGGCGGTGGGAGCGGCAAGGAGGATTCTTCTTCCTCTGGACAACAAGAACAGCAACAGCAGCCGCTGCTTGACCTCCACACCCGGTACAGCATCGCCCTCGGCGTCGCCCGCGCCATCGCCTACCTCCACGAGGACTGCCTGGAGTGTGTTGCTCTCCACTGCGACATCAAGCCTGAGAACATCCTGCTGGAGGACGACTTCTGCCCCAAGGTGTCCGACTTCGGGCTGTCCAAGCTGACGAGCAAGAAGGAGAAGGTGACCATGTCCCGCATCCGGGGCACCCGCGGGTACATGGCGCCCGAGTGGGTGATCCACCGCGAGCCCATCACGGCCAAGGCGGACGTGTACAGCTTCGGCATGGTGCTGCTGGAGATCGTGTCCGGCCGCCGCAACTATGGCTTCCGGCAGGAGTCGGTGGGCAGCGAGGACTGGTACTTCCCCAAGTGGGCGTACGAGAAGGTGTACGTGCAGCGCCGCATCGACGACATCCTGGACCCGCGCATCGCCGCCTCCTACGACGACGCCGCCAGCGTCGCCACCGTCGAGCGCATGGTCAAGACGGCCATGTGGTGCCTGCAGGACCGCGCCGAGATGCGCCCGTCCATGGGGAAAGTGGCCAAGATGCTCGAGGGATCCGTCGAGATCACCGACCCCGTCAAGCCAACAATCTTCTGCGTCCAGGACGACTGATTTCAATTTGATGATGATGACTACACTAGTGTCCATCCACGGCTTTTTTCTTTCATTTCATTTCGTTTCTACAACATGTGAATGTGAATTCCCGGTTCATAGAAATTCAGTAGAATTACCATTAGCTACTAGTACTCCACTGCTACCAGGCAGCAATTGCTGAATTGCACATTGACCTCTCCCCTCCTCTTTCTATTTGGTCAACAGATCGAGCAGAAGCTCTACTAATCGTTAAGTATCAGTTAGATAAAAATAAATACTGGATTGATGATTGATGTCATGTTAGAAGCTGCCAGGAACCTACTACCTGCAATGTACGGGGTACATATGGTCCTCGGTCCTCTAGCCTCTGAATTTCTAGGCCCAAACGTGCACCAGTCAAACACGGATGACGTGGACTACTGTGAAGCGCGTTGACTTTTAGTCGCCCCAGCTGCCAAAGTCGACAATTCAACATGACTGACTGGTGACTACTACTCCTATCCGTCGATCATACCAGAGTAGCCCAGCCAAGTCAGAAACCGGTTACGAAAGCTCAGGTTTCTGCAGGAAAGGTCTTAACTTCATTTTATATATTTCCTTTACGTATTTTTTAGCAACAAGTCGAAGCACATGGGATTAGCATGCGAGCATGTTACTGCTGGACCCCATGAAGCACATGTAACCATATATTAATTGAGAATTCGTTAGTTGATTGTCGCTGTACTACTCTTTAATTGATGAGTACTGTATTAGATTAGACTAATGCTCGTGTGTTGCACAGGATAAAGATCAAAGTCTTTACACGCAATCTTTGCTTATTTTCATAAATCTAAGCAAACATTTTGTAAATTCAAACAACATTGACACTCATTGTAAGCTGCAGTTCGTCAGAGTGCTTCTAAAAGATTTTAAGGAAAAAATATGGTTTGTCAACTACTGCTGCCAATTTGCTCTCCTCGTGCATTACACCGAGACAAAAAAAAAAAAAAAAAAAAACTACATGCAATTTTTACTTATTTTCAAAATCTAAGCAGCTTTTTGTAAATTCAAAAATCTTTTCCTTAAGTCAATCAACATTGGTGTTGCTTGCATCACAATGCTTCCAAAAGATTTTAGGAAAGTAAGTATGGTATGTGGACAACCAATGCCATTTTCCCTTCCTCTCGTACTAGCATTGGAACAATGATCAAGATCTTTACATGTAATATTTATTTATTTTCCTAAATCTCACCAAACCTTTTTTTAAACTCAAACAATCTTTTCATAAAGTCTAACAACATTAATGCTTTGCACTGCTGCAAGCCGTAGTTCGTTAGAATGCCTTTTTAAACTCAAACAATCTTTTCATAAAAGTCTAACAACATTTTTTTTTGTTAGACTTTATGAAAAGATTGTTTGAGTTTAAAAGGCATTCTAACTAACTATAATGCTGCACTTCTTTGCTTGCAAGCCGTAGTTCGTTAGAATGCTTCCAAAAGATTTTAGGAAAAATATGGTTTGTGGACTACCATTGCCAAATTCTTTTTTCTCTGTTTGTTATATAATTGTTGGAATGGCCTGAACCGCATTGCATTGGAGCCATAATTTTTTGCCTACGCCTATGACAACGTGGCTCGCGACATAGCCAACGTCAACTTCTTAGACGCAACTCGCCAAGTAGTTGTGAGGCCCTCCATCATCTGGCGCCAATGCTCTCCTCTTGACCACCTTCCTCCAACATGGACACCGCAAACCTAAATCCTCAGCTAGGCCTCCAACCAACTCACCATAACGCATGTTGCCGCCGTAGACTGACCGAGCACAAACTTCCAAAACACGACGCCTCCAGGAAGGAATGGGACATCGCTGAGCCGTTTGACCTTATGGTCAATGTTTTCGCCTACAGAAGACTTACTACACAATAGGGAGACAACCATTCAATGAACGCTTCCAAGGAAGAAAATGACACCTGAAGGCGTCGTCGTGATCGTCCCAAGAGGGACAAGGCTTTCGCTATGGCTCCTCGTCCCCTTGCATGACATTGGACACCCTCCATCTATTTGTGTCGGGCCATCCGCCACAACCGTCACCACTCCTAGTCAGAAGTCGTTGTCTCCGATGCATCGGGGCACCGGATCCGAGCTGAACGGAACAACCCCAAAGACAATCCACCACGATCGCAACCGAGCGACTTGGAAGCACCGGATAGAGCTAAGAGGGGAAGGATGAGCGCCACCAACCTAGGATTGAGCTGCCACAACCATCCACAATTAGCCGGGGATCGGGCCGGAGAAGACAAGAAGGGGAAGGTCGGCCTTAGGGAAAGAAGAGTGAAGGAAGGGAAAGAGGTGCCCCACCACCACCCTCCTTCTTTGCCGACGGATCTCGGCTTGCGGGCTCAGTGGCGCGCAGATCTTGTGGATGGGATGGGGTGGTGGGAGGTGGAGGTGACAAAAATTTAGAGAAGTGATAGTTTTGGCATTTTTAGAGTGAAAAGTTGGGCAAAAGCAAGTTTTTAATACAAAGGGGGGTTCACTTGGTGAAAAGTGCACCCAAAAAGTTCTACAGTACCCGTCACATTAAATCTTTTGACACATAAATGGAGCATTAAATGTAGGTAAATAAAAAACTAATTATATAGTTTGACTGAAAAGTACGAGACGAATCTTCTGAGCTTAGTTCATGGTAGGATAATAATTAGTACTAAATACAAAAACTAAAAATGATACAATGAATTTAACCCAATATATTTCACCACCTAAACACCCGCAAAACTACACAGCCTTATCCCCTATATGGCTATAACCAATCAACGACCATGGAATCACCAACACAAGCTCACATCCTTAGACTATCTCGCACTCATGTTTTATTTTTCTTCCTCTATACATCATAGTCATCAAGATTCTCTTCTTTACAGCACTCTCTCCCGCACTCATCCTCCTTTTATATCTCTCGCCTATACTAACTACCTTCAAATGGGATCCACTTGTAATTTTATCTAAATACATCCATGTGACATCTAGTTTTGAAGAATTAATTGAAACAAATTCAATGATGTAATTAAAATTTAATTTAAACATTTAGTTTGTGAGTTATAACATTTTTTAGATAGTTAAAATGGTGGGGACCACTGCTGCATCCTCTCTCTCTCTCCCCTTTTTCCCCTCCTCTCTCGTGCGCAAGGACAAGCCTGGGCCCGCGCATGCTGTCCAGAACTTCCCTCTATGCCGCTATTCTTCCCGTGTGCGCGTGCTTCCAGGAGGCTGTACAGCACACCGCTGCAGCTGATTTTTTGCACGCGTGAGCACTCGTGGCGCCGTCGTGGCATTTACCGTGGGTGGTCACGGACGCCAGTGCAGTCAGTCTTATCCAGCTATCGTCTATCACCAGATGTCCAGATCGGCCTCTCAGTCTCAGCTCGGCTAGGTTTAGGGTTTAGGGTTTAGGGTTTAGCGTGGTCACGGACGCCAGTGCAGTCAGTCTTATCCAGCTATCGTCTATCACCAGATGTCCAGATCGGCCTCTCAGTCTCAGCTCGGCTCACGGCAGCGGAGCGTGTAAAGCCACTGTTTCCGGCCCGAGCGCCACAGGGACGGGTGCCTCCAAACGCATGGCATGGGCGCCATCTGCAACAGCCGTCGGGTGCAGCAAGGCCGGCGTGAGCCGCCGTCCCACTGCTGGTCATGCTAGCCGACGTCCGAGGTTCGCTCTCGTGGCATGACATGGCCCTCTGCCTATGGGAGAGAAGTGGAGAACAAGGAGCAGTCAGCTCTTCCCGTCTGAATCCCTCTTCATTAACACGTTTCTCCTATCCTACTTATAAACTCCCGTCGTTCTTGTGCTCTTGATTATCCTTATGATTTTTAATGATAATATGTGGAAGACGACATAGCTTCATTTCTATAGGCTTTTTCATCTGATGAAACAAATTCCTTTCTCCTCAGGCTTGATGAAGCAGTAATGAGTCGTGAGCATGAGAGAAAATCCGAAAGGTGATTTTTTCCCATGCACTGTAATTCTGTACATGACATTCCCTTTTTTTCCCTTTCTAGATAAATGAACAAAAGGATGTTAAATGCGATAAATTCCTCAGGCTTGCAGTGGTCACCGGTGGAAACAGGGGGGTCGGCCTGGAGGTATGCCGACAGCTTGCTGTGCAGGGCGTAACGGTCATTCTCACAGCAAGGAACGAGAAAAGAGGAAAAGACACCGTCGAATTCCTTAGGCATGAATGTAACCTCTCCAACATTATCTACCATCCGCTGGATGTCCTAGATGATGGTAGTGTTGCCTCATTAGCCCAACATATTGAGAGTAGATACGGGAAGCTTGACATTTTGGTAAGATGAAGTCTTTCTGCATGTAGTGTAGGTGTAGCCTAGCCTAGTGTACTGGTTTATTTGAGAACCCATTCATAGTGTGAAGTCGGTGATGTAGGTGAACAATGCAGGCGTTGGAGGAGTTGAAGTAGACCAGGATGGTTTGAGAGCTCTGAATATTGATCCTAGCACATGGGTATGTACTATGCAGACAGACTCTTATTGATTTTCAACATATTTTCTTGGGTTCAATTGTTCTTCCTCCCGGCCTCTTTAGGCCTAAGAATATTTATGTTTGCAATTATCTGAATTGTAGAGCAAACTAATTTCAGGCCGTCTTCCCTTCGGATGGTAGGAAAAATTCATGTTCATATGTTTTTCAGCTGATTACTATGAAATACCCGTACAAATCCTGAAGAAATCCCTGTCTTCCAAAGGGAAATGGAGTTGTTTCGGTGTCCAACAAGGCCTATACAAATGGCCAGTAATCAGTATTCACCAGCGACGAGCTTCTCATTTGTTCAATGCCCGATTGCAGTTATCAGGTGCAGCAGCCGCCAGCCTACTGGAAGGTGTGGTCATACAAACCTATGATGGAGCTGTAAAATGTCTCAACACAAACTACCATGGAATCAGACGAGTAACAGAAGGCCTCCTTCCCCAGCTGAGACAATCTTCGTCAGGAGCAAGGATTGTGAACATCACCTCACTTCGGTCAGAGCTAAAGGTACACCTACTACATAGCAAGGATTGTGAACACCACCTCACTTCGGTCAGAATTAAACATGCACTAGCTAGCTAATTTTGTCCGTGTTGTGTGCACAACGAACACTCACTCACTCACTCTAAGACCACACCAGAGGATGCCGAACGAGAAGCTGCGGGAGGAGCTGCATGACGCCGGCGCCTGGGACGATGAGCGAATCGAAGCCATGCTGGACGAGTTCCTCGAGTCCTTGAGGCGCGGGCGGCTGGAGGAGGAGGGTGGCCGACGATGCTGCCGGCGTACAGCGTGTCCAAGATGGCGGTGAACCTCTACACCCGGATCCTGGCGAGGAGGCAGCCGGAGATGCGCGTCAACTGCATGCACCCGGGCTTCGTCAGGACGGAGATCAACTGGAACACAGGCGTCATCACGCCGGAGGAGGGCGCCAGGGGCGCCGTCGAGCTCGCGCTGCTCCCCGACGACGGCCCCACCGGGTGTTACTTCCATCAGACGGAGCTGGGGATCGCGTGGTGACCATCAGGCGTGTACCGTGTCGTGGCAAGTCACAGGTGTACGTGCGTGTACCATTCTCTGCACAGCTCCAATCCGTACGTGTCTATCGGAGACGACTTGAGCTTGAGTAGGGCCTCCATAAGAATATATAAATCCCTTCTTCGATCGTGTTGCACGGATCATCGCCGGCACCGGCAGGTCCGAGAGCAGGAGACAGCAAGCTAGTCGAGTGCAAGCAGAGCAGCCAGTTGTACTGATCCGGTAGTTTTAGGTGTGTTCCCCTTTCTTTTCCGTGTTTTAATTCGATGTTTTCTCGCCATCGAAGTTCTTGTGTATTTGGTTTGGTTTTCCATCCTCTTAATAAAATACGGGTGAATGACCGGTCGTGAAAAAAAAAGTGGCGGGGGCAGCCAAAGAGCCATGTCGACGTGGATGCAGGAGCAGAGAGCGACAGTGAGGCCCGGCACAACGAGCTAGTTTGGATGGAACCCTGGGCTAGTTGCCTGGGGGCTGGGGCTGTCTGTAGGCCCGATTTACTTGCCTGAGGTGGATGCCGGGTGGTAAGCGTAGAAAATCGAACATATTGGAGTCCAGCTGAGCTGCTGGTATTAGGGCATCCGCAATGGTTAGCTATTTGGTTAGGTAACAAATAAATGATCTATTTTACGTAGTCTAAAAACATGTGAGATGAGCATATAGGTCCTGCACTGTAAAATAGTTTTTTTTATTGTCTCACTTCCACGTCGACATCTGTATGTAGCTAATACTAGCAATTACCATTACGGGTGGCCTTAATGACTGCGTAAAACACCGTTGCCTTATCCTCTCCTCACTTTTCCCCTTTCTTCTCCCCCCCCCCCTCTCTCTCTCGGTGTTTCTCCAGAAGTGGGAAAATCAAAGATTGGACTCCATCGAGACGAAGGATGCTGCACGGTGATCTTGTAGGTTGTGGATCTGGTGATAACACTCACCTCTAGCATCAAACTTTTATCGGTGGTAACACTTCAATTAAAATCTGAAATGGAATGTGATTATTTACTCTTGAAATAAAGTTCAATTTCACAGAAACAAACAGGCTGTAAGAATAACTAATATTATAAATCAGGATTCCTTTCACAGCTGTTTTCCTTCCCCAAGGCCCCCAACCAATACATTTATCTTGCAATGTAATTCACTGAAACTCGGAGCAGCTATGTAAGCCATCAAAGGGGGTCACCAGAAACCCACCGCATAAACATAGCAAAACATTGCTTTGGCATATACTCCGGAGCAGTATGTCCACCACCCTGCACAAACCATAATATATACAGCATAATATGTCAAGAATGATATCAGACAACAATGGTCACACTGACACAAGGAAACAAGCTAGAAAAACTCTCATTGAGTGGATAATAACTGGCCCTGGCTTCTTACCTTTACGGTTGCATAGGTAATGTTATTTGAGTATGACTTTGTAAACCTGCATAAATAAATTGTATATATCTAAAATCATCAAAATGGTTTGATGTAGTCTGCCTGAATTCATGTACTGCAATTGTGTTACTAGACTGATTACTATGATAAACTTGGACTCACCCTGCAACTTGGCCGTCCACAAACCATGGCCTCCACTCATCCATGATAGAGAAATTAAGAGACTTAATCCAGGCTTGTGTGCCGATAAAAGGTACGACCATATCGTGATCACCGCTGTAAATTAGACTTCTGTAGCCCTTAGTGGTCACATCGAGGTGGTACTTCACCACACTTGGAATATCATAAGTGTAAGATAACTCGTAACTGCACCTTGTCCACGAAGGAACTGTTCCCTGTGTCATAGAGTCGTCAGGTTATATTTTTTTTCTGGTTAGCATAAGCCGAAGGGATGGCTTTTTCTGTTTGCAATGTCTTAGAATCTTTGTAGGCAGGTTATCGATGAGCATCGAAACACTTTCAGTCATAAACAGATTTACCGCATATGTTTAGAATCATGTTTAAGCTGTCAAACCTTGTGAATACCAAGAGCCTCTCTTACTGTGGCATTGTTTGCCCATATGTAGGACATTATGTATCCTGCTGTCTGCCAAGAACGAGGGTATACGATCATTTTGAAATGTCAGATGAGATCTCTTGAAAGTTGCACATAAGCTAAAAGGTCCACAAGTACTAACTCTGCACTGCAGTGAAATCTCAGACAAGTGAAGCTCTTCCTCTCTAGTGTACACCGGGAGCTGGAGCATCTCCCGTGCACCTGAATTTAACTTCAGCTTCGGCATCTTGTGAGGCTGAGGACTCGCGAAAGTGCATAGCGGCTCCAGAATATGATTAGGGCATATCCCTTTGATGCACTTCAAAAAGAAACCGTTTAATTAGTTTTAAAAAAAACGTTTAATTTGTCAGTTAGTCTGTGCCAGTATCATTGGAAAAGTGATCACAAGTGTCATGCTTGGAAACAAGAATTGGGTAGTGTTGTGGTCAATACGTGCCTCATCTATGGCGCCAAGGCTATTTATGCACGCATCAGTGCTTTGGTGTCTGCTGTCATCAACACTGCAGCTCTTCTTGTAATCCTGAAAATACCAAGACACGGGTAAATTAGTAGCAATTAAACAGGAAAAAAATTACTGTCCATTTACCATTGTAATTACCATGCTGAAAATTTATTTAACTGCTACTAGAATTTAACTGAAGTATAGTTTCACACTTGAGACCGTACAAAAGATCCAACTAGTAAAGCTGTGTTAAATTAAGACAGAAACTTAGTGCCATTTGGTGTCGTTCAACTGTCCATTCCCACTCACCTCATATATTTCGTCTGATATCAAACCCATCCCATGAGCAAATGCAACTCTGGATGGATAATCAATGCTGTAATCTGTGACTGGATTACCTACGAGGTAGCCCTGAACATAATACGCCAAAAACATTCTGAAATTTCAAAACCTTTATATGGAGAGCTTTTATATGCTCAGCCAACGGTACAATTCTCAAACCTTTAAATTGAGATTAGGTTGACTCCCATCCTCTTTACCTGGAAAAGTAAACGTCTAGGTGAGTTATTAGTTGAGTAGAAATGTGTAAAATATCTGTGAAGGAAAGGAATCTCTAGAAGGAAAGGAACTGAAGAACATTCAACAACGCCCAAGAATCGGTGTTGCAGGTCACTATTAGAGTCAAAGAGGACATTGAGCAACAAAGAAGGGCTATATGCGTCTCATATTATGTACATAAACATTTGTTTCTTAATTACCTTCCTTAATTGAGAGGTAGAGCTCCTGCTGTTTTTTTTAAAAAAAATGTGCAGAAAAGAGGGGAGGGGATGAGAAGTTACCTCTGGCAATTTCCGATGTGACAGTTGGCACTATCATACCAGAGTACGAATCACCTCCGATGTAAAGAGGATTTGACAAGAACTGTGGATACTTATCAAACCACTGCAAATCAATTCACTTAATTTAAAATGCATAGATACTCCTTAATTATTAAATAGGGTTTCTGAAAACTGAAATTTGAATGCATAGATACTCCTTATTAAATGCATAGATACTCCTTATTAAATAGATAGTACTCCTTATTAAATAGAGGAAACAGCAACCTTTTTGAGGAAGATGACGATTTGGTTGACAGCTTTGGTATCACTTGATTCGTAGCCTTTCTCTGTGTCGGAATACGAAAATCCAGAGCCAACCGGGAATCAAGAAAAATGACATTGCTCACCTGGATCATGCAAAAGCGAATGACAAGTTGCGTCATTTTGGTCAGATGCATGGATGTTTCAGAGGGACGAATGAAGTAGTAAGTAGTAACCTTGGTCCATGTATCTTGATTATACACCAAGTTAGGCAAGCCATCAACATAGCCGTTAGGGTCGAAACTGAGAGGGCCTGCAAATTATATATTTTTTTGTAGTCGATCCACCACAATACTAGAGTACCAAAAAGTTTGAAGTTACACCAAACAACATATGATACC
This sequence comes from Hyparrhenia diplandra, assembly GCA_015847255.1. Lineage (NCBI taxonomy): Eukaryota > Viridiplantae > Streptophyta > Magnoliopsida > Poales > Poaceae > Hyparrhenia > Hyparrhenia diplandra. The sequence goes on along the minus strand of JADLZK010010130.1, from coordinate 227,501 downwards.
TCCCAAAATCAAAATCATAATTTGGTGGTAGCTTCCAAGGACCCTCTAATATAATGTGCAAACATGGTGTTGTCCTCTTTCTTTTGGACTGAAGGAACAAGGCAATCATACCAAGTACCAAGGCATGACGGTAGGAAAATCCAAATGGCAACACATCGTATCTATTGTATAGATGGGAAATACAAGCTGGGCATATTTATCCATTTATTTATTTATTTATAGAGGAAACAAGGGGCACGCACTGACGCCCATGCTTCCTTTGAATGGCACTACAACATGGCTACGTCAAATGCACGTCATATACATCGTGTATGCAAGAGAAAAATTAAGGAAAAAGGAATATAACTCCTGGATGATGTGGCTTGTTCTTGAGAGGAATTGATTGAGGAAACTAGCCTGAATTGTGTTGGCAGCACATATGATGGCAGCCAAGGGAATGAAGAAAACCAAAATCGAGTAGCAGCGCACATACCGATCTCGTAGGCAAGGGCTGTGAGGACGGAGCATCCGGGGCCGCCTGTGAGCCAGAGCACGACAGGGTCGTCGCCGGGGCTGCGCTCCGACCGGACGAAGTAGTAGAAGAGGTGGACGCCATGGCTCTCGTCCACCTCCACGTACCTGTATGCACATCACATGGCAGCAACCAGGAAGAACGTACACAAATTAAGCTGATTATTGTTGCATCCACGACAAGGAAGAAATGGAACAACCAATTGATAGTACCCTGTTTGGAGGTGGAAGGGGGGAGGGGCCCCTGGAAGCCAGGGAGATGGGTGATGAAGCTGCTGTTGGAGATGAGATTCAGAGGGGCGCGACGAGGATGCAGAGCAGCAAAAGCAGCAGAGCAGCAAGAAGATAGCGGCGAGCCTTGGTGCTGCTGTTGCCATTTTGGAACGAGCCGGCCAAGCCCCCTACTATGACTTCCGTTCTTCTATTATAGTTGCGCGTGTGTTTCTCTCTCTCTCCTATTTTTCTTGATTGCTTGCGTGTTTGTTTTTGTCTATATATGCGCATGTAGTATTTCTTGCTTGCTGAATTCTTCAACTCCATTCCATCCTTGTTTCCTCATCTCTCTCTGCTCTTCTCATCTCCTCTGCTCTAGCTTCTTCCTGTTTCTAGCTTTTGAGACGACAGGGAGATGAAGAGGCGAAAGGTGCCTCCAGCTTCTTAGTCGTTAATATATGGCAGCTAAAGGAACACGACATTCGGGAGGATGGGCGGCTGCAGCCTGCATGATAGGGACAAAGAGGTTAGCATATCCCGTAGGAAAATCTAGGTACCTTTCAGCCCCACGAACCGTGCCAATAAAGGCTTCACCACAAAGTCCTGCTAGCTATCGCACCTAGTCCGACGGCCAGGTTGCACACGGGTTCTTTATCTGAGAAGAGAAGCTCAGGACTCAGCGCGGCCTCAGCCCATCCGCGTCGCTCGCGGCGACCCGGCCGTCGGATGCCGCGGATCGGCGGCGCGGGGGCCTCGCCCGCGGGCCCAGCCCGGCGGGCTGGTGGGCTCAGCGCCCGCCGTCACCTCGCCCGTGCGGCGCGCCCGCCCCACGTTTATGCCCATTCGCCGCGAGGCCCACCGGCCGCAGCTTGGCGGCGCTCTTGTCTTTGCGGCCCCTCGAATCCGTCGGCGTCGCGCCGAAGAAGCGAGATTCGATCTCGCGCGCTTTTCGCGCCCGAACCCCCCCCTACCCGCGCGCGCGCTCACGGCTCACACACCGGGACGGCGCCCGGTCGCGAGTGGGCGGGCCCCATCCTGCCGGACCCAGCGCGCCTCGGTCGCCAGCGTCGCGGGGGACTCCGCCGCCCGCCGCTCCGCGTGGCGTGTGCCCGGCCCGGCGGGCCCATCCTGCGGCTCGCGGCGTCGCGAGCCACGCGTCGCGCGCCCTCGCCAGCCCGTCCACCCCGCCGCGCCCGTAGCGCATGCGGCGGCGGGCCCAATCTCGGGCCCCACGCACCTCGCGGGCCCCAGCGTGGCGGCGCTTCGCCGCCGCCCACACCCGCATGCCGCGCATCCGCTGATCGATGGCCTCAATCGTGCGGGCCTCGCGTCGCGTCGCGGGCGCTTCAGCCCGTCCACACCCGCCGCGCCGCCCCTACCGGGTTAGCCAGCCCCCCCAACCTGCGGGCTCGGGCGCTACGCGAGCCGCCCGCGTCATGGCGGCGCCGCGAAACGCGCCGCCATGGTCGCCGCCCTTCCTCCTCCGGCGGCCTCGGTCGCTGTGCCCCCGGCGGCGGGCCAATCCAGCGCCGCGTCGCGTCGCGTTGGGGACGCCGGGCGGCCCGCTGCGGCCAGCGTGGTGTCTGTCGGTCGTGCCCCGGCGTGGCTATGTCGTCGTGCTTGCGTATTTGGATCGCGCGTCATCGGAGCGTGTTCAACCGGTCGGTCCCTAGCCGTCGGTTTCGAGCTTACGTGTGTCAGCGATGCGAGCAAGATTGTGAAGGAATATAGGATCGCTACGCTAGCGGAAAACAAAAATTTTCTACCCATAAACCAAGGATCTTGCTGGTTATAGATCAGGGGATTACCACTAGGCGCGTGCGGCGGAAGTGTCGACCCTCGGCGAAGATGTGCGCGTAGTAGCGATGCCGTGCGATTGCTCCGCGTCCGTCCTCCGCGTGCGGTTCGTCCCTTGTGCTCCGGATGCAGCACCTCCGGGTATCCCACACGTCACGGGAGGAAGCGTGCGCCTCGGTTGCTAGGTCCGCGAGGGCAAGGCGAGGCGTGGGCGCGGCGGCGCCAAAGTGGCGTGAATTCACCTAGCCCGCGCCCACCTCTCATATATATAGGCGTCCCTAATAGGCTCCCCCGCTGGAGGCCCATTAGTAACCCTAAGCCTCGTCTAATTGGATCGGATCCAATTAGGCCTCCTTCCCCCTAAGCGTGCGACCCTATGGGCTCACGCACACATAGACATGGCACGAGTACTCCTACTCGACCAATAGGCGATAGCGGCCTCTAGCAAGGCGTGTCAACTCCCATGTATGCGCAATGATCATATCAGACGAACCACCACAAAATCACATACATGTTATTCCCTTGTTACACGACACTTGGTCCACCTCGTGGGTTAACACTTAACCCAAGCACGGCCATGCATTTCTTGATCCAATCAATTGAGTGGTCGGTGATATATCTCTCTCTCATGGAGGGGGCAATTCCATCTTGATTGACTATGCCTCACGGCATGCTTCACGACAAACCCGAAGACCACCTTTATAGCTACCCAATTCACGGAGTAACGTTTGATAGTCCCTAAGTAGGTCGTTTCACATCTTGAGTACATACGACAATCTCAGGTCTAAGGACATAGCATTACATGATGTGTAAAGAGACAATAATAACATCTCATGTCGGGTCTATCCGACCCCATGTCATACATGTGCCCACACTATTAGTTTGACATCTCCATGTCTATGGCTTGTGAAACATAGTCATCAACTAATATGTGTCTTGATCTAATATTCATGTGTGTCCTCACATGAACTCCGACCCGAGGGCAATTCTGAGAATAACCATACAAGTAAAGAGTCTCACAAACAATTCACATAATTGCCAATCGATACAAGTTGTCTTTAATGGATATTCATGAACACATAATATATCATGGATACAAGGTGATACAATCATCTCTATGATTATCTCTAGGGCATATTCCCAACAATCTCCCACTTGCACTAGAGTTAATCTTGAAGATATCTAATACCCATATCTCTCATGTGCGCCTCATGCTTAGGCTGTGGAAGAGCCTTTGTCAAAGGATGCGCAACATTCAAATCCGTATGTATCTTGCATATCTTGATCTCACCTTTTGATGAACTCTCGAATGAGGTGAAATTTCCACGGTACATGTTTGTTCTTATGGTGATCCCTCGGCTCCTTAGCACGTGCAATTCGCCACTATTGTCATAATGATGGTTCAATGGGTGGCTTGCATTTGGAAACACACCAAGCTCAATGAGGAACTTCCTCATCCAAACACCTTCCTTTGCGGCCGGGAAGCGCTATGTACTCGGCCTGGCTGTAGAATCGATCACCGTTTCTGCTTGGAACTTTTCAAGCCAGCGGCACCACCATTTATTGTGAACAAATATCCTGATTGAGATTGTGAATCATCTATGTCGGTTTGGAAGCTAGCGTCGGTGTAACAATTTACAACGAGCTCCTCCTCACCTCCATGAAGCGGAACACATCTTTAGTCCTTCTCAAGTACTTAAGAATGTTTTTAACAAGTGTCCGGTGACTCTCACTGGATTAGCTTGGTACACGCTTTCATAACACTTAGAGCATATGAGACATCGGGCGTGTACATATCATGGCATACATGATGGAACCAAGCTATTGAAGCATATGGAACCTTACTCATGCGCTCTCGCTCATCGGCGATTGAAGGGCGGCTGCTTCTTACTAAAAGCGCATACCATGTGACATAGGCAAGAACCCTTTCTTGGAATTTTTCATGTTGAACCGTTTCAACACCTTGTCAATGTACATATCTTGGCTTAATCCTATTAGCCTCTTCGATCTATCTCTATAGATCTTTATGCCCAAAATGTATCTTTTGCTTCTCCCAAATCCTTCATAGAAAATAAATTATTCAGTGAAGTCTTCACGGATTGCAACATTGGAATATCATTTCCAATCAATAGTATGTCATCCACATACAAGATTAGAAACATAATGGGTCAATGGGTCTAACCCGATCGGGGCGGGTCAACCAAGTTCCAAACTTGATTATCTCCCATGGAATCTATCTCGGATCTCATGGCACTTTGCCATTTCTCGAATTTGGGTCCATCATTGCTTCGCATATGTCATAGGTTCGTCATTGTCTAACAACAACACATCCCCATGCAACTCATGGAGTCTAGGCGATCTTTGTGGTAGTGGCGGTGTCGGGGGTCCTAAATATCGGGCCCCGTGACATTCTCATATAACGAGAAATCGTCGGCCCGTCGGGGGCCCGAAAACTTCGGCTGCTATCATCCCGCAGAAGGACGGCCCTAGCGGGCGGTGGACCGGGCCAAAGAGCCACGGCGCCTGCGTGAAGGCGGAGTTGGCCCATAGGCGGCCCACCGGAGTCACTTGCGATGAAAGAGCTCGCTACGCTCACGGAGGACAAGGTCGGGGACCTTTACAAGGCGGCGAACCATGGCGCCCCACGTCATCATCGGCCAACCTAAGGCTCGGATTCAACCCCAAATCTCCGTCTCGCCGAGGGTGGCTTAGCTCACCGGCCTCGGATGAGAGACCTCCGCCTCGCCAGGGGTGGCCTGAGTTCACCACCCTCGGGCGCAAAACTCCGCCTCGCCCGGGGCCCGGCTCTCCATCCTCGGCGGGTGGCTCAACCCAGCTCACCGGGTCATAGACCCTCGGGCGTGGGAGGTTCCGTCTCAAGGAAGGGAAACAAGCGCATTTAATGCGGTTACACGACGGGCGCCCGGGGCCATCGATGCGCCCGATGTCAAATCGACTGCCCGGATCACTTCCCAAATCCGGCCGATGGGACACAAAGGCTGAACCGGTGACATATTACGCCGCCCAGCCACGGGAAACCGGACAACTTCTTGTTCATTTCCGAAGCGCGACCAAGGCGCCACGGCGGGCGGACCCTCGGGCTTATGACACGCCACGGCCGGCTTTCACGGGACGGCCCTCGCCATGCGGGGTGTGAGGGGCGCCTCCCGCAGATCCACCGGGGCCGCACCGGGAAGCGGCTGCGTCCGCCATCGGATTAGGGCGCGTGTCTTCATCAAACAACGCCCAAGCCGGCCCGGCCCTCGGCCGTGCGTACAGCGAGCATAGCCTCGGGAATTAGCCACCTAGGCATCCACATATGTAAACATTACTTCCCTCTTCCCTCTATAAAGGGGAGTAATGCCCCATTAGCGAGGGGATCCCGCGCGGACAAAAGCATAACCACCACCACCACCACGATCGTGGGGCTTGAGACCAGCGTCTCTCCCCCACACCGCTTGTAACCCCTACTACAAGCTCACCTTTGAGCCCTTGAGTAACACGAAGCGAGGACACCACCCATTGGACGTAGGGCCCCGTTGGCTGAACCGGGATAAACTCGCCGTGTAATGCGTGTCCATCTTGCGCTACGCCATAGGAGGAGGGCACCACGGCCCATAAATTCTTTATTCCGGCACCGAGGCACCCGGTTCTCGGGCAGCCCGGCCGATTGGCGCGCCCGGAGTAGGGAGCGGCGTGTGCAATCCGCATCCCGTCGCCTCCATGGCGTTTCCACCTCGTTTCCACCACCTTTCGCCCAGGACCACGAGCTCCAGCGGCGAACACTTCTTTGTTCTTCGGGTGGCCCCGGAGTTCGTGGCGCTTCGGCCACAACTACGAGATGATCCTCTTGCCCGACATGACGGTGAAAGGAGGGGCGGCGTTGCCCGTAACGGCATGCCCATCATCCGCGACCGCGCCAAGGCGAGCAAGGCGGACCCACCAGCGGCGCAAGGCGCATCAAACAGCGGTTCGAATCCGACGAAACACACCCCGGTGCCGACTTCGCCGAAGGGCTCGGGAACCTAGGCGTCGGGAAGATCCTTACCGATCTGCGGCCGCGGCGGATTCCGAGGAAACCTAATCATCGGAGAATGCGTCGCACACCCGGTGATGGAAGGGTACCGTAATTCCTCGCCCGGCGGGAGACTTCAGTCGAAGCCGCGCGAGGAAACACGGGCGGACCTCCCGTCGTTCCGGGAGGCGTTATCCCATGGACATTCACTTTCGAAGGGCGCATCCTCCGGAGGGGGCGGGGCGGCCCGTCATGCCACCCCCCTCGGGTTCAGCGGGGCTGGTCGGGAGGCGGGGACTCACTCTACCGTCGAGGGAATCGAAACCTCCTCCGGGCGTTCGGCGCACCGTGCAAGCGATGAAGAGCGAGTACTATGACCCCGGGGGTGGCTTCAATGTCGAGTCCCGCCACCCGGGATGGCCGTTCAGCGTCGTCTCGGCGAAGATGGCGCGGACGTCCGCCCGCGGCGAGCTCCAGCGCCGGCGGCTTCGCCCCCGGTCCATCCGATAGCGGCGCCCGGCACTTTTCTTAAAGCGCCCGGCCTCACGAGATCTGCGGGGGACGAATCCGGGCGGAATACGCCCGACTCCGGCGGCCCGGGCGGAACATCGGCGGAGCGGGCTCAGCGGGCGGGCCCGGGGGCACCTCAAGCTCACAATGGCGGCGGGCGTGGCGGACCGGCCGGTGCCTCAATCCCCGGCATGGCGGCCCCCGTTCAACGAGCCCGGCCTCAGCGTGGCGGCGGCCGCCATGAGTGCGAGAAATGCCGAGCCCTCCACTACCAAGGGTAGGCGCATACGGGAAGGCCTCATCAACTCCTTGACAAGGCGGCGGTGCACGCGGGAGTTCCGCTTCGGGATCGGGCCGTGGCGTCACGGCGGCGAGAGGAATCTGGGGCGAAGTCGGCGGGGGCTCGAATCCACCGGATCGAGCCGAGCCCGGCAAAGCCGGTCGGGGAGCGCTGGGCGACAACCCGTTGCAACCGCCCGGTCTGGGAGCATAGAAGACCCGCACCGCGACCTTAGCCGCGCCCACGACCTCGGGGCCGAGATCGAGCCCGGGCGGCTCGCCCGCGAAGGTGGCTCGCCTCGGGGCGACAAGCGGGACGAGGCGCCTGAGGCGGTCGAGAGGACCGAGGGTACTCCCACGATCCGCCGGGCCTCGGGGCCTTCACCGAGGGACATCGGAGGGCACCACTCCTGCGCGTTTCAGGCCCCCGAGCCATCTCGAGAAGTACACGGGAGAGACTTCGTCCCGAGGTATGGGTCGACGACTATCACCGGCATGCCGGTTCGCGGGGGGCACACGATGACAAAGTGATAATCAATCTGCCTGTACCTCTCAGAGTGCGCGAGCTTGGTACGGAACACCTTCCACCCAACCTCATATCAAACCGGGCGGACTTGGTGAGAACCTTCCGCGGTAACTTCCCGGGAACATACCTACGCCGGGTAACTTCGTGGGATCTCCGAATCGCCGACAAAAAATCCGACGAATCCCTGGCGACTACATCCTAAGCTTCTCCAAGCGGCGGACCGAGCTCCCTAATGTGACGGATTCGGACGTCATTGGGGCCTTCTTGGCCGGCACCACTTGCCGAGACCTCGTGAAAGAAGGCCGGGGTGCGGACTCCCACCGAGGCAAACGAGGGTGATGGACATCGCCACCAAGTTCGCCCAAGCAAGCCACACCGCCCAGCGGACGATGAAGACATGGTGGTCTGCGGTCGATCGCAAGGGGCCCCGACCCCCGCCACAAGAAACCTTCGATGACATGCTCAAGAAGCCATGCCAGAACCATAGCTACCCGGTCAAGCATACCCTCGGGGGAGTGCAAGAGGGTACGCCAACATTTCGCCAAGCTCAAGGCCATCCCCAGGGTGAAGAGGAAGAGGCTCCCGAGGGTGGCGCCAAGGGCAACGAGGAGTTCGAAGGTGAATAACGCTTCATGATCTTCGGCGGCAACATGGCCAACATGTCCGTGGCGGCGCAAGAAGGAGGAGCGTCGGGAGGTCTATGCCACGGGCCGGCAACCCCGAAGGCTGCGCAAGTGGTCGGACCGGGCCATCACCTTCGACCGGTCGGATCACCCCGGCACATCCGAACCCGGGGCTTATCCACTGGTGGTGGATCCCATCATCGCCAACACTCGGCTCACCAAAGTCCTATGGACGGAGGGAGCGACCTCAACCTCATCTCACGAAGAAACCCTCGACCTCCTCGGGGGTAGACAAGTGCAAGATCCGCCACGGAGGGCCGGCATTCAATGGCGTCGTCCCGGCAAGCGGCTAAAGCCCCTCGGGCGGTCGACTTACCGGTTTGCCGGTGACCCCGAACTTCGGGCAAGAGACACTCACATTCGAGATCCTTGGGGTCCGCGGTACCTACCACGCACTCCTCGGGGCGGCCCTACTACGCCAAGTTCATGGCTGTCCCGAACTACACGTACCCTCAAGCTCAAGATGCCGGGGCCGAAGGGTGTCATCACGACTGGCCCCTCGCACCATCATGCATACGAGTGCGGCGTGGAGCGTGGAGTATGCCGAGGCACTCGCCATTGCCGAAGCACTCATCGCCCGATCGCGAAGAGAAGCTTTGACGAAATCACGATCGAGCATGAGGCCAAAGCGCCCGCTGGGGGAGCTTCGAGCCCCTCCTCGGGCACCAAGAAGATCCTACTCGATCCCAAGAACCCGGAGAAGGCTGCCGACCATCAGCTCGGACTGGATCCGAAATAGGAAGCGTGCTCGTCGACTTCCTCGTAGCGAAATGCCAAGGCGCGTTTGCGTGGGGACCCTCGGACATCTTGGGCATACCGGGGATGTCGCCGAGCACTCCTAGACATCCGGCCGGGCTCAAAGCCCGGTCATGCGGCGCTTGCGCCGTTTTGATGACGCCAAGCGGAAGATCATCGGCGAGGAGATCCAAAGCTACCGGAGGCCGGATTCATAAAAGAAGTATTCCACCCCAGTGGTTAGCTAATCTGTATTAGTAGAGAAAAAGAATGGGAAATGGCGGATGTGTGTGGACTACACTAGTCTCAACAAAGCATGTCCGAAAGTTCCCTTTCCTTTGCCTCGAATCGACCAAATTGTCGACTCCCGCTGCGGGATGTGAAGCGTTGTCCTTTCTTGGCCAGCGTATTCGGTTATCACGGATCAAAATGAAAGAGTCCGACCAGCTCGCGACCTCGTTCATAACACCCTTCCGGGATGTATTGCTACCTCACCATGCCCTTGGCCGAGGAACGCTGGGGCAACGTACCCGAAGATTGCATGCAAATCATCTTCGGAGAACTCATCGGGAAGATTGTGGAAGCCTATGTCGGCGACATAGTGGTAAAATCAAGAAAACGTCGGACCTCGTGAGAGACCTCGGGAAACCTTCGAGTGCCTAAACAAGAAGGGAGTCAAACTCAACCCCCGAAAAATGCGTGTTTGGGGTCCCCCGAGGGATCTTTGCTGGGTTTCATCGTCTCTCAACGAGGCATCGAAGCAAACCCAACCAAGGTTGACGCGATCACGAAGATGGGGCCAATCCGAGACCTCAAAGGAGTTCGAGAAGGTCATGGGCTGCTGGCTTCACTAAGGGGTTCATCTCACGCCTCGGGGAGAAGGGCACGCCCCTCTACCGGCTCCTTCGCAAGTCCGGCGCTTTTGCACGGACCCCCAGGCCGAAGGCCCTCGGCAACCTCAAGCTCTAACAAACCCACCGGTCCTAAATGCGCCAAACCCAGGGGAGAAACCACTGCTCTTATCGTCCAACGCCACTACCCGAGGTCGGCGGCGGTGGTCGTAGTGGAGCGTCGGGAAAGAAGGGCACACGTTGCCGGTACAACGCCTTTTACTTCATCGGTGAAGTGCTTTCCGACACCAAGGCGAGGTATTCGCGGATCGCGCGAGAGCTATTATGCGCCATCGTCGCGACACGAAGGAAACCGCCACTACTTCCTCGCGCACCCGGTTGCCGTGGTATCCTCGTTCCCCCTCGGGGAGATCCTCCAAAACCGAGAGGCCACGGGAAGAGTGGCGAAGTGGGCGATGGAGCTCATGGGCGAAACTATATCATTCTGCCCGCCAAAGCGATCAAATCCCGTGGTCCTAGCCGACTTTGTGGCGAATGGACGATACACGCCTACCCCCGCACCCATCCAGGCCAAGTCTTTGGACCATGTATTCGATGGATCCATGATGAAGGCGGCGCGGGGCTGGTTTGCTCTTCATCTCACCCTTCGGGGTTCACACGAGGTATGCCATCCGGCTGCATTTTCACCTCCAACAACGTCACACGAATCTGGCCGGTCAGCAACGGTCTCGGATCGCGGCGGACCTCGGAATCCGACGGTTGGAAACCGAGGGGGATTCGCGATTGGTCATCGACCAAGTCATGAAGGCCTCGGCGTGCCACGACCGAAGATGGAGGCGTATTGTCGGGAAGTGCGCAAATTGGAGCAAAAGTTCCATGGGCTTGAGCACAAGCATCGCCGAGGCGCTACAACGAGGCCGATGGATGAGCGGCCAAGGTCGCGACAACCCGGAATACCGTTCCCCGAGCGTCCTCACCCGACCTCAATAAACCCTCGGTCAAGTACACCCCCTCGGAAGTACCCTCGGGGGCCCACGAGGGCGGCACCTGACAAGCCACACCGAAGCTATGGCGGTCGACCCAGTCCACGACTAGAAAAACCCACGATGGAGTACCTCACCCGGGGAGAGCTGCAGGGACAAGACCGAGCTCGCCCGGTTGGCCGAAGAGGCGAAGTCCTTCATCTTGATTGGAGAGAAGGGGAACTCTACAAGAGAGGAGCCTCGGGAGTATACATGCGATGCATACCCTCGGTGAAGGCCAAGAATTGCTCGTTAACACCCACCGCGGGAATGTGGTCATCACGCTGCCAGGGACTCTAGTCGATAAAGTCTTCGAGGCAAAGGCTTCTGCGGCCCTCGGTGGTCTGGAGCCGAACCAAGTCGTGCGTACACGCAAGGAATGCCAATTCTGTGCCGGGGGGCGCACCTCCCAGCTCAAGCAACGCAAACCATACCTCTTGCGTGGCCATTTGCGGTGTGGGGACTCGACATGATTGGGCCCCCGAAAGGGCGCCCGGAGGACACACTCACGTCCTAGTCGCCATTGACAAGTTCTCCAAATGGATCGAAGCCCGAGCCGTGGTGAACCCTCACCACGAGGGAAGCGGTTAAATTCTTTTACGATATCATTTCCCGTTTTGGAGTCCCGAACTCCATCATCACAAACAACGGAACCAACCGTAGGGAAGAAGTTCCTCGACTTTTGCGGCGACTATGGCATCCGAGTGGATACCTCGGCGCGGCTCACCCGAAGACCAGCGGTCAAGTGGAGGCGTGCCAGCGGCATGATCACGCAAGGGCTCAAGCGAGGATCTTCAATCAGCTGAACCAATACGGGGAAAAGATGGTACCAAGAGCGACGTCGGTTCTATGGAGCCTTCGAACAACGAAAAAGCCGAGCCACGGGGTTCAGCCCTTTCTTTCTAGTCTATGGGGCAAGGCAATCTTGCCCACGGACATCGAATATGGGTCCCAGGGGTCAGCGAGCCTACACCGAGCAAGGCAACCAGCGAGGCGAGGCAAGACTCCATTGACCAAGTTGATGAAGCCCGGGACGTTGCGCTCACACTCGGCCGAGATACCAACAAGCTCTGGCAAGTATACGCCAAGCGGTGAAAGCCTCGAGAGTTCAAGTCAGCGACCCGTGCTCGGGGCCGAAGGCGGACAACAAAGGGCGCCACAAGCTCACTCCACCTTGGGAAGGGCCTTATTTCATCGCCCGAGAAATACTAAGGCCCGGACCTACAAGTTGAAGAACGAGAAGGGTGAAGTCTACTCCAATGCACGGAACATAGAACAGCGACTACGTCGCTTCTACCCTTAACCTCGCACTAGAAGTCAAACACTTATGTTTTTTTTTCAATAAAAGATCTACATCTTTTATGAAGAAATACTTCTTGTGCATACCTTAAAAGGAGTCTTAGCCTCGTCCGGCACAAGACTAAAACTCCCTCGGGGCTACACGGGACCCCCTCGGGGACCCCCCTCCTCTTTCTTTTTCAAAACTTTTTCTTCAAAGAAAAAAGTTCTCCTGGCGCACACTCGGATCGATCGTTTAAGTTGCGAAGGTCGCTGCGCATGAGATCCTAAGTGAGGTAGCCGAGCCAAGCGGATCGTCCCTAGTGGCACCCGTGCGGACCGCCCCGTGGCATCCATGCTCACTATCTCGCGGCGGTGAAAGCAAGCGACCGGCCACACAATAAGCGAGAAATTGAGGCGCAACACAATCATAAACGCACCCGCCCAAGACACAAGGCCTCGGGCAAGACCATTGTTATGAACACATTCATATCCATTTAACTTTTTATACAAGGGGAGATCAAGGGGGCATCGCGAGCCTGCGTCCACTGCCAGCGTCACGGACGGCCGGCGAAGAGGCATCGGTCACGGGCGACATCACGGCAATGGTATCCCCGAGGGAGGCGTCGTTCCGTCGGCGCATCCTCGGAGACGGCATCCCGCATCTCCGTGTCCGCCTCGTATAGCTTGATTCTATGGGGGGAATACGGAGGGGCATACCTCGTCTTCAGCGGGAGGCCAAGCTGCGTCGCGGCATCGTCCGCAGTTATACAACTCCTGGGTCTTGGCGGCATCGGCGGCATCCTTCCGGCGGGGGTCGGCCCGCGTCCTCGTCATCGGCCGAGGAAGAAGCCCCCGCGGCGTTGCTCGGTACCACGGGGTTGCATCGGGAAGTGCGAAGCGGAACCTGCCGCCATGCGTCCGCCGCGCCCGGGCCGGAAGGCATTCGGAGCTCGAACTGAGAAGCCGCCCGCGGCGCTCGGGCGACTCTGGCCAGGGCCCGACCTCCCGGGTTGTCGCCCGGCGGCGGATGAAGTCGACGGGGCCTCTTCTGGCTCACGAATGCGACTTACGCTCCTGCTCCGACCCAGCAGGGGCGGCGTGGCCCGCGGTCTCCACGGCCTCGGTCGGGACCTTCTCCGCCTCGGCGACGGGCGCAAGGTGATGTCGGCCCAACATGGGCGATCAAAGGCGGAAAAACCTGCCAAAGGAAAGAAGCGTACCTTGGCGCCGGTACCGCCAGCCCCATCAGCACGCCGTGCTCATCCGCGGCGACTTGTGGAGCTCCTCCTTCTCCCCTTTCCCCGTCTCCCCTCGGACACCAACTCCCGATCTGGGTGTTCAGGCGTCGCACATCTCCGCTGCTTCCTCGCCTCTTCCGGGATGCATCCGCTCGCCATTGGCCTCCTCCGGGGCACTGGAGGGACTGCGGGCATCCTCAAAGTCTGGCTCACCGAGCCATTTTCGGGTTCCACCTTGGCGACCTCGGACTGACCTTGACGAGCTCGGCCTCCAGAGCCTGTCGGCGAGACTCCCTCTCCTCGGCGAGTAGTAAGCGGGACGTCTCGCTTTGGGCCTCGATCAATTTCACCGCGTGCGGGGCGGTCGATTCGGGACATTAAAGGCGAAGGAGCTCGGACTTCTCGAGGCCGAATCGCCGGATCTGCGGCAAAGACACCACCAATTATGGCACATACATAAAGAAAATGCGGCGGAAAAATGGCGACCAAGACACTCACCGCATCGGCCTCGGCGAGACGACCGGTTATGGTGTCACCCATCTTCGCAAGGCCGTCGGCCACCGGGCGGATCTGCTCATGAGTCCTCCGCGCCCGGGACCTCGGGGCGGTCATCGATCTACAACGGCGGGACCCTGGGCACATCACCCAAGGTCAGGGGGACCACCCCAACGAGTCGGCTCGGGAGGAAGCATTTCATCCACCGGCGGCTCCGCGGCTTCGGGGAAACCCCGGACCCGATAAAAGTCCGAGGGCCCTTCGGCTGGCGACCACGGGCACGGACCTCACCAACGCCGAGGACGACGCTTTGCCGAAGGGTGTGTCCAACCCGGGCGCATGGAGCAACGGGAAGTCGGGATTATACGCCTCATGAGCCCCGGATCGGTGGGAGCCGACACAAGTGAAGACCTCCGTGTCTCTCGCCGCCTCGAAGAGCTCCTCCTGAGAGAACTCTCGGACGAGAAGGGGCTTGGCTCCTCGGGGAGGGCAGGCTGCGTCGTGGGACCCCTCAAACGGCGCTAAGCGCTCCGTGGCCCGGGGGTGGCGCCCGCGTGGCCGGTGAGCTCTCGAGTCGATCACCATAGGGGGTGGACGACCCACCATCACCACCGTGAGGCTTGAACCCCCTCGGGAGGAATCTCGGTCGTCGGCTCGGGCCCGACCCCTCCTGAGGCTCGGGGGGGCTAACACCACGGGGAACCAACGAGGTGGGACAACGTCTTGGTGAGACAACCCCGGCTGCGGGCCCCGGCCGAGGCTGCGCACTAGCCTTCGGGGCCTTCTTGGGGTGCAAGGACAGAGTGGGGCCCCCCGCTTCACTGAAGTCAGAGAACGCGTCAAAAAGAAGCCAAAAATACCGGAAAGGAGGCTAGCTGCGAAAACACGAAGGGACTCACGAGGCCCGAGGGATCGCCCCCAGGTGTGGCCGAGGCACGGGAAGCTGCGACTGGCATCGCGCAGCGCGCGGGCCGTCTCCCCACGGTTTCCGCACGCCGCGGGGCCGGGCGGGGAAGGGCGTCGCGGCTCTTCACCTCGGCGGCGCCTGCGGCGCTCGGGGTCGTTGGCCCTTCCGCAGCCCAGCCCCACCTTGCAGCGTCAAGGCGCCCATCGGGAAACCCCCGAGCCGCCACTAGTCCCGGGGCCTCGGCGGAGGAAGCCTCGGGCGCCACGAGTCCGGCGACCTCAGGCGTCTCGGGGCTCGGGCGCGTAGCGAAGCCGAGTGGTCGGCAACCCCAAGGCTCGGTCTATCTGGGCCGCCACATCGTCATCGACGCGAGTTCCGCGGCCGAACTCGTCCTCCTCATCCTCGTCCTCCTCGGTGGTCGAGGTATCGACGATGGCCCCTCCTGCTTTGCTCGGCCGGCGGTTGGCGCGAGCCACGTTCTTCTTCTTCTCCTCCTCCTCCTTCAGCGCCAGCGCCCTCTGCTGCTCGTTCGAGCACGGTTTACCGCCGCCGGCGCGCGTGGCATCTAGATCGGGCACGGGGCGGAGGAGAGTCGTGATAGTTCAAGCGACCACAAGAAGATGGAATAAGAACCGCGGTGGTAGCCACGCGGCAACAACAAGACAATGCAAGAACACTTGAAGCCAAAAGCGCTTACCAAAGAGATGTACCGCAGTGCGGGCGCATAGGGATCTCGGGAATCGGGACGGAGTGTTGGACCCCAACGCCTCCCTCGCCCTCTTGGCCGGGCCATCGGTGGAAGCGAAGGGGCGACAACCGAGACTCCCTCAAGACCAACGGCCGAGAGGGTCATCCCCAGTGCATGCACAAAGGCGAGCCATCAATAGCAACACCGGCGCCGATGGCGGCAACCACGGCCCGCGGCGTTCACCTCCCTTTCTCGGAGGCTGCGGGACCGCGCCTCGGGCCCTCAACCGGGGATGATCCGCCGGGTGGACCCCAATTCCACTTATTCGGTCGCTGCGAGGACCTGCGCCCGGTGTGCGCGAAGCGCGTTCCGTCGTTGCGGAGGTAGAACCAGTCACCTGCCACCCCTTGTTGGAGGAGGTGAGCTTGGACACGATGTACCCATCAGCTCGGTTCGGCCTTGTGCGCTCCGATCGGACTTGCGGCGCGCAACCACCAACGCGCAACGCCCGCCGTGCCCCTCCCTTCACCACCGAGGGCGTGGTGAGATCGCCTTGAAGAACCACGGCCAAAGGTCCCAATGCGGCTCGATCCCGGGGAATCCCTCACGGAGGGTAACAAAGATAGCCGCCGAGATCGAGTTCGGGGAGATGGTGGAGCTCGGCGTCATAATGATGAAGAATCGCTCGAATAAACCGCCCGCCCGGCATCCCAAACCAGCGCCGGTGAAGATCCATCGAGACTCATCACATAGCCATCGGGAGGGTTAGGCTCCTCCTCGGTCCAATGTGGCGCAATCCACTTCGGCCGCTCGGCATTGGTGCGAGGGCGAAGAAGCCCTTCCTCGACAAAGGCGCTGAAGCTTTTCCTCCGTCGCCGTCGTTCTCGACCACGGTTCGGCATCGAGCACCTCCCTCGCGCCCGTCACCACCACCGGTTGCGCCATGGACAAGCGGGAGGGCGAAGAACGGCAACCAGCGGCAACACCGTTCGCCTGAGCCAAAGGCAAGTGGATCTCTCCCTTAATCTCTCCCAATCTTTCTTTCTATCTCCCCGATTGCTGCAGCAAAGAAGGCAAGAAGGCGATGGCAAGAACAAAGGAGCAACTATCCGCCCCGCCGCGACCCCCATATTTATAGGGGCGGGAAGGCAAACCCAGCCGGCTGGGCAAACGAACCGACTCACGGAATGAACGGCCCATGATGAAACGGGAACAGCTCATCCAACGGCTCGGCCGCAGCGGTAGAGCCGTCAAGAGCATTAATGCACCTTGGCGGTGCTCGATTCTGCCCCCACGACAAGAAGCCCGCGAGCCACGTTCCATCGGATTTGGGCAACGCGTCGTCACCTCGGGCGCGCGAGGAGACGCCTCATCTCCCGGTCGGGGGTAAAACCGTCCGGCCGTTCATATCCGGCGGGCGCCCGACCTAAGGGGCAAAAAAGTCGATCCGATGACGGTTCTCACCTCCGGCGGGAACCAAACGAGCCTCGGGCTGGCGCGTCGTCAACATGCATCCTACGATCGAGAGGTTGCGGTGGGCCCACATGGGTTTCTGATCGCCTCGGGATAACCCGAACCCGGGGGACGGGATGGAAATGCACAACCGGCTATACCCGGGCCCTCCGGGCCCGGGATTTCTGAGCGTGTTTAAGACCCGCGGTCTTTGCTTATAGAGATGTCCCATCCGTGGGAGGCCTCACGGGCCCTCGGGGTTGACCCGTCAAACCCGGGATCCGCTAAGCGGTCCGAGGGTTCTCATGGGGTGAATCCTAGATCACATAGCCGACCCGGCTCTCCATCCTCGGCGAGGTGGCTCAACCCACTCACCGGGGTCATAGACCCTCGGGCGTGGGAGGTTCCGTCTCAAGGAAGGGAAACAAGCGCATTTAATGCGGTTACACGTGACGGCGCCCGGGGCCATCGATTACGCCCGATCAAATCGACACGCGGATCACTTCCCAAATCCGACCGATGGGACACAAGGTCAACGGTGACATATTACGCCGCCCGGCCGCGGAAACCAGACAACAACGCTTCATTTCGAAGCGGCCAAGACGCCACGGCGGGCGGACCCTCGGGCTTATGACACGCCACGGCCGGCTTTCACGGGACCGGCCCTCGCCATGCGGGGCGTGAGGGGACGCCTCACGGGGATCCTCGGGGCGCACCGGGAAACGGCACGTCCGCCATCGGATTAGGGCGCGTGTCTTCATCAAACAACGCCCAAACCGGCCCGGCCCTCGGCCGTGCGCGCAACGAGCATAGCCTCGGGAATTAGCCACCTAGGCATCCACATATGTAAACATTACTTCCCTCTTCCCTCTATAAAAGGGGGGGGAGTAATGCCCCATTAGCGGGGATCCCGCACGGACAAAAAGCATAACCACCACCACCACCACGATCGTGGGGCTTGAGACCAGCGTCTCTCCCCCACACCGCTTGTAACCCCCTACTACAAGCTCACCTTTGAGCACGAGGTAACACGAGCAGGACACCACCACCTGGGCGTAGGGCCCCGTTGGCTGAAACCAGGATAAACTCGCCGTGTGTCTGTGTCCATCTTGCACTACGCCATAGGAGGAGGGGGCACACGGCCCATAAATTCTTTATTGCCGCACCCGAGGCACCCCTGGTTCTCGGAACGCCGACGGGCGGTGTTACCTTTGCCACGCGGTATCTCAACTTGTTCTCGCTACACTAGCATCACTCGTAGAGTCTTGACCTATTGGCTCATCTTGAACTTCTTCAAGATAAACCTTTTGTCCACTCTTGTCTCTTTTGAGAAACTCTTTCTCTAAGAAAACAAATTCGAGCAACAAACACTTTGCCCTCTCGATCGGTTGTAAAAGTAATATCCTAAAGTTTCCTTTGGGTATCCCACGAAAAAGCACTTGTCCGACTTGGGTGTTAGTTTATCTAATTGAAGTCGTTTGACATAAACTTCACAACCCCAAATCTTTAGAAAAAGACAAACGGGACTCTTACCGACCCACATCTCATATGGTGTCTTAACTACGGACTTAGATGGCACCCTATTTAATGTGAAAGTGGCTGTTTCTAGAGCGTATCCCCAAAACGATAAAGGTAGGTCCGACCGCTCATCATAGACCGAACCATGTCCAACAAAGTCCGATTCACGTCGCTCGGACACACCGTTTCTCACGAGGTGTTCCGGCGGCGTAAGGCGTCAGAACAATTCCGCAACTCTTTAGATGATTGCTAAATTCGTGACTCAAATATTCGCCTCCACGATCGGTCGCAAGGCCTTGATTTTCTTGCCACATTGATTCTCTACTTCATTAAAAACTCTTTGAACTTTTCAAAAAGTCTCGGACTTATGCTTCATTAAGTAGACATAGCCATATCTACTAAAATCATCGGTGAAAGTAATGAAGTATTGGAATCCGCCTCTAGTATGTCGTACTCATTGGTCCGCTTACATCGGTATGTACAAGTTCCAACAAGTCTGCGCGCCCTCTCGGGGAAAACACTGTGAAAGGCGCCTTGGTCATTTTGCCTAGAAGGCAAGCCTCACATGTCTCGTATGATTCAAAATCAAACGAAGTTAGAAGCCCATCAATATGAAGCCTCTTCATGCGATTCTCACTTATATGACCTAAACGACAATGCCACATATAGGTAGGACTTAACTCATTAAGCCGAGGCCTTTTAGCACTTATATTACAAACAGGTGACTCATCAAGATTTAAAATAAATAACCCATTCACAATGGATGCAGAAGCCACAAACATGCCATCTTTAGAGATCACACAACCATTGTTTTCACTCTTAAAAGAATAACCATCCTTCATCAAACATGAAGGTGACACAATGTTTCGACTTAAACTAGGAACAAAATAACAATTATTCAATTCCAAAATAAATCCTGACGGGAGGTGGAGTTGCATCGTCCCGACGCTCAGAGCAGCAACTCTTGCATTATTGCCCACGCGGAAGTCAACTTCACCCTTTCCAACGCTTCTACTTCTTATCATTCCCTGCATCGTATTGCAAATATGAGCAACCGATCCGGTATCAAATACCCAAGAATTAATATAAGAATCAGCGAGGAATATGTCTGTAACATAAACAACAAGTGTACAAGCAGCGGGAGTACCTTTACCACCGCTATCCTTCTTGGATGCTAAGTACTCCTTGCGGTTTCTTTTTCGAGTGACCCTTTTATGACAATGAAAGCACTCGGTGTCGGCGATTGGTCGACACGGGGCTCGGATGGCTTTGGCTTAGAGGTCACACCTTTAGCCTTTTCCTTCTTTTTCTTCCAATAAGGATTGCCCCTTTTCTTAAAATTAGGCTTGTTTTGGACCGCCATCACACTGGCTCTTGCCGGCACCTTTCTTGATGTCGACCTCTGCTTTGTCTTAAGCATACCACATAGTTCGGTCAAGCCTTTCTCCGCCCCATGCATATGGTAGTTCGAATGAAGTTCCCATAGCTAGGCGGCGGAGATGCAAGAATGAAATCGGTAGCCAACTCTGGGCCTATTGGGAAGCCTAGCTTCTCCAATCTCGAGTGTAACCAATCATCTTGATTACATGTGGTCCAAGCTGCTGCGCCTCCTGCTAGCTTGCCCTCAACAAGAGCCTTTGAGACATTGAACCTTTCGGTTCTAGCTTGAGTTTGGAACATATCCTCAAGCGCCCGCGATCATATCGTCTTGTTTGCATGATTGTTATCGAACCGCATCTGCAGTCGGGTTCCATACTAGCAAGCATAAGGCAACTCACTTCAAGATCAGCATCACATGCTTTCTTGTAAGCGTTTTTCTCAGCAGTAGGTGCATTATCAGCAGGCTCTTCTGGTAAGGGGTTGTCTAGAACATCTTCCTTTTTCTCAGCCCTGAGAACAATTCTCAGGTTGCGGATCCAATCCGCATAATTTGTTCCATTCAATTTATCTTTCTCAAGAACTGAACATAAAAGTAAATGGTTGATTGCTAGGCGCCATTTATCTACAACAGAAATAATGCAAAATACTATGACAATGTATCCAAGATAGAGTAAAAACATATTAACATTTAATTGAATGTACTCCCACTAAAATCAATATCCCTCAATTGAAACTTAGTGATTCAAGACCCACAACTAACAAGTCAACTAGTGAGCTTTAGCACATCACCGCTAGAAGACATGGTAGATCGGTAAGCAACTCTTTGCTAATCATATCACATATGACTCTTGTTGTTGGGTAGCATCTCTATGCTAACGCCAACCTGCCATGCTCCAAGATCCCTAACCGTTAGGATGATCTTGTTCAAGTAACCAAACCTTCCGCATTAAGTATCCGATCTGAACCTTGTCTAGTCAAGGAAAACCGGTGGCACCCTAATTTCATAGACCCACCACCGATTGTACAAGGCTTGTGACAATGCAAGGTTTGGAGGAGCATCGAAACTTAAACATTGCCGAGGATCGTTCTACTTCACTATCGTATGTAGACAAAAACATAGTCGCACGCGTGAAAGTAGAACACGATAAGAATGACATAAGAATGACATTAAACGGTTGTGACTTGGTACGGCCTTATATCACTTTGGGGATCTCCATCTCCAATGAATTGTTCATCATGATGATCTCCATCTCCATGATCCATGTATGCCATCCTCCAAAGGATGAATCTGCTAATACTAGTCTATACTAGCGCGAGATAGAAATAACAATTACATTGACGCGATCATCACAATTTGGCACGCAGGCCATTACATTAAAGAGACAATATATAAGTGGCTCCAGTCATATTGTCATCCTCCGCGACATGCAAGTCATGAATTAAATACATACATGCATCACATACACATAAAGGCCATACCAGTCACATAAATCTGCAAAACAGGATTAGGCGATTCGACACATTTTCTTGCAGGGGCAAAAAACCTATCTTCCAAGACTTTTTTGGGAAGTCGCTCACTAGGCGCCTTTAGGGTGCCTCCAGTTGGGTTGTAGAAAATTTGTTGCTCTACAATTTTCGTTCAAGAATCGCCTCCATCGGAGTTACGGATCAAAAGTTATAGCCGGCAGACTGCACACCATTGTGCATCCCGGTGTCGGTAGTCGGTAGAAGATCAAATCTGCCCACGCGCCGCGCGCATGCGCCCGATCATGACCTTGGTCCGATTCGATCAATCATATTGATCTCAAACTCGCCATGACTGGATTTACATGTATCACTTAACTCCGATGGCGGAATTCCGACCGGTAGGAGTAGATCGAACAAGACCGGTCAGGCAAGATCACGAACGCGATCAAAAACTCATCTACAACCGCGCATATCACCATATGCACACATCCGAATCTATAACGACGCGGCCTACGGCTTTGATACCACCGAAGGAATATGGGATCGCTACGCTAGCCGAAAAACAAAATTTTTCTACCCATAAACCAAGGATCTACCGCTGGTTATAGATCACGGGATTACCACTAGACGCCAGCGCAGGTGCAGCGGAAGTGTCGACCCTCGGCAAAGATGTGCGCGTAGTAGCGATCTGCCGTGCGGTTGCTCACGTCCCAGTCCCTCCACGTGCGGTTCGTCCTTGTGCTCCGGATGCAGCACCTCCGAGGTATCCCACACGCACGGGGAGGAAGCGATGCGCCTCCGGGACTGCTAGGTCCGCGAGAGCAAGAGGCGAGGGAGTGGGCGGCGGCGGCCAAAGTGGCGTGAATTCACCTAGCCCTACGCCCACCTCTCATATATATAGGCGTCCCTAATAGGCTCCCAAACTGGAGGCCCATTAGTAACCTAAGCCTCGTCTAATTGGATCGGATCCGAATTAGGCCTCCCTTCCCCTTAAGCGTGCGACCCTATGGGCTCACGCACACATAGACATGGCCCGAGTACTCCTACTCGACCAATAGGCGATAGCGGCCTCTAGCAAGACGTGTCAACTCCCATGTGTGCGCAATGATCATATCGCATCGAACCACCACAAAATCACATACATGTTATTCCCTTGCCACCACACGACACTTGGTCCACCTCGTGGGTTAACACTTAACCCAAGCACGGCCATGCATTTCTTGATCCAATCAATTGAGTGGTCGATGATATCTCTCTCTCATGGAGAGGGGCAATTCCATCTTGATTGACTATGCCTCACGGCATGCTTCACGACAAACCCGAAGACCACCTTTATAGCTACCCAATTACGGAGTAACGTTTGATAGTCCCTAAGTAGGTCGTTTCACATCTTGAGTACATACGACAATCTCGTGGTCTAAGGACATAACGTACATGATGTGTAAAGAGACAATAATAACATCTCATGTCGGGTCTATCTAGCCCCATATCATACATGTGCCCACACTATTAGTTTGACATCTCCATATCTATGGCTTGTGAAACATAGTCATCAACTAATATGTGTGCCGATATAATATTTATGTGTGTCCTCACATGAACTCCGACCGGGGACAATTCACGGAATAACCATACAAGTAAAGAGTCTCACAAACAATTCACATAATTGCCAATCGATACTAGTTGTCTTTAATGGATATTCATGAAAACATAATATATCATGGATACAAGGTGATACAATCATCTCTATGATTATCTCTAGGGCATATTCCCAGCAGTTGCACCAAAGTGGGCGAGGCCTGCGTAGAGGCCTCCCACGCGGCGGTGGCGCACCGCTACGATGGATGCTAGCGTGGCGGACTTCGGTGTCGTGCCGTCGCATCTCCTTGAGAGGGCGGAGTCAAATGTCGGGCGCGCCTTGTCGTTAGAGTCCTTGCCCCGTGTGGTTCCATAGTCGGCGTTTACTAACACCACGGCCCTAATGTTGTCCGTCCGTCGGCGCTGTACAAGTCGTCGCGGCGTCGTGGCCGCGGCGCCATACGGTAGGCCCTTCCAATCCGGGTTTCGTCCCGCATCGGCGTCGTCGGTGTCGCGTCCGTTGCCGAGGGGTCGTTGAGTCGTCCCATATTTACGCATCGCCACGTCTACTACGCTGCTGCCTGTCGCGGAACTTATAGCCATGCTTCGCTTCAATTCTACAAGCTATCGATCTGACGAAAGGCGTCAATCACGACATCTGAAACCTAAGTTTGATCCTGAATTGGTTGCCCCCACAGAGCATGGTTGAAGCGTTCCTTATTCTTTTGCTGCTTGAAAGGAATCTCCAGAACAGCCTCTGCAATCTTTATCAGCGGGGCACGCTCCCCTAGGCGAGCTAGATCATTATACTCGGGGACATCAAGGCTACGAACAATCACCTGCAAATCTTGTGGATTAGAGATCTGTCACTCCGCGGTCATCCTCCAAGCGAACGACGTCGTTTGCGATGTGCGCTCCTATGAATATATGCCCCTCTTTGGACGAAAAATGCTTGAGAACATCCGAAAGATCCCCGCCGGCCTGATGAACTTGATACAACAGGCAGCGATGATCCACACACAGTTGCAGCATAGCAATCCTGTATATCTCTTTGCCAACCGTATTCTTCCCCGATGCTTCTCCACTCGGTATCCAGGCCAACCACCAAGATGCGCTCCACACGAGGGTCACCACGAATCTCTTCGATGAACCTCTCCACAACACCATCATCAATCGTCACCGTCGTGTCGATGGAGTCGTACTTATGAGGATTGAGGTATCCACAGGGATTGAAGTACACCCACTACCTCTTTGTGTGCGGCCGAATCGTCTTGCATAGCTTCTTTGGCGCAGGCTCTATCCAAGAATCGTACTCCTCCAAATCATCATCATGCCGATTCCTTGGATTGGTAGACGACACCATTATCTTCTTCTAACTTTACGCGATGACAGGCTTGTAACCTTCTAACTGACCAAATGTCAAAGGCCTCAACTTAAGAACCGTCCACTCTGGATGTAAAAGAGGGCACTTCCCAGACAAAGGCGACTCTTCAGAAAGGAAACCGTATAAACAAACAGATAGACCGGTGACAGGCTTCCGTGCAACGTGACACGACCGTTCGACTTCCACAGCATATATGGCCAGGCCTCATCGTCTGCTCTCTGTATGACGGCCCACATGATTGCCCAACCCGATTCAAATAGACTCAGATTTTCCGTTACGTCAGTACAGAATAGAATACAGACGAGACACCCGAGCTGCGCTTCCCTTGAACGACCGTGATCAAACGTTACGGCTTATGAACAAACGATCTTTGTTCGCCAATTCTGGTAATATTTATAGAATAGCGACGGGATTTGACCCTGCTACAATGTTCCACGAGGCCTCCATATATTCCAGGCCCTGTCGTTTTTACCGGGCCGGCCTTCGTCCACGAAAGCCCAATTTCATTTCACGATATACCATGCATTGTATTGAGCGGGTCACCAGAGCCCATTACGACTGCTTCTTCCCATTGGCTCACCAACACATAAAAAACCCTAGACCCGGAGATCTGGCCAACCGGCATACTTCAGAGGTAAGTGATCCAAGCCTAAAACAGTGGCTAATCTATAGGCTGTCGTCCTACAGCGTCCACCAGGAAAGGAAGGCCCGTCTGCCATCATTACCCATAGCCGTCACCAATCCATCGACTGAACAACAGCTTTACATGACGGCTCAATGCAACCCTGCAGTAGCTTTTCAGGTGTATAGGTGACCCTGCCACAGTCAGACCGGGTAAACCACGGCTCTCCAATACGTCGACCAATAAAGCCACACGCCATGGACGGACGAGCGTGAAGAATCTATGCTGACAGGCACCTTTTGAGGGAAAAAAAGCGAAATAAGGCAAACAAGATCATCATGTGCAAACCAAATGCTACAAACAATGCATCGCTCATAGTCCATGAAATAGAAAAGAAAACATTGAACAACATATTTACAGCAAACTACGCTATAAAAAACACCTAAGATCCTAAACATCAGGTTAGGATTCAGACCATTACAAAGCATCTTCTCCACCAACTGCGAACAGTTGGTTCAGAATATTACACGGAGGAGTGCTATCGACGATGGCAGCGGCATGGGCATGGTACTTATCTGCCGCTTTACCAAGTTTATATGGGGCTTTGCCGTTGTGGAAGACGGTGGAGTACCTAGACTAATCAGTCCCCGTCTAAGAAGCCATGGATGCTAAACCTGCGATAGTACCAAAGCAAACCCCATGGATGGCGATTTCTTCAGCACACGCCGGGATGGCTTCAAGCCGCTTGTCATGTCCCAGGATTTCCATCGCCAAGGGCCCAAGGCCCAGCGCACGCGCGCCCGGGCCGGCCGGCCGCCGCCGCCGCCCGTCCTTGTCTTGTCATCGCTTCGTCATTAAGTAATAGATATTTAGGGAATAAAAATACGAATAAAATAGGGAATAAATAGGTTGCTTGTAAGAGGGTATTTCAATCTATAAGGAAACCTCCTAGAGATTGCTTAGCGTCGCAAGTCTTCCCGGACTATAAATCTGAGGAAACAGTAATCATTCGGGGTTAATCGAGAAAAAATTAAAGGGTAACACCCAAAAACTCTCCGACTCTCCGGCTCTCAATCTCTCTCCTCACCTCGGCGCACGTGCGCCGCCACCTCTAGCGCCGCCGCCCCTGCCGACGACGCACGCGCCCTAGGGCGCCACCGCGCCGCCCCCGCGCCAGCGCCGTCGCGCCGCCGCCACGGGCGCGGCAGCCCGCGCCCCACGCCGCCACCTTCTCCTCCACCCTCCAATCCACCCAGGCGATCGCCGATCTCGTGTCGATTCCGCCCAATCTAGGCTGGAATCGGCGGTGGGTATCCGGAGACGAGCGATTCCCACCACCGACGGCTTCCGACCACCAACAACGCCAAGATCCGATGGACAACCACAAATGCGCCGAGCTCGGATGGGAATTCGCGAGCTTCTTGATTCCATGAAGGAAATCCGGGCCACCTTCACCACCCTCTTGGAGAAGCTTCGATGATCGGCGGCCCCGACGGCGTACAACGGCGACACGCCCCCGGCGCCGCCAACATCGCCGCCCGCTGCCATGCCCGCTTCCGACAACAACAACGCTCCCATCGACATCCCGCGGCGACTGGTGACCACAGCAAAGGCAACTCCAGCGGCCGCAGCGGCCTTGGCGTCCGACGTGCAGCGCCTACAACGTCACCTTCCCCACCACCGGCGGCGTCCACGCCATGGCGCCGCCCGGCGGCGACGTCGCTCTCACGGCGCCGCCTCGTCACCCCCTCAAGATCATCGACGCGCAAACAACGAGCACGCCTACCCCATGGATGTCCCGGTCTTTGCGACCCGGATCGGATCGGTCGAGGCTACCATAGGCGTCCACCGGTTGCTTTCGATGAAAAGCCTACCCAAATAGGCCAACGTCTCGCGGCTACTACAATGGCACGAGATAAGTTTCGGTCACTACCAACACCCTCCTTGACATTGGGAACATCCGAGTGCCAACAAGGATGACAAGACGGCGTCACCGGCGTCAATATCGGCGTCGCTAAGCGTTGACATCGATGTCGCTGGGATCGACATCCTTGGCGACACGCCACCAAGGACTTCAACGGCAACGGCGCCCCTCCCAAGGGCGCCACCATCGGCGGCGGCGGCGCTACCATAGGCGCCATGCTCGTCAACGGCGTCCTCAAGGGCGCCAACGCCGATGACGAGCCCCCCGACATCAACTACGTCTTCGCCATGCCTATCATCGACAACAACTACAAGGGCATGAACCACGGCGACCCCCTCGCGGCCAACCTCGACACCGGCAGCCCACGGCGTCAACCCAACGGGCGCCGCCCGCATGAGAACACCGACGTTCCCCGGGCGCCACCGCACGAAATGGTCGTTCAGCGGCCGACATACGACAACAACAATGCTACACCTGGCGAACATCCTTCCGGCATCAACAATGGTGGAGAACACCATCGAGCAACCTCCGGATCCGAAGAAAGGCGCCACCATCGGTACCACGTCGGCGAGAACATCGGTACACCGCTATACCGACAAGAGCGGCACTCCTCCTTCTCTGGTTCGTCTACATGCCAATCCGGGCGACACGGAGTGCCGGACACCTCCACACGGTGTCTTCTTGGCGGCCTCAAGATGCCCATCAATGGCGACACCAACGACCATCGCGCCATCGACTACTTTCGGCTATGACAAATAGGGCGACTCGAGCCAAACCGGTTGGCTCCCATGTTCCTCAGCGACATCTCGTCCCGATGCGACTACGCCAACAAACCGTGGGCTGCAATGCACCATCGCGGCGCCCACCATAGGGAACACGGCGATCTACCTCGCCCAAAAGTTCGACGTCTCCATCTTCAGCAAGCCTCTACTTGTGTGCTTCACCGACGACGACAAGAGGTACATGCCACCCACATCAACCCCCTACCTCATCGACCTCGTCACAATCCCGGAGGCTCTCATCCTACCTCAACTCGCTCCCACCGACCAACAACAAGTTGGCGTCACCGGAACCATCAACCTCGGGGGCGAGCACCCGGCAGGCGCCGTCCAAGGTGATTGGCGTTCACCTTCCGGCGACCTCACCAACCATGCCAGGCTTCACAACAAGCACCGTCTTGGCGGGCCAACTCGGCAATACTATGGCGGGACGACACGCCTTCCCTGGTTCAACATCGCCTTTGCCCCTAGCGGGTGGATTGGGCGGCGCGTGGGCCAGCGCCGCCTCGTCGAACGATGGGAAATGTCATGTGCCCGGGGATGGCGCGCATCTTGCTAATGGAAGAGCTACGACGTAACTCGTTGCCATTAAAGTCGGTCTTCTTCTCCGGCGACCGGGGTCTCCACCTGCCCCGAAATGTTCCCATGGGCGATGGATGCAACAATCTTGAAACAGGTTGCTTCAATCGACCCATCGGCAACAACAACCGTGCGAGAACCACGGCGCGAGGGGGCGGCTGTCGTCGAAAGGGGGAGTGATGTCATGTCCCGGGATTTCCATCGCCAAGGGCCCAAGGCCCGGCGCCAAGACGCCTTGGCGGCCGGCCGCCCGCCGCCGCCGGCCCTTATCTCGTCATCGACTTCGTCATTAAGCAATAGATATTTAGGGAATAAAAATACGAAAAAAATAGGGAATAAATAGGTTGCTTGTAAGAGAGGTATTCCAATCTATAAGGAAACCTCCTAGAGATTGCTTAGCGTGCAAGTCTTCCCCGGACTATAAATACAAGGGAGCTGTAATCATTCGGGGTTAATCGGAGAAAAATTAAAGGGGTAACACCCAAAAACAATCCAGCTCTCCGGCTCTCAATCTCTCTCCCTCACCTCGCGCCGCCGTCTGCGCGCCACCTCTAGCGCCGCCGCCACCCCCCGACGCATGCGCGCCCTAGGCGCCACCGCGCCGCCCCAGCCAGCCGCCGTCGTCTTGCCGCCCGCGGCGCGGCGGCCCCGCTGCCACGCCGCCACCTTCTCCTCCACCCTCCAATCCACCCAGGCGATCGCCCGATCTCGTGTCGATTTCGGCCCAATCTAGCTAGAATCTGACACCGCTCCAAAGATTTGACCCCTCGGCGCCCATTTGCGTTAGTGGCTCTCACGGCTGCGATCTCTAATCGGTCAAAACAAGTCGACAGTTACGTAAACCGAACCATCATGATCAGTTGCCTAGAGTGAATCGAATCTAAAATCAAACTCTAACTTACTATCTCTCGGTTGTCGGCCCGACGATGTACGCCCTCTTCGTGTCGGATCTTCTGCATATCATGCTTCTTTAGGACTTCATGGTAACGCGCCCGCGTCTCTTGCAACTGATGCCTGAGGCGGCAAACTTCGTCGGCCATATCAATATCAAAAGATGAATCTGAAAGCGGTTCACATGGACGGCTGGAAAAGTCATCGTCAGTAGGGAATCAAGAAATTTGCTCGAAAAAGACCACAGAACTAATCGTACCTGCATCTGCCCATGAACTGATGACGTGGTAGCAATCTTCCAAGAGATTTTTCCTCCACCGAATAGTTACCATGGTGAGCCATGGTAGCTCCCTCTGTCTTTAAAATAATCGGAACATGGAGAAAAATCCCTATCGACCGTGCCCCAAGTCCTATTTATTTCTACGCTACCCCAGCTCCAAGCCCGAAAAAAAGAGGATAAGAATGTCAATCAAAACATGGGCCATGTTCGTTTGTTTTCGGGTCGACAGACCCATCTTCTTTTCTTCCTAAACAAAATTGTACTAATTGGCCAGACTGTACCTAAAGTACATGAGGCAAAAAAAACAATGTGGGATTTTACTCAAAAAAAAAAAAAAAAAAAAAACAATGTGGGACACAAAACTCAGTCCGCGTGAAATCACATACTGCCACACAAGGGACCTTGCGCGCTCCAGTATTTTTCTATCGTTTTAATGGACTGGCCCAATACATGGAGAACTGGGCTCGGCCCGTCAACACTAGTTGATACGGCGTGGGCGATTGGGCGCCCCCTCTCATCAACATCAAAGTAGAACGAGCGAATCTAGCTCCTACATCTCTCTCGAAACCTCTCCCCTTGCTACAGTTGAGAGAGGCGACCGGGAGGCGATTCGTGCTCCCGTCGGCGAGGTCGCCGTTCCCCTCCGCCTCCGGTGGTCCACTGGGCCTCGGATGTGTGGGGGAGGGGTGGATCTTCGTCCGGCGGTGTAGATTAGGTCCTACGGTTTCTAGGGTTGTGTGTCCGGCGGCGGCGCGTCGGTGGCGGCGGCGGCGTCAGGAATAAGGTCCTCTCGAGCTTCTCCTCGCCTCGTCGGCGTTTCACTCCGGCATCGACGACGAGCTCGTGGAGGGGGGTCTCCTAGAGTGGAGCCCTTGTTTAGGAGTCGACCGGCGGCTGCGCGTCGTCCTTGGGGGCGGCGGTTGGAGCTGGTCTTATGCTTCCAAGGTGCGGAGGTGGCTGCGGGTGTTGTGGTTGCCAGGTGGAGGGATCGACCTCGGTCTTCTCGCGGCGGCGGTGGTCGTCGACGACGAGTGTCGTTCCTGGGTCGAGGGAACTCGGGGTGCGGCCCCGACCGATGGATCTACAACGTCGACATCAACTCGTCCATGGCGGCGGGTGTCTTCTGCGGTTCGTTTCAAAGCCTTGTGATGGCGATGGGGTTCCCTTTGGCCTTGGGTTCGGCGGTGCTGACCGGCGGCGGCGTCGTCTGCTGTCGGCGATGGGCATGGAAGGGGTCCAAGGACCTGGTTGTAATTTTTATTTTGTTGGAGGCCCTTTCTGTTAGTTTGGTAGGACAGTTATCCACCGTATCCTTATATTGCATACTTGTATGTGTACGGTTTCCTTAACTTTAATACAGGTCTGCTTTATCAAAAAAAAAAAAAAAAAAAAAAGTAGAACGAGCGAGACAAGATGGTGTCCGTCTTTTGAGTTACAGACTGCAGTAAATAGTGTGAACTGAAGGGACCAAAGTACAAGCACTAGTGGTGCTCATCAGACTGCGCCTAAATAGTAACCTAATAACGTAAACTAAAAATGTCTCATTTAACTGTTGTTTAATAATTAGCTCACAATTTTGGATACTCCCTCCGTCTTAAAAAAAAAAAAATGCAACTATGAGAATCGTGTCGGTCAACTTGACTAAAAGTTTGACCAAGTTTATAGTAACTAATATTAATATTTATGTCTCAAACAAAATTTAATATAAAAATATATTTCATCACGAGTCTATTGATACTAATTTTGCATTATAAATGTTAGTAATCGTTTATATAAACTTAGTCAAAGTTGAAATTGGTTGACTTTTCAGAAAGCAAGAATTGCATGTTTTTTTAAGGGACGGAGAGAGTACTGACTAGAAAGTCTAAATGTGAGCTAACTCTAGGATAATAAGAGCTAAATCGGTGGTTAGAGTACATTAGCCCTTATTAGCCTAACTCATATTTAATCCATTTTCACAAGGTGGGTTAATTTTTAGCGGTGGGATCCAAAAGTCTTAGCATGGACATGATTCGTGGTACCACAATGTCACAGCTAGCATCCCAATGTCACAGCTAAGGTTGTTGGGCATTAATATGGCGTGGACGACTGAGGGTCCTCTCTCATCAACATCAAAGTAGGACGAGCGAGACATGATGGTGCCATGTCTACATCTCTTGAGTTGCAGACTGCGGTGGCTGTAGATCACCAGGTTTGATGCTTCTGCGCTCTTCCAAAACATTGAGGCAATTTCGATGGACACATGTCTTATGCAGTACAATACTACAAAGACATATATTCTTATATGCATTCTTACAGTGATGATTTTCTCCTTTACGATCAAGGAAGAACCATTAATGGATGAAGGCCTCAGTGCAACGCATTGTGCACCTTGAACATGCATGTCATTTATGAACCATGGATGCTTCAGAATTATACTAATTATGATGCTTCAAACAACATATTTCGGAACCATCCAATTATTGCTGCTCACTTCGATTAATAGTAGATAATTATTATACATATTTTACTATTTCAGGAATCAAGAAATATGTCTGTTCAGTCATTTTGAGCATAAAAATATAGTTCAATATTTTTTAAAGAAATATGATACTAACCTCCTTTGTATGACTTCTTCTCGTGGCAAAAAGGTATACACTCTTAAGAGTATTACTGGATATCTATTGCTATACCTTCTTCCTGTAATTAATGCCATTATTCTTCTTCATGTCCGCGACAGATATGACTCGCCCTCGCAGCAGGTGTAGATCCATCGTAGCTTGCGAACGAGATAAGGGTAAGTGCTTCTTTCATGAGCACAATTCACAAACACAAAACTCATCTCCTGATGTATCTCCTGATGTAGATCACAACAACAAAGACGAAGCCTGTCACAACCCGTCGATCGACCGGCGTGACACGTGGCGCGCGCCCTTGGTGGCGGTTGGCGGTGGGCGGTGGAGGCGGCGGCGTCGGCGGTGGAGGAGGGGCGGCGTTGCAGCGGCGGCGATGGCGCGGTGGCTCGGGCGGACGGGTGGCGGCGGCGTGGCGGGAGGGGCGGCGTGGGAGAGAGAGGGAGTTGGGATAAATTTTCTTTATTTGCTTGTTTTTTTTTTTTTTTTTGAGAATTACACACAACACAGACGCTCACAACACGCACGCACACTCACCCCTATGAACACACGTGCGCAAACCCTACCCCTATGAGCACCTCCGGGGCTGAGGGCGGCCCGGCGGATCTGGAGATTCTCGAAGTCACCATAGGCGCCTCGTCGTCGACGGGAACGTCGCTTACACTTAATGCATAACGCCCGGTAAATCCTTGGGAAAATCCCGGGAAAAGGTCGCGAGCACCAGATTTGAACCCGGTGGGTAGCGTCCCACTTTCCCGTCCTTATTTGGACTACAAGCCAATTCGCTCTTTATTTGCTTGTTGCCCGAAAGATTACAGACCCTTACTTTTATAGCCCGGCTAGTGGGACTTGTATCGCAAAGCAATCTCTCTAAAGGTTTCCTTATAGATTGGAATACATTTTTAC
This sequence comes from Hyparrhenia diplandra, assembly GCA_015847255.1. NCBI lineage: Eukaryota > Viridiplantae > Streptophyta > Magnoliopsida > Poales > Poaceae > Hyparrhenia > Hyparrhenia diplandra. The sequence goes on along the minus strand of JADLZK010010130.1, from coordinate 194,379 downwards.
AAGCATATCCTATTTATTTTCCTAATAAGGGTCTTCCTTATAGATGGAATATCCCCTTGCACACCAAAAAGACTAAGATAATCCTAGATAATTCCCTTTTTATTTCTAAATTAATTGCCGAAAAATCCGCGGAAGGGAAGCGGAGGCGGCGGCGGCGCGCCTCGCCCGCCACCTGCAGACACTGTCCTTCAGGCCCTATCTCCTGGGTCATGACAAAGCCTTTCTTAAAAAAGGGTAAATTCGCTTCCAGTATGATAGAAACACCATCTTGCAACAACTTATATAGAATAATTCCTGAATTTTACTATCTTCTCTCTCTCTCAAACAATAATCACACTGTACATATGCTTACATTTAAACATTTACACAAACGCTGTTTATACCAACCCTTGAAACACGCAATTTCCCTCTTAAAACTGCACTAGAGTATGCGTCCGATGTCCTACAATACAAAAGTGGAACTATATGTTAGAGCCTCCATTTGTCCTGGTGTTTTATTTACTATCTTGCATGTGATTGAAGCCAAGCAAGCAAAATAGTCACACATTTTGTCCTTCTAAGTTCCTCTTATTCAACCTGACTTACGTACCGAATGGAAAAAATAAAATAAAAGTGTTCTTAATTCGATTTTATGCATTTACAGATCGATTTGTTGTCATTGAAGCTCCGGTGCCTTATCTAGGCAGTTTGCTAATGTTTGTTTGCATCATGCACTTACTAATTTTGCCATCTATAGAGCAACATATTGTCTGCGAAAAGCAGAGCTCCTCAAATTAGTTGCAGTTCGATGATACTTATTGACACAGTTTCTGTGTATTTGCGAGCCAAACTTAGCACACCTCTATACTGAAATTAACTGTCTTCGTATTTTACTTTAATGTTTCAGATTGCCAAATTGGATTTATGTTCCTATCGAAGACTACTAGGAACTGACCACACCCTACAAGTCTATAAGATTAATTACTGGAGCTCCGTACAATGCGCCCAACATACCTGAGAGTTTCTTTTGTTAATGTACTTAGTTTGTAGCCCTGTTGTTGATTTTATTTCAGTAGACATGCTCAAACATATCAAACTGCCTGAGGTTTGCTGTCTCAACAAATTCCAGGCACCTGATAACAGAATCTACTTTGCTATTGACATTTCCATTTATATGACAAAATGTGTCTATCCCACCAGGTTACATACTCCAAATTTATAAAGTTATTGCTTCCTAGCCCGCGCATCTGCGTGGGGCTCCATGCTAGTTCTCTCTTATGAACATCATTGTAGGACAAGCGAGGCACGGTGCCGTTTCTACGTCCTTTACGCTGAGGACTGTGGCGGCAGCTGGATCAGTGTGAGGAAGGACCGAAGTGCCAGCACCAAATGGCGTGTGCCTAATAAATAGTAAGTCCTGGTAATCTGTTATACTCGATTAATACGTCTCTTTTAAATGTTTTTGTTCTCGTTTCCTAATAATCAGATATACTTATTGAATGGACTCCCTCTGTAAATAAATAGTTTTTGGGAGTTGTCTTAAGTTAAAAATTTTAAACTTTGAGCACATTTCTATAAAAAAAACTACCAAGAATTATGATGTCAAATTAGTTTAATTAGATCTACCATAGAATATATTTTCATAATGTGTTCATTTTATGTCATAGATACTGTTAATCTTTCATAAAAAGTTAGTCAAACTTAAGAAAGTCTGACCGCCATGGATTTAGAATTTGATTTATTTAGGAACAAATAGTGAAATATTTATTTGTTTAGGATAAGTCATCAAAGCATGTCGATCCAGGGATAGGGGCTAAAGTTTAGTACGTGTCACTTTGCGATTAAACGAAATAACTATTATACAATTTAGATGTACTTTATGAGACTTAGCTCATGGTAGTAGTACAATAATTACCATAAATAAACAAAAAGTGGTATAGTGCCAAATATCAGCTACAGTACCAAATTTCAAGTGAACTAAACACAACCTAAACATGTTCGAATTATAAAACTAGTATAAATGTCATGTGCCGGAATTGGGCCAGCCATGTGTGGGCTAGGAGGGCCCAACCGCCCGAGGAGGGTGGGCGCACGCGGAGGGGCGGCCGGCGCCTCTGCGCCGCCGCCCGCCACCTTCCCCGTCTCCATCTCCGCCGTCATCAAGTTAGGATTATCTTAGGACTTTTGATGTGCAAGGGATATTCAATCATATAAAGAAAACCCTTATTAGAAAATAAATAAGATTACTTGTAAAAGGTATTCCAATCATATAAGGAAACCTTAGAGAGATTGCTTAGATTACAAGTCCCACTAGCCGGGCTATATAAGTAAGGGGTGCAGAATCTCTTGGGAGACAAGCAATAAAGAAAATAATCTCATGCCTACCTCTCTCTCTCCCCACCGCCGCCGCCCCCCGCCCTGCGCCGCCGCCACCGCGCCGCCGCCGCCCGCCCGCCTCCCGCCCTACCGCTGCCGTCGCCCCCAACCGGCCACCCGGGCCGGCGCCGCCGCCCCCCACCGCCCCTACGCCACCGCCGCCGCCTCGAATTTCGTCATCGACGTGTCATAACGGCCCAATATAACCAGTTTGGACGGTAGTATCCGAAGACCGGGGCGATTCCCACCACCGATGGCTTCCGAGATGCAAGAGTTCACCAAAGGCGAAGGAGCTCCTCGACGATAAGCTGGCGCCAAGATCGGCCGCCACCGATGAGATCGAGACTTCGTCTTCGCCGCATGGAGTACGTCTACACCACCCCGAAGATTCAGCTATCTCCTCTCCGCTCGGCGACCACGATGACGATAGGGCGGAGGACGCCCAGCGGGCGGCCGCCGCCGCCCAGCGCTGCCCTAGGCGCCGCCACCGACACCGCGCCATCGGCGGCGACTCCAACCCCTCTCCCTCCAACGGGACGAGGGTAGCGGCGTCGTTCGGGGTAACACACCGGCCGTCACCGACATCGTCATCGACAACACCGCAACACCGGCTGCTTCTTCCTCTCCCACGACACCTGCAACCGCGCAGGACTCTCCAGCAGCGAAGATGGCGCCACCCGCGGTGCCCCATCCCTAGGTCACCGGACCCACCCCCCTCTCTACGTCGCCCGTCTCGACGTCCCAGAGTACGATGGCAGCGACAACCCCGACCTCTGGATTCACAAGATGGAGCGATGTTCGAGCCGAAGGGCGACATCAATCCCAACTTCTACGCCCGGTATGCTGCCTTCCATCTGGTAGGTCCTGTTGCAGTCTGGTTCCACAGGCTATCCCGGAGGAGGTCGTTGATCGAGTGGGATGCGTTCACCCACTATCTCTGCGGCGTGACTTTGGACCCCCATCGTCACCGACACACCACTGGGGGAGTTCGCACCTCCTGCCCAGGAGGGCAAGCGGACGACTACATCACCGCTTTTGAGGGCTATGCAATTCACATGGACCTTGAGAGCCAGCTCCACCGCGTCAACCTCTTCGTCGATGGATTACGCGACACGCTCCGTATGGTGCTCAAGTGGTTCGAGCCTCATTCGATGGAGGAGGCCATCGACCTTGCTCGCCGCTACGCGACGAGCTGCCGGCGCCAGGCGGCTCGAGGACACCAGCGACCACCATGCCGACAAGATCGACGACGTCACCGACATCGACAGCGACATCGACGCCGCCCTGGCCGACCGGTGCCAAGATGGCAGCGCCTGGCATTGCTATGGAGGCGATTGACGACCAGACGTCGGGCGACCTCACCGAGCTGCACCTAGATACTACGTCGAACCAGGAGCTCGGCATCATCGCTAGCGCCATCGAGCTTCAGGCGACTGCACCTGAGTGGAGCCTCTTCTACAACATCGTGAGGTACTTCCACCGCTACTACATCCCAGCAGCTTCGGAGCTCCTGCAAGACTTCCTCCTAGGAGGTGGCGCCCCCTGCATGGCGTCGCAGTGGGCTTCCACCTCCCGAACCGCCCGCCGAAGACCAGGCGTTCCCGGCGAGCGTGCTCCTCCTCCAGACACGCCCGAACGTTAGGCTCGAGGACGTCACGGTCCTCCTATTCGACAACAACGGCAACAAGTTCCTCCGAAAAAGAAAACGTCATCGTCGACGCGCCGACAGCGATCCGGCGCTCAGTCGTGCCGTCTGTCAAGACGGCCAGTGACCTGCTCAACTGCCGCCTACTACGCCTCTCCTCGACGCCGGTCACGTCGATTCACCACGTGTTCTGCAGGCACATACATGCTCAGGTACATGTGCCAACCACGTACACCTTCTAGGCTCCTCCAGCTACTCGCCAGACACTCGAGCTGTCCGGCATCCTCAGCGCCTCCGTCATGTGGCAAGCATGGATGGACCGCCCCTTCGTGCAGCCCTCGTTGAGCTATAAATTCAGCATCTACTTCGGGAACCTGCCCGACTTCTCCTTCGCCCGGCGAGGGCGCCCGGCATTCGCAGCGGCGACAACGACAAGTCGGGTCCCCTCGTCCTCGGCTATGGACCCGGCGTCGCGACATCCCGATTGGCATCGCCTTCGCGCCTACTGGTGGGTTGGGCGGCACGTGGGCGTGTCGCCTCGTCGAACGGTGGGGAGATGTCATGTGCCGAATGGGCCAGCCATGGGTGGGCTAGGAGGGCCCAACCGGCCACAACCGGGCCGGGGCGGTGGGCGCGTGCGGGCGGAGGGGGTCGACGCCACCTATGCCCCCCCACCTTCCCGTCTCCGTCTCCGCCGTCATCAAGTTAGGACTATCTTAGGACTTTTTGGTGTGCAAGGGATATTTCAATCATATAAGGAAAACCGTTGTTAGAAAATAAATAAGATTGCTTGTAAAAAGTATTCCAATCATATAAGGAAACCTTAGAGAGATTGCTTAGATTACAAGTCCCACTAGCCGGGTTATATATGTAAGGGTTTGTAATCTCTTGGGGAGACAAGCAATAAAGAAAATAATCTCGTGCCTACCTCTCTCTCTCCACCACCGCCGCCGCCCCCCCCCTTCCCCTGCGCCGCCGCCACCGCGCCGCCGAGTGCGGTGCCGCCGCCCCCTCCTCCCCTACCGCTGCCGCCGCCCCAACCGGCCACCGGGCCGGCGACGCCGCCCCATCGCCCCTACGCCGTCGCCCGCCGCCTCGGATTTCGTCGTCGACGTGTCACAACCGCCCAATATAACCGGTTTGTGACAATAAACCTATTTGATTGTAGATAGGATTTACTCGAATCAAACTAAAAGCCTTACATTTTGGGAAGAAGATTGAGTATCGAACAAACACCTTATGATAGGGAAATACTCCCTCTATCCCCGAAACAATAGATTTCTAGAATTGTCTTGAATCAAAAATTAGTATCATTAGATTTATCATAGAAAATATTTCAATAAAGTGCCATGGATTTTAGGAATTGATTTATTCAGGACGCCAAAGCTTTCGTTTCAGACAGGACAAATAACTTATGTTTGTTTTTGCTTTTGCTTTGTCTGAAGTTTTGATGACCGGAGGTAGTAGTGCTCCCATTAATTGCTTTTGTCGAGGGTAAGATTATATCGAAGGCGCCTAGTATTTCAAGACTGCAGGCAGTATAAATTTTAGTGTAGTATATGTTACAGCTACCTTGATTTCTTTGTTTTGTCGACTGGTTGGTGATCGGTGTGCCTTACTGGCTAAAGAATGATACAGTTTGAACAGATTTACAAGAGCTATCAACCTCAGAAAGAATGAGATTTACTATATACACTACGTATAGGCTATCCACCTCGAAGGGACGAGCAGCCCCCATGTAATTCCGACGATTGCACGTCTTTAAAAAATAGGATGATCATATCATGGTCTCAAATTTGTCGAGTTTCTTCACTCTTTGCATAGATCTGACCAGCAATGCCAAAAAAATATACCTGCACATTTTCACTTTGGATCAGGCCGTTCAGGAATAGAGCAATGCTTATTTTTCTAGAGAACCACTAACCACAGACAGCTTGAATATAATTCTACTACTCACCACAAAAAAAAAAAAAAAGAATATAATTCTACTACATGGCATATATGTACATACTCTCTCCGGCTGGTATTAGAAGTCGTTTTGGACAAGGTTTGGGTCAAACATCAGGAATATAAATCATCAATAACTTTTAAATTGTTGATTTTGTAAATGTAAAAATTATATGAGTAGATTTGTCTTAAAAAAATACTTTAATAAAAGTATACATATATCACATTTCCATAAATATTTTTATAATAATAAGGGGTCAAAGTTATGTTTTGGAGACCGTGTCGTTGTCCTAAATGACTTCTAATACCATCCCGGAGGGAGTATATCTGCAAGTTTCACCAGCCTTTGTAATAGTCCTATATGGTCAGAAGAGATAAAAAGAACTAACAAGATGCAAGAAACAATGAAAGGTGAGCTGATAATGTTGTTGAGTACAGAATTTATTTTATGAAAGTATGTGCGAAAGGAAAACCTACCTGCGCCAATGAAAGAGCCGTTTGCAATTATTTGGTTCCCTTGACTGTTCAGTGTGACGCCAACATTCAAGAGAGTACCACCCAAGGCTGTATACATGGTCGCCATCTGAAGAACAGTAGCTTTACGTGCAGCACGTTCTGACTGCAAATGCCATTCATTTCAGATTCAGGCAAACAATAATGCTAGTGCTAATTTTTAGTGCAGTCCAGATTTGAGGGCAAAGAGAAAAGGTTCATGCAGTGCATCTCCCACAATCTTGAGAAGATGCAAGATATCAATAAACGTCATTGGTCCCTACCTCCAGTACTCTGACCCTGAGTTTCAGATCGCCTGACTCAAGTTGTCCTACAAAATCTTCAATTCTCTGTATTCTGTAGGGCATTGATATGGTAGAATCACGAACCTGTCATATGCAGAGACGACAGTGGTAATGTCTTAGTGTGCTGAGCAATATACCATATACAAATTATACATGACACAATGTAAATAAAACAAATGTGAACTAGCAGATTTGTATGCTTACATCATTTGCTTGCTTCCTTAACTCCTGGACCAATGCAGGTCCACGTTGTTGTCTCTGTTTCAAGTCTAATAGTTCCTGAAGTTCAAATGAAATTAGGCTTGCATACACAGAGAAACATCCAAATGGGGTTCTGCTTTTAGGAAGGAAAGGGAATAATAACTATATTATATGAAATAGTTAAAGAAGCCCCAAGCACACCAAGGAATCTCAAAGGGAATAAGGGATGGTGTAACTTATGATTAATTTTCTAGAAATGCTGACCCTTCTTAGAAGATATAGGAGAACAAATAAAACACATCAATGGAAAAGTTAGTGTGACAAAACATGATTACTGAATACAAACTGAAGGTAATAACAGGAGGCTAACCTGTGCATATGGTGCTGCGACTTTGACGAATGAAAATTCTGGATCTAATATGTATCCAATGCCTACCAAATAACATAGTCATCAATATACAAGTAACCTTATTATTTCTGTTCCAATTGATCATAGGGAATAAATGAATAGTTGGCAATTATGAATTGGGCTAGAGCAGGCTAATAAATGCACACCTTTATTTAGATAGGCATGTGATTCCTAGAACTTATGATATATTCAGACACAGGCAATAAAGAATAAAGACAAATATTTGTTTTAATCTTGAAGAAGTGGTAGAGCTTTCCATCATTATATTAATAAGAAGAGAAGATCAGAGACAAAACCAACCCAGAAGTGCTGAACAAAGACAGAAGCACATATGCCCCAAAAGAAAATAAGCAAAAATAGAAAATAAAGGCAACATTGAAAGAACATGGTACTCTGTCCTCAGCTATTACATGAGATTTAGTATAAAATGTTTGTGTTCACAAGTTGATCATAAGATTCTATGGTCAAAGCAAAAATCTTATTTCAGTGGCCTGTTTTGCAGAGCTTGGAGAGCAGCTCCCATGTGCATTCCAGGGGGAGCTTTGCTAAATGATGTTTTACATAAAAGTTATTCTAGGTTGATTCCATGAAGTGATTGTCTGAAAAAACCCATATCTCCGTTTCACTTTCCACACACTTCCTCCATAGAATTTATCCTAAACAATCACATTCAGTCATAGAATCACTTCCCCAGACGAGGAGCTTTACTAAATAGACGCCCATTGTGAATGCACTACATTATATTTTGGGAGACATAATCCTCTTGATCATAAGCTTTCATCTTAGACTTTTCGTGGTTTTTCTAATTATTTGTTTTAAACAAATCAGTAGCAAATGCAAATAAACTTCTAGCATATATAGAGTATAAATCCAGTTAATGATGAAAAACTTAGTAATAACTAGCAGAGCAATGCAAAAAAGGCATTATAATAATTTCAGGGTTGGTAAAATGGATAACCTTCAAGAGTAGAGAATGCCCTTATAACAAATGTAAATGTGGAGGGAAACCGAAAAGGTTGATCTTGTGCTATGGCAAATAAGTCCTAGAAAATAAAATAAAGAAACAAAACTGTTAGATGTTGTTAAATTTGAGTTAGTTTCCTAGAAGATGTAAATATATCGACATATAACCTCTCCAATTGCAGCCAGAGTCTGTTGCTGATCTGGTGTCTGGCTCAACAAATTATCCAAGAAAAATTGTATGGACCTCCTAACCTACATATCCAAAAGTACAAATTGTTATATATCATTTGAAACTTCACAGACCTTCCAACCCAACAAATAGTACACTGTACAAACCGGTGAGAGATCTCCTGTCGGCTGGAGAGCTTCCAGATCAATTAGAGCTTTCATAACCTGCAAGAAAGAGCTCATGAAGATAGGAGATGCATTGCGTGGAGGTTCAACATCTTAGTTTCAAGAATAACATCCAAGGTAAAATGCTAATTCAAAGTAAATCAATACTAACATGCCATTCTCATGAAAAGACTAAGATAATACCTTGTTTGCATCCTTCTCATACACAGAATAAAACAGGGAGAGTAATCTCTCCCGAGTGAACGATTTTATCTCACCCATCATTCCAAAATCGTAATATATTAGAGAACCATCCTTGTCTACAGCAAGGTTTCGGGGATGAGGATCAGCATGGAAGAATCCGGTCTTCAATATCTGTTTTGTACCCAGTAGGATAATAGGGCAAAACCATCACATGTTATATCCAATTACAAAACAGAAACTAACTTGGCATCTGGACTGAACACTCAAGGGAATTTACAAAAATGTAGAAATATATTATTGAAGAAAGTATGTTATATTTTTTTTGACCGAGTCGAACGGAAACCCCCACCCTTATATTTTTGGTATTTTTAATAAAGCCTCAGCCTGAAATTCGCTCCCACTGGGATTCGAGGGGTGCCTCTAGAATGTCCGACTGGTGGGGCAACCAACCGAACCCAACATCCTTTGGCTAAAAAAAAAAGTATGTTATATTGGCATGTTAAACCAAAAAATTAACCAGAAACAGTGATAAGGGCATATGAACGAAAAATTAAAAGCATGGAGAATCAGAGCAAGTTATAGATGATCTTGGAAATGAAATAAATTGCTGTTTTAGGAACCTGAAAAAGAATTCTGACTGGCACCACAGTAAAAAAAAAGGCATCGGCACTGGCTCCACATTAAATTATCAAACGATGCTGCCTATCATAATTCTGAGTACGAGGTGAAATCTAAACAACAAGCAACCAAATTGAGTTTGAACTAATACAAGAAGTATATAGGGAAAAAAGCACAACCTGAATTAGGTAAGATTCTATAGCACGTGATGCAATTAGTGAGCGACTATAGCCCAGGCTGTCAAGAACATCCAAATTGTTTATTTTAATACCTGTATAATTGAGAAAATAAAAAGAAGTTCCAAGGTAAGGAATGTAACACCATATACTTCCAAGTTACATCTGAAAGGATAAACATGGTTTAATAGTCCACATCAGACATCCCTTGTATGTTTTAGTTAGCAGCAACACTTGGGCCCAAAAACATTTTTAATTTTATTTTTTAACACAAAAAAATTTATATTACTGGATTTGACTTACATGAAATTGCCAACATAAGCACATTAATTCAGTAACTGCAGATCATTTAGTTGAACAAATTATATAGCAATTTAACTGGCATAATTGTAACAGAAGTAGTTAGAAATGGATTAAAGTCAGTCTCATTCTTTTCTGCATCACAAAGTGATTGAGATTTAACAAAAAAGACTTTGTTAGTTGAGTTAAAAGTTCCTAGACAATAGTTGATCCAACTCTAAATATGCAAAAATTCTACGGTAAGAAATAATTAACTCTTACCAGGGGCATACTCCAGGGTTAACACCTTTTCAGTTGTGTAGTCCCACATGATAAGCTACAAAAAAAAAGTAAATGACATGTCATGTAAGACTTTGAAACTAATGTTGAGAAAATGGAGGCTTTGGCTTTCACTTCAGTGCTCCACTATGATTAAAATTTATAAATGTTTAGAGCAAAAGATAGGGATCGAAAACATTGATTAGAACTGACCACTAAGCCTGTTATATGGATAGCTCTGGTCTTAACTAGATACATAGTGCTCCACCATAACTAAAGTGGATTACAATTTACAATATTTCATAAGTACATAGATAGTCCGTGGTGGAATGTTCCAAGTATATAGTTAGCCGCCCTTACTGCTTGTGCCAACCACTAATCAATATAAACCAATATGTAGATTGCATAGCATTAATGCAACATTCTATTGTATTCATTGTTGAGCAGGCTTAACTACAACCATAGCATTGCCTCCATTAAGCAAAAATAAATAGGGGTGCTGTATATGGTGATTATGTTCTGTTCTTCTAGGCATGCAATCTCAGTTTGTTTAATTATGATACCTGGAATTATGTGCTATTTGTATAATAGTGTTGGGGCACGGAATCAAAACCCAAAAGTAAATTGCATTGAGAGGTCCAGGAAACATACTGGCACGCGAACCCACTTTATATTTCTGAAATCCCGTCGAAACCTGTCCGCATTCTTTCCTTCATTAATGTAATCAATTTCTTCATATAAAATTCTGAAATCATAGAAATCAAGATAATGAATTTTTCAGTAAAACCAATTTCCAATGTAATATAAGCCTATATAATCAAAGTTTTGAGATCTCTGCATTATACATGTCGCAATATATCCTCCATTTTGCTTACATACTTGTTGAACCATATAAGTATCAAGAGTGAAAACTTCGCTCATATAACACATATAAAATATCAAAGTAGACTGTATATAACACATATAAAATATCAAAATAGACTACATATAACACATATAAATATCAAAGTAGACTATCTATGTTCAGTAAAAAAAGAAGATTATATATTTACTTACTTGGAACATTCCTCATAAATACCGATCCAGTCCCTTGAAGGACCTCCAAGTGTTTCACTTCTTTGAAAATACTCAGCTACTAGCTTTAAGTTCCCTGCAAGAAACCAAAGGGAAAAAGGTTTACTATGAGTAGTTCATTGGTATCATCAAGAAACTGAGTATTTCAACATAGTACATTTGAATCATTTTCTAAGAAACCATACACATGAACATTAATAATTTCGTATTAAAAATGAACATTAATAGTATCATTACATTTTACGAACTGGTCAGCAAAGTAAAAATGGCAAATCAAAAACAATAAATCCACCTTTTGTTCTGGGTAAGAGATGAAACTTTGATCAAATAGGTTTGAATCAAAAGAACAGCATGCATTAAAATTTTATTTATTCTGTTCCTCCAAAGCAGTACTTCTCTAACCACAGACAACAATAACTTGTATATATCTTACTCAGGTCAATGTCGAAAAGCTTTTTTGAGCCCAGGTCGCTGAACTTTCACTGCAACTCTTTCTCCATTGTGGAGCACCGCACGGTGTACCTGAAAAATAAACACACAGTAACATGGAAGTAGGTTTCAGAAAAGTGCAGCATAAATGTCATTAAATGCACTGAATTTCATAAACTATTTCCAAACAAGGGCCATTCAGGCCAATAATGTAATATCATCAGTTTTGTTTTGCCATGAAATACAAAGGCATTAAGTGAAAACTGTTACCAATGATATGGAAAGCATTAGACATATACAAGAGTTAAGTACCATGGACATATGTATTGTTTTACTTTAACTAGAGAGGATAATACATTTCCTTCAAATGCTGCAAGAGGGGCTAAATGACAATGCATCTAGTTTTTAAAGGATTTAAACAAGGGAAGATCTTAGAGAAAAAGGCTGCATAATATGTTTATGGTATAGTATGTATGCAATGGTACTGGGTAAAAAATGTAGGTGCAGACAAAGTTTAGGATTAAATACCTGACCAAGACTGGCAGCAGCTATTGGGCGTTCTTCAAATTCTTTGTACACAATATCAATAGAACAACCCATTTCCTTCTCTATGAAAGCTTTTGCCTTCTCAGGAGAAAATGCAGGTACTCTGTCCTGCATAAAAGCAGAAAAACAAGGGGATAAAACATGAGTACTATACATCACTCATATGAAATGTTTTGGTTCTTGACTCTTAGTCAATCTACAACACAATAGTTGTGTCCCATCATTCGAGAATAGCTGTGTCCCATAATTGATTATTTTTGTCACAGATAGTTGAAACAAAACCATCAATAGGAAGAAAGGAAAGAAGGGAAAAACGAATCATGCCAGTATAATAAAAAGAACAGCAACAACATAAGCACACAATAAAAATAAAATAAATACATCTGAAACAAGCAAATTACCTGAAGTTTTGCAAGCTCGTCCACAAATTCTCTGGGGAATAAATCAGATCTAGTGGAGGATAACTGTCCAAGCTTAATAAACGTTGGGCCAAGCTGCAATACTTGCTCTCTTAACCATGAAGCAGTTTTACGCCTTCGAACTTTCTGCAAGTTGCAATCCAACCTTTAGCCCACCCATATATGTATAGTAGAAAGTGATTCTTTCTTCTTGCAGCCCCAAGAGAAGCACCATCACTACAAACAGACTTAACTCCACCTATAGATAGAACACTTACTGGAAATTTTCCTTTGATAACTTCTTTTGAATCGCAATGCTATAGTCTCAATTTTTTCTTGAAGGAACATGACTCAATTTTTTATCTATATCTTAAGCACATACCTGCTTTTCTTCTGAGAATCCACCAGGATAGGCCCACTTTGCATTGTCAAATAGCACACGGACTCGCAATGAAAGCACAAAAAGACCATATATCTATGCTCCTCTGCACAGAGTTGTAATTGTCTTTTGCCCAACTGAATCCCTCATCAGAAGGCAAAATCTTCAATTCCTCTTGAAAGGGATCATCTTTGGGTCTCATTTGCTTCTGCGTCTTAACAAGAGAAGAAGTCTTGCTGCTTTTCACCAGACTAGTACCATTTACAGCTACCTTCGAGTACCGTTAATGACTGCTTTGGTTGAGCCATTGACAATGGCCTTTGCAGAACCATTAACCGATGATCCATTGACAGTGCCATTTGGAGAACCATTAACTGTCCCCGATCTTACATGACCACCACCATTGGTCCTCCTCAACTCAGTCGTTGGTACCATCTTTGTTGCCCGTCCATTAGTACCATATTTCCCAGATTCCCCTGGCCTAGCTTCTGCACGGAATGTTGGGGACCTCTTAACCAAAAGTGTCTCACTCTTTGCTGCTCCGTACCTTGGGAGCTTCACGCTAGACATTGATGCTGAGAAACTAAGATCAGGCACCATCATCGCCATGAGTATGACCAATCAGAAGCCCCTGTCCAGAGAATCACAATTAGCATACATCTAGAAACTATTGCCCACATACATACCTGTCTAGCAATCCTGACAGAAAACAACAAATGACTTTTCAAAACTATCTCAACAATAAATCTCCACAACAATGAATAGAACTTCTTGTATATCTCCAGCAGGTTTCAATAATGACCTCAGAAGAGAAAACTACGTATTGCTCGGAATGGAATGGATCAGCCAAGAAATTCAGCAGGACGACTGTTCATGACTGGAAGGTTGTAGTTGTATAATATTGACAATTTGATCCCTATGATCATTTATGGTAGAACTACTGACCTAGCTAATAATTCTAGGTGTATTGTTTTGTCGAACTCGAGTGCCCGAGAACTTATCAATCAAGACATGAAGAGGCTCACACGAAGCAAAACAATCCTGTTGGTTCCGAGGCTGCGACCCTCATCACCAAGAAACAGAACTCCACTGAGTTACTGCCCAATCAAGTAAAGCATCACAAAATCATTCATTTCCCAAACCAAACTCACGCGTCCACGGGCTCAGATTTCAACTGGAAGTAAAACTAATTACCGAACAAGAAACGAGACGAGTGGATGATGAGGAGTGAGAGTCGTTAAATGAGTGGACGAGGAGGAGTGAGAGTCGTGGAAGAAGGGGTTACCTGCTTCTGATCCCGTCCGTCAGCGAGAACCGTGAGGGGAGGGAGGACTGACGAACAGGGAAGAAGGAGAAGCATGTGCCAGTATGCGCACACCACGGAGGAAGTGGGCAGGAAAGGAACCAACAAGAATTTTATACGGTTGTACTTCCGACTACAGTTCGTTTCAGTCTTCTCATGGATGGACGAAAAGGCCCTTGCGAACACATGGTCGATTTAGGTCACATGTGTTTAGTTTTGTGATTGAGTGATTGTCAACGGTCAACATTTTAATTCTATTTTCTTTTATTCTTTATGCTTCGGCTATGTTCATCGGCGAGGCGTGGAGTGTGTCGAAGACGTATCTCTTGGTTCGTGTTGTGCAGGTGTGGAGCTCGGAGATGGTAGGCCGACGGCGAGGTGAAGGGGCCAAGGAGGGCGTCTTGGGCCGGCGGACCGCGGAGGTGAAGGACGGACGTGAGGCTTGGACCGAGGGACCGGATCGCCGGGTGGCTAGCCATGGTGGTCGACATCCGGGACATCGGCGAATGCAAGAGGATTTGTGGCGAGACCGCGTGTCGATCGGGTCAAGACGGGCGTCGAGCGGCGGCGGGGAGCTCGGATGACTTGGCGACTTCGGGGCGGTCAAGACGGCGATGACACGTGTCGAGGAGGTTTGGTGGTTTGTCCTCAAAACCATCGGTCACGGGGTTTAAGTGGTTTGGGCCTCAAAACCACGGTGCGGGTTTGGTGGTTTGGGCCTCAAAACCATCGGCGGGTTTTACGGGTTTCGGCCTCAAAACCCGGGGCGTTCGGTGGGCCGGAAGGGCCGGCGTGGCGGCATCACGGGAGATTGCGCCGAGCAAGGGCTGCAGATGAGGAGGCGCGGCGGTCGTCGGATTGATAATTACCCGAGTCGACCAAAATAGCCCTAGGGTTAAAAGATCGACTCATGTATCTTAGGGGTAGTTTAGGCGGAGGGAATATTGGACTATTTAGTGGAGGCTTACCCCTCCATCCTCTCTTGCCTCTCTTATTTTTTCGTTTTTATTTTCTCCCCATTTTTAGGGTTCTTGTTTAGAGGTCCAAGAACAAATTTGTGGATATTTTGTCTTTGTGATTTTTGTTCGTAGGAAGAGTGGCCCTTAGTCCACTCATGCCCTCGGGATTCCTCAATTGAAGCTGTGATTTTTGTTGCTCTATGAAGTGAGTTTTTCTTCTTTTTCGTTCATGGCTACGATCTAATTTTCCCGGAGTTTAAGTTCATCTTGGGTCATGATTTTGTGGGATCTTGTTAGGTAGCTAGTTCGATTTCACCTGTGCAAAATCTCGGATCGAGCTGTTTTGATTTGGTCCACTTTTCGTTGGATTTTTGAGCGGGCGTTTCTTTTACGTTCGCCGCTTTTTCTCGTTCGTGCGTGTTGGAGGGTGTCTTCGCGGGTTCTTCCTCATCGATCGGCGCCGAGTGCCCAGCACCGGCAGGTGTTTGCCCGTCGTGCGGTAGCTGCTGAAATCGTCGGCTCCCTCTATCGATTTTGTGCGTGCTTCGTTTCTCGATGCATGTTTTCTTTGTTCCAAGTTCGTGCTCGCGTTCAGGCCTAGGGGGAACAAGCAGCGAGCTGCAGCGCGCGCCTCCCCAGCTCAAGCCAAGTCTCTGAAACCGGTTTGCAAGCATCGAGATTTTCTCTGAAATCATTTTGCAAGCATCGAGATTTTCTTTGAACAGCACCTCTGGCAGATTCTTGTCTGCTCGTTCGATTACAGAAGCAAGGGATTTGCAAATTCGTGTCTTGATTTTTCTCAAATCCCGTGATGTCTTTATCAAGCTATAGTGATTGATTTTTTAATTCCTTCTTGAGAATTCTGTAGCTTGCTTCGTGATGATTTTGATTGGTCAAATCAATTAGCTTCTCTTGCTTCCGATATTTGCTTGCTTTTATTTAATCTCTTCTATTTCGGTTGGCAAGAAGCGAAGGTCCAGTGTTATTTCGTTCAGTAGCAGCCTGTGCGTGGTTCGTAGATCGATTGTCTTTGGTGCTATGTTCTTGCGTCAGTGTGCAGCACCACCGCCGCGCTTGTTCGTCAGCAGGTCAGCTGTTTGACATGACATCGGTTTGAGGGAAGTCTTGCTCGTCTGAGCTGCTGGTAGGCCGTGCACCTTCGTGTGTCGAGCAAATCCAGCTCTTGTCTTTCTGAGTTTGTGTTCTGCAGGTGTCCGCTAAATTGCAGCGATGTTCAGTTCTCGCTAGTAGAAAGAGAGTGTTGTTTTGTCTCCATTTTGCGTGTCTGAGCTCCGATTTGATATCTGCTTGTCTCGTTGAATTCGATGTGCCTAACGCCGCTTGTAACATCTTGCTACTAGTTAGCACGCGCGTGTTACTTCGTCTCTCGTTTGAGTTTGCTTTTGAGGTTGGGGTTGAGCCGATGACCAAATTAGAAAGGAAAATCGAGGCCCCCCATTCACCCCCTCACGTCGCCCGTTTCGGTCCTTCAGCCCTTGAGGCTTCCATTGTAGCAGGTACATAAGTCATTGTCATTTAAAGTGAAGAAAAAACATGAAGATCATATAAGGAAATATATCAACTTTCAGTGTCATAAAAATAGCTAATTAAGTTTCTCGAGAGAAAGCGGAGAAGCGTGGGGCTGCGGAACTGCCATCGTGCGCAAGAGGACAGCGAATGGCTGGTGGCTGCCGCCTGCGAGCCTCCTGTTCTGGGGTGGGGGCGCAACGCGCGCTCCCGTTTCGTGAGCCGGGCGGATGGGATTTTTCTGGAGGCGATTGCGGCTGAGCGTGGCGTACCAGGTGCTGCTTCCATCTCAGTCACGTCTTTTGGCTGGTGAACGGCGGAGCTACGTCTCGCCGCCGGGGCCGGGCGGAAAAAGTGTCGCTGCTAGAGCACTAGTAGAATGATTTGATTTGTCTGGCGACAATAGCCCACTGTTTTGTTTTGACATGCCCAACGTGCCAAGATCCTTCCATCCTACTCCCACGCTCCTCTCTTAGTCACGGTTGGCCTGTAATAACAAGAAAAAAAAGACGGAGGGAGTAAATTGTAAGTCATTCCAGAACCTTGGACAATTAAAACATTTTAAGTTTGACTAAATTTTTATAATAAAATAATAATATTTAGGATGACAACTAAATATAATTAGATTTTTGTTAATTATGTTTTAATTGTATATCTATTTAATATCGTGAATCTTTATAATTATCTCTATAATTTTAGTCAAACTTAATATTGAAATGAATTATAATTTGGAATGAAGAGAGTATATAGTTCGAGATGTGAGCGTTTTTGTGCTTCTACTAGATGCTCTAAATATAAATTTTTTACTTTGGTTCCTTAACAAAGGAGTGATTCTGTCATGTGCCAGAATTGGATGAGCGATAGGCGGGCTAAAAGGCCCAACCGCGACGTCCGTCTTCGCTTTGTCGTCAAGATATGATTATTTTAGGATTTTTTTGGTGTGCAAGAGATATTTCAACTCTATAAGGAAAACCCTTATTAGGAAATAAATAAGATTGTCGTAAAAAGATATTCCAACCATATAAGGAAACATTTAGGGCAGGTACATTGGTGTTGTCTCATAACTCGTCTCATATAGTGACACGTAATTTAAGACGACTTAATAGACTAGACGTACATTGGTTGTTTCTATAAGTTGTCTCATAGTAGCTTGCAATTCCTTAATTTATGGGCAGAGAAAAAGTAGGATTGTGAGGTGCATGACAACAATAACTCATACAATGGTATATAAGTTGTCTCATACTCCTAAATTTTAGCTCATGAGATGGTTGTTTTAGCGAAGCAACAACCTCATTCTCTTTTTCACTCTCTCTTTCCTCCACATCATCAAAAATCATACGTGGCGTTGCATGAGACGAGGTATGAGACGGCCGACGTGTAGCAATGTACCTGCCCTTAGAGAGATTGTTTGGAATACAAGTCCTACTAGGAAGGCTATATAAGTAAGGGGTCTCAGAATCTCTTAGGGAGACAAACAATAAAGAAATAATCTCGTGCCTCTCTCTCTCTCACACCCCGCCGCCGCCTCTCCTCCCTCACCTTGCCGCCCTTGCCGTGCCGCCCCACGCCGCTGCCCATCGCGCCGCCGCCCGTTGCACCACTGCGCCGCCTCCCTGTCCTACCGCTGCCGCCGCCCCCTCAATTGGCCCTCAAGGTCGGCGCCGCCCCACACCATCGCCGCCGCCCGAGGTCACCGCGACGTGTCACTTCCGCCCAATCGATCCGGTCTGCGTGACAGATTCTTACAGAAGATAACCTTGCTACGAGAAACTAGAACTTACGGTAGCAACAAGTGTCGGCAACATTTGTTTCTTTGATTGACATTATGCCTGATATTTTTGGCGTCGTATGTATTATCTATTATATATGTGTTTGGAATTAAACAACCAAGACACTCTTTCCATTTTTTCAAAGTTGGTCACACAATCTATTGTTATTGATAGGAGGGTTGGGCAACTCTATGTTGGGCAATCTGGCTCCTAAGAAATGACTTGGTGTTTGATAAATGCACCTCAAAATCTTTTCTGGGGTAGAGCGAGGCACTGGCTCAGGTCATGGGCTCTATTATAGTGCTCGGATGACAACAAAAGGAGTGCATGTTAATGGCGTGCATGCAAAATCCTAGAGTGAATAGCAATGGGCTTCTTTGCCGCTAATTGTTGGTCGTTTACTTTTCGTATTGGGCTCTAGTGTTGTTCTTGTAATAAGTTATAGTTTGAAGTGTGGGGTTTTGTAATATTCTTTGGTCTGATGCTTCTTCTTTGAAGAAGTTTGAAGCCCGAATTCTTTCCATTATTATCTGAAATCTGCTACATGCGTTGTAGGAGATTATGCAAAGTGACTTTTGTTGCGGTTGGCTTGGCCAAAAAAATATTTATGTATGCTATCTCCTCAAAATGCGACTAGGTATAATTTCACCATAAGTCAACTGGTGTCTTAATTTGACTAATTTTCTATAAAATCATATTAACATCTACAACATTGAATATAATTTTATGAAAAAGTACACTATTGATGCTAGTTAATATAATTTGGTACATACAAACTAGCTAGTGTACTTCTTCATAAATTTGATTGAACTACACAAGTGTCACTTGTACAGTAAATCAGGCGGATAATAGGGGGGTAGTAATACTATATAACTGATTAATTGTATAGCTACTAGCTGAAATATATAGTGAAAGTTTAGGGTAATAGTAGTTCCGGGTGTAGCCACACCTCAAAAATATATATAGATCCACGCCTACTTAGGATAAAAGTTAAACAACCTACAGTGTAGAAATACTTTTATGCCTCTGAAAATAGTTTTCTGCCTTACATGTAAGTGAAAACATTTTCTAGCCTCATAAGTTAGTTCAGAAAAATGGCCAAGAAATGAAGGCAGACTTTTTCCATGGTCACATAGGTAATTAATTTTTCTATAAATTATATATTTGAAAGTATTTACATAGCCAATATATAATATAAATCTTATGTTATGAATTTCACTTTTCCTACTTGTCTTTTTTGAAAGAAATCTGCGTTGTCTCTCTTGCGACACGCGTCGCCGCTGGTGCAACGCTGAGGCCACGCCCCCACGCCCCCCCATCCTTGTCGGGTCCGGATTTGTTTGACGGGTCCGGTTTGTCTTTGTTACCCGCTTGTGGCCTTGGATGCCAATCCAATCGCGTCCTAAATCCATTGTTAAATTCCAGTCCCCTAACGTAAGCCTCTCGGCGTCGCGACGGAGCCGGAGGGGCGATTCCTCCGGCACCATTCCTCGCGTCGGAGGGGGCTTCGTCCCGCGCGTCGCATCCTTCTCTCCCTCCGGCGCATCCACCGGCGCATCCACCGGCGGTCTCCGTCGTTGTCGTTCGTTCAATGTCGGGTTGCTTTTCCTCGATTTTGAACTGGTTTGTGTAGAGGTTCTTCTAGATCCGGCCCCAATCCATGCATGGAGGAAGTAGATCCATTCGGTTCTTGTAAGATTGGCCACGGATTTGTCTTTGGATGGGACTCGATAGCCGTGTTTTGGGCGCGACGGGACACTTTAACTCGTAGTCGTTTGTTCACGCGCCCGTGCGATCGGCGTTTAGGGAGAGCTCGGCGGAAGGGACGACCTACGATTCCTCCGTTCCTCTTCGTGCTCCATCCGTCCCGTGTCGCCCAGTAGGTCCCCCTTTGTGGACTTGGAGATAGGTGGTTGCAAAGTGGTGTGTTTCGGTCAATGCTCTAGGCCTCTATCTCTCTCGATTTATCCGGTGATTCGGTCATGGGAGGAGGATGTGGTCTCTATCTCTGTCGATTTGTGGCAGCAAAGGCATGCATGTTTGTTTACACTATATTTAGCATTTCTATAATTAGCATCTCTTTGTCATGGAGGGTAACCGACATGGAGATAGGTGGTTGCGGTGGTGTGTTTACGAGTTGAGCTGTTGTTAGTTATCATATGGTTTTATCTCGGGTAACCCACATGGCCTTGTTTATAGGGAGCTACCGATTGCATTCTGCAGGGAAGACAAACAGAAGGCCCGAGAGGATGTGTTCTAGATTCATGTTTTTGGTTCATTTTTCCTATGCTATTGAGTGAAGTATGTTGACTTATTATGCCTATACAGGGGATGGTGTAAGTGAAGGTGAATTCAGCCATGTAATTCTCCATGAGATGGATGCCATCGAAAGGTAATATTTCATAATTTGTCTCGCCAAGTATGGTTTGCTTTGTCATATGCCTATGTCAATGCCTCAATGGTTGTGATCCTTTCCATTTCAAGGTTGTGCTTCTTTGGAAGAGGGATATCTACCTCCAAATCACATTTGTGGTTTCAAGAACATGACACAAGGCTTTTTCCAGAGGTTCATGGAAGGTGTGATATGACTGATAAAAGTCGAAATATTCTTCCGGTTAGTGTTTTGGTGTCACACTGCTATTGAGTTCATATGGCTCTGTAAGTGTTTGCTGATCAGGAGTTATTTTGTGCCTCACTTGTGCTGCAGGAACTGTTGTTGACCAACAGATTTGCCATCCTACCGAGTTCGATTTCTACGGAGATACAATATTTCTTGTCATGGAACAAGTCGGCCCACCCATTACCATGTCCTCTATGATGAGAATCATTTTACTGTTGATGCTCTGCAGTCACTGACCAACAACCTTTTCTACACTTAAGTTCAACTCCTCTTCACTCATCTCTCTCTCTCTCTCCCTCTCTCTCTCTCTCTCTCTCTCTCTCTCTCTGATTTACCTAACATCTCTATTGTTAATTGATGAAATGCAGCTATGCTTGTTGCACCCGTGCTGTATCAGTGGGTAAGTTCTCTTATTGTGTCTCAGCTGAAGCTTTTTATTGATATGCACCTCATGCGTTGATTCAGGTGTAATTGCTTTTGTTTCCCATGGATGGATCTGTCGCATAGATTGACTGATTCCATAGATTGCATGGCTTGATTCAGTGTAATTGCTTTTGTTTCCCATGGATGGATCTGTCGCGCTCGCTCATGCTCGTTGAGGATTTTTGCGTGCGACTCTGTTGGCCACGCCCGGTCCAACTGATCATGCATGTTGTGACTTAGCGGCCACGGGTTGGCGACTAGAGACCTGCTTTGCTTCTCCCGTGCTCAGATCTAACGCTATTTTTAGCAGCGGTTTGTGTGGATGAGGCCGCCGAGGCCACAAATGGAGCCGCCATGCATTTTATTAAGCCCTTGTATTGTGCCTTTTTATTCTATTTTTAGAGCTTTCTGTTGATCTCTTGTCTACGTGTGGTGGGGTGTAGCCGTGTAGGACGCCCTTTGTTTTAGTGTCTGGATCTATCGCCATCACTGGCCCAAAGTGCTATTAGGAACCCTGCCTCGATTTGCAGCTTCCAGCAGGATGAAATGCAGATTAGGATGGAACGACATGCCATGTTTCAGATTGTAATTTAATAGCTTTTTGTAGCTTGTCATTTTAAACACTAGGAAAGTAATAATAAATAGATGGGTGGAGATTTGTCTAAATCATGTGATCAGATCTGAAATAGTTGTTCTCAAAGACAACTTGTAGACCTACTTCAGTTTCCGTTCTGCATCATTTTGTTCAGTCTTAACCTGAATCTCCTTGTATCAGCTCAAATGTTCAGACACACTAGCTCGGTTCAATATTCAGGTTTGCAATGTAGACCTATTCAGAGGTCTAGACAAATGTGAACATATTTTTTTCTGCAATGTCCTTTCATGATACGGTGGTCTTTTGAGCAATCATTGTACACATATTTTTAATGTTTGTTTATTCCATGACTAATGGTCTACTACGGAGTTTAAATCTTTCTAGCTTCAGTTGCATAGATAGATGTATGGCCGATGGATACCAGTAGCAAATAAATGGTCACCTGTTTGTAGCAGTTTAAAGGGTTTGTTTTAGTGTTCTCTTTTCTAGCAGTTCAGTGCAACAACTTGTATTCCATCTTATTCTATCACTTTCATTAGTATAGTGCTTCAATCAAGCAATTAGTACTATTTCTATTTCTTTGAACATCAATTTATTCCATCTGTTTGATGTGTAGTCATGGTCTTCTTCTCATGATGATTACTTTCCCCGGTTCAAAAAACTCGCTTAATTCACTTTTTTTTCTTTCTCTCGAACTGTGGTTAGACTAGAGTAGTTCTCCGCTGAACAACGGAGAGTCCAGAACTTGCAATTGTGCGATTTTGGTTAGTTTATCTAGAATGTATTTGAGTGTTGTGATGGAGCCCAGAGATCTAAGAGAGTAGAAATGTGAGGGGGTCTGCCCGGTGATTCCACGGTTGGCATTATGCGGGCACTATTGGAACCGTGAGTGAGGGACAGAGAGCTAATTGAAGGGGGTAGAAGTCTGTCAGTCATTTGTGTGACCTGCACAAGACATATACTGTAGTGGTGCTCTCCCACTATGTGTTTTTGCAATATTGAGTAGATTGTGTTTCAGGCGGTCTTTCAATCTGTACACTATGGGATCTTTGGAAGAACATTGTTAGTCTTGCAGTTGTTAGATATAATTGTTCTCTGATGAAAATCTGTTTGCATACATACATGTCGAAATCCATGTTGACTGGTCAGCATTGTTTCCTCGCTTTGTGGTCTAACTTTTCCTTTTCTAGGTCTCCATGAGGTGCTGATGCTAGCAGCCAAGCACCAACGTGTTGTCACACCCATCAACGAGCACAGAGGTTGAGTTCTTATACATATATTTTGAACTAGTAAGTATCATCTACATTGATTAGTTGGTGTTCTAGGGTCAGGTACAAGTCAAACCAGAGTAACACTAATAATTGGTAAACTTCTTGTGTCATTCAATTTGTCCGGTGAATTTATTTGAACTTGTTTTGCCATCTTCCTAATGAAATTAATGTTGTTTTTAAAGTTGGTGAAATGCTTAGAACTGATAGATTACAAAAGAAAAGGGATGTTACAGTAGCATAATTGCAATCTATTGTTATGTAAATTGCAAGTATCTGGCACTGCAATTGTAGTTTCGAGTATATGCAATATGGTGGTGTTGGACCATTTCCCTTGTCATTTTTGTCGTTTTTACGCTAGATGATCTAAGTGGTTGCTTGTTTTGCATTTCTGTAGTAACAACAAGGGAATTCGATGGCATGCCTTGCCAAGTATTGGACTCCAAAGAATAAACGCCTTTCATTCTGAATATGATGTCTCATGCCCGGCTCATAACGTTAGTTACTTTCTATCATGTTTGCTCATTTTCATTATTCGTAGCTTTCCATACATAGCCTTTGATTGAAGTTTTGTCATGGTCTTGTGTGCGTTGTGAAGGAAGTGTTGATTGTATGGGGAGACCATGACCAGCTATTGCCGCAATGGAGAGGGCGTTTGCGTTCAGAGGTAGAGGATTTCTTCACACACACTTTGAAATCTATAAAACCCATCTTTTTCCTTCTCAAGCGATGGTTGGTCGCCGCCCCGTGCTAAGTATAGTAACACCGACCGATATTTGTCTTTCTTCCTCGTAGTTGTATCCCGTTTGTCATTCTATTTTTGTTAATGCTAATAAACAAGTCATCCTTGCTAGATTTCCCTGTGTTTTGCATGTCTGCTTCATTTCCTAGGATATTTTGTGTTTTTCCATGGTAAATTTTTAGCAAAAGACTTCTAATACGTTTTTGTGTCTCATATGACTTTTTCCCCGCCACTAATGCATCATCTCTGTCTTATTTAAAGAATGCAAAACAAATCACCGATTTTATCATTTTTATGCTTTGAAATATGGTTTCTAATAACTTTGATTGTTCTATTTGCAGGAGTTCTCAAGCCCAAGTTATTCTTGCACTCAAGACTATCCAATGGCTCCACCAAAGGTATTTTGTTCTTACTACTCTTGACTAGGATTTCATTGATATACTTATATGGTTCTTCAAATTTCTAAAAATTACTAAATAGGCCTGCTGCTGATATTTATCAAGTTAAATGTAGGCTGAGTCGTAGAGTGCATAAAGTTTTAGGTTAGTGAAAATTTTCTTCTGCATGGCTGGATGAGATGTGTGGGTCTTGTGGATTCAATGTTAGATTGTCATTCTATTTTGCTAATGCTAATAAACTAGCCATCCTTGATGTCTTTTCCAAAGTGTTGTGCATGTACGCTTCATTTCCCATAAATTTTTGTGTTTTTCTAACTAAATTTTCAACAAAGACTTATGATATGGTCTTGTTGGCACTAATGCATCTTCTCTGTTTCTAAAAGTTTTGTTTAGTAGCACAAGTTAATTGTACTATCAGTAGGCTCCACATGCGTGAGTCGGAGTTTGTATTTATATACACATATAGTATTATTGCATTAACAACAAGTACTATTTGCACAATTAGAAATGTGCAATTTTTATATATGTGATTTATAATTTTTGAAGATCATATACAATATAGTTGCATTAACTACAAGTTAACATGTGGGCCTTCGAATATCTCAATTATATTTGTGGGATACTTACAATTTCTCGAGCAAGCTAGAAATGAGGACTAAGTAGCGGTCTGCTTATGTAGACATCTCCATCTCTAAGCTTAAGCAACCTGAGGACTAACTGGGCCTTACCCTTTTTCTTACTTTTTATTTAGTGACTGAATGTTCTTTGTGCATCTGTTTACTCTCAAGTCTTAAGTCACCATAGTCACCATTCTTCAAGTGTTTGTTGCATATACTGTACAAGAAAGATAAGGTTATTATTCATTTCTTTATTGCACATACATAAGTAGTAAAGATATGGTTGAATATGTGTCGATTAGCGCTTTTAGCTGTCATGGACCTACAAATTTCTTCCATTTCATCAACTTCTTGGATGTGGACCTACAAAAAAAGAGAATTTGTTTAATCTGGCCGCCTTGTTTGTCGTAGCTGTCATGTCCCTTTTAAAAAACTTTGTCAAATCTGTCTACTTGTTTGTCTCAACCGTCATGTTCCTTGTATCAAATAAAATTTGTTTGAAACAAGATCTCATAGTCCAAAAAAACAGGGACCTGCGCGATACAAGGCAGGACAATACAAAATGACATCGCTTGATTCGCTATATAAACCTTGCGCTGAAGGCGCCTTTTGAAAGTAACACTTTCGCTTCGAGGCCGAGTGGGCCGTTAGGCCCTCGAGGCCGAGAAGCACAGTCATCGCAGGGACCTGCAAATTGTGTTTGCATTGTCCCTTGTCTTGTACTTTATATTTTATTATCCCTTGTATTGTGTTGTATGCCTTGTATTGTCCCTTGTCCTTATCTTTATCTTGTTCCTTGTTTTCTTTGTGAAAATTGTCTAAATCTTTATCTTGTCCTTTGTGCTAGGTCACCTCCCTATTATTTGTGCTTATATGTGTTCAAATGGACCTCGGGGGACGTTAGTAAGTACAAAATGCTCTATTTTACTTGTGGCCAACATTATGTAGCCCACAATGCACGATTGATGATACTAAATGGCTCTCTTTTCATTTTTTTCCTATGTGTTGAACTGGACCGCATGAGGTTGCCTGGCCTAGTTGTGGCAAATGCGTGTTCTGAATTGCACTCAATATCCTAGTTGACAAAGTGACCTAAAAGCGGACTGATGGCGACCGATAGCTTTCTCGAACAAGAGAACCTAGAGAGCGAAGACACAAAGGAGGAAAATTGTGCGGCATGGCCTAGCGATCATCTCGCCTTTGGGTAAGCATGCTCAAGCATTCAATATCCTAGTTGACAACAAGTGAATCTCTATCTCAGAAATGCATTTAATCTTGTGGAGCTTGTGGCCATTGAAATGGACCTCGGCTGTCATTAGTGAGTCCCACCGCTAGTTTCTGGCCGATGTTTTTTTAGCTTCACCGGTGCTAATTAAGTCATGGGGTTCAGTCGATTTGTTTCATTTCTTACTTAAAACAAATATGCTATCTTTGTTAGTAATGGCTCTTGAGTCATGAGTAATGAAGCACGAGAAAGTCAATAGTAGGCTTACTTTATGGATAACATGTCTTATATAGTATCGACATGGTATTTGCTTACATCATGATCTAAAAAACATCTAGATCCAGTTTAAGAATTGATCTACTATACATCTATTCTATACAAAAGCCTTAGGATATACCAACACAAAGTATTACTACTTCCTATGTTAGTTTTCATTACTTGCATTCTTTGTGGTATGATTGCTATGAGGACAACGGTTTATGTGAAGATAATCACCAACTCGTCTCTCGTGTTCGATATAATGCTGAATTGCAAATTGGTATAGTGTAAATTGCAAACGTTATAGTATAAATTGCAAATATATTTAATCGCAATTTTTTTTTTTGAAGCGCTTTATGTGCTTAACTGGATGGGTGTCGGGTTTTTCAGCTTCTATGCATTCAAATGGACCTGCATGTCATTAGTGAGTGCGACTATATCCTGGTCATGTTTTTTTAATGTTTGCCGCTAAAGTAAGTCATGAGGAGCACCAGCATGCTTGTCTTTGTTGAAATTGTGAGGTACTGATCATCAGTATCTATGTTAAAATTGGGACCTATGAATTGATAGTGACCAACCGCTTGTCTTGGCTTTTATATTAGTTCCCAAAATAGTTTAGCTATGTTGTGTTTTTAGTCTCTCTAAGTAACTATACAAATTGGAAGATATAGGGTTTCCTTTTGATAGTAATAAGCGATCGACTATGCATCTATACAAAAGGCTTAGGATATACAAAAAAAAGTCTTAGGATATCGCCATTGTAATGCTTTGAATTGCGGAGACTATTACGTCTAAATTGCAAACTGTTATAGTCTAGATTCCAAATTTAGTTAACCGCAATTTTAGTGATGACTATATGGAATTATGATTCCCTCTTGATCCTACATTGCCCCGGACATCGTGTTCGCTTGGACATATGTGTTCGGTTTGGCATGTGTGTTTAGATCGCATGCATTGTACATAGTTGGCAAGAAGGAAGGAGAAACAAATCAAAACAGAGTTCTTTGTAGACATCATTCAAAAAAAAGGAGAAGAAAAGGACAAGCAAAGCACGAGAGAAGGAACCGTGGGGGATGAGGATGAACAAAGGATAAGAACAGAAAAAAGGGCACATACCAATACGGTTTATTGATCCCCTTTTCCCTTCTTCTTTGCTTGTAGATCCGGATCGATCGGGATTGGTCGTGAACAGATTGTTCCCTTCGTCTCCGCCCCTTCGTGTATTCCTTTCTTCTTTGGAGGGGTCAATGGCAATTGTGTAATTACTGTTCACTTTGCCGCATGTGGGTTGTGGTCTTTGTTAGTTAACGGGTTAGATCGATACCCGTCTCGTGGGGACCCATTAAGAATCGGTGGCTGCTACAAGGCGTTTGGGTTGAAGGCTCAACTCGGTTGTCAAGTGAATTGACCGGATGTCTAGGTGACATTGGTTTTAAATCGCATGGTCTGGATGTTGCAAGAAATGCGGGTCAAATTTCTTATGAAAGAGATATAGCAAGTCCCTATGAATTTAAAACGATGATTAAATAATTCTATAACGTTTGATTTAGGACGAAACTAATAATATGGTAGAAACAAACAGACCTACCGTACAATACTAGAAAGAAGAGCTCGTGTGCACTTCCCAAGATTGACATCACATGGGCTTTGGGTTCTTTCGTTGTTGTCTCTGCTCGCGGCCCGCTAGATGTTTATTGGGCCGCTTGAGCGGTCCTGTCATCATGTGTTCACCGCCTTTTTCATCCCAATCCGAGCCTCAATTGGTTATTATTGATGTTTTTAAGGAAACCACGGGATTTGTCCTAGTCCCTCTTAGGCCGTAGCCAACCAATCTCTCCATACCGCTAAAAAGTCGTTTAGGACATCGACATGATCTTCAAAACACGCTTTGACCTCTTGTTATTATAAAAATATTTATAAAAAATGTGATAATACATATACTTTTATGAAAGTATGTTTTAAAACAAACTATTCCTATAATTTTCACATTTACAAACTCAACAACTTAAAAGTTATTTATGATTTATATTCTTACTATTTAACCCAAACCGCCGAACCCGGTTAGATTGGGCCGGAACCGACACGAGATTGGGATCGTTGAGAGGGGAAAGGAGGTGGTGGTGGTGGCGTCGGGCGGAGGCGGGCCGCGCCGGCGGCGGCAAATAAGCGAAGGCCGGGTAGCCCTGAGGTGCGGTGCGTCTTGGGCGCGGGGGGAGGGAGGGGGGCGCGTGGGAGAGGAGGCCGGGAAGATTGGAATAACTTCTTTATTTGCTTGTTGCCCTGAAAAATTACATACCCCTTACTTTTATAGCCCGACTAGTGGGACTTGTATCTCAAGCAATCTCTCTAAAAGTTTCCTTATAGATTGGAATAACTTTTACAAGCATATCCTATTTATTTATTTATTTCCTAATAAGGGTCTCCCTTATAGATGAGATATCCCCCGCACACCAAAACACCTAAAGATAATCCTAGATATTTTCCTCCTTTATTCCCGAATTAATTGCCGAAGAATCCGCGGAAGGGAGGAGACGACGGGCGCGAAGCGCGAGCCAAGGGGGCGTGCTCAAGTGGACCTGCCCTATTTCGGACATGACATCCTTCTTCTCCCTATTTCCCCGGGTCATGACATCTCCCCTCTTCTCCGCCCGATGAGCTCAACCCTCGCTTCCTTCGACCGGTTCTTGGATGAAAGTTCTCCATTTGGTCACACAAAGGGTGGAGGTCACCGGTTCGGTTCCCGGCATGATGAAGCTCAACTAGGAACCGATCGATACCGACAATCTTCCTTATGGTTCGGGTTCTTGAAAGGCCATCATGTATACTGTTCCAAGGTTTTATGCTTTGGATTAACAAAAAGTCCGGGAGGTAGTGATTTCAAATATGACATACCACACATAAACCAAATATAATCTTTCAAAATACAAGTAGATGAAGTATAATACATGTATTTCGGTGGACAACACGTCCCCGAATTTTTTTCGGTTATTTCGGTTCCTCAATATCAGGAATCGAATATGGAACCAATTTTTCGGAGCTCCCTTGGATTCTGCCCACCTCAAGGTGGCGAAGGTTGCACCATGTACGGTGGACAACACGTCCCTCGCCGGACTTTCCGGAACAAGAAACGCTCATTGGGAGGAGCACCATGTTGGACTTTCGGAAGAAACGCCATTGGGAGGAGCGTTGCCGGATGGTGATGTCGCGGCGAGTAGGGGAGTTGCGACCAAGTTCAACATCGTACCGGTACATGAAGGAGCCGACGTCGAGCGAGAGAGGGCGAGCGGTGGGCGCCCCCTCTCCGCATCGTAGGGCTGATGTGGACGTTGTCGACGGTGAGGAAGAGGCGATCCATGCCGTCGGGGAAGACGACTGGCCGGGCCGACGTGGTGGCGCCCGCGGCCACATGCCGCCCAACAGGATGGCGGTCGGTGCAGGTGTAGTTGGCTCCGTTGTGTAGGCTCCCAAGGCGGAGAGGTTCGTCCCCGCGAACTCCGCCTTGAAGCAAGGCCTCCAGCAGGTGCGGAAGCAGTGGAGAGGAAGCCGGAAGGTAGAAGCGGCCATCGAAGAGGAGGAGGCTGTCCTCGGCGTCCCATGCTGGTGTGGCGTCGCCCGTGGTGACACCAAGGGCGATCCGGCGTAGGTGCTGGTCCTCCAAAGTGTCGCTGTCGGCCGGACGAAGATGCCAGTGGACGTGTCGTAGGGTCCAAAGCGATCGCGCATGCCTCGAACGTTTCCCAAGCCGAGAGGGAAGTGTCCGGGCCGCCGGCGAAGATGCCCGACTGAAGCGAGGCCGGGCGGGCGCCTCCACGTTGAGGAGGTGGAGCCGATGTGAATGTGCTCGGGCGGCTGTCGCGGTAGTACTGCAGCTCGTGTGTCGCGAAGTCCCACGTCACTCGTCCCAAGCTTGCCCGGCCAAGGCATGCCAAGGATGATGTCGGCGTCGTTGCCCCGTGGCATGACGTGGCGTCAATGTCGAAGGTCTGGCGTCGAGGCGTAGTGGCACCTCGAAGGTGGCAGCCCGGCATGTCGAGGTGGTGCCGGTGCCGCAGGTGATCAGCACACGCACTGGCTGAGTCCGGAGGCCTGCCGTGGTCACCACGCGGGGGTTGATGTAGTTGTGCGTTGCTCCCAAGTCGACGATGGTGTTGACGCTTGTGCCCGAGATCATACCGCCGGGTATAGAGAATGAGCACCACGCACCGGGAGTCGGGTCCCCGAAGAGGACCTTCAGGTCGGTGGCTATCCTCTTTGCCGTCCGCCGAGACGACGTTCGGCCGAGTCGTCGGTGTAGTCGTTGAGGACCGTGATGTCGAAGAGGTGCTTGCACTTGTGACCCCGTGTAAACGGCTCGTCACAGTTGAAGCAGAGTCCCGCCTTGTGTCGCAGGGGCAGACCCACAGGGGAGTCAGAGGGGTCCACCAACCCCCCTGTGGCCCGCATGTCATGTATACGTATATGTTGGATAGCAGAGCAGATTCATATTGGTTCCGTCGATTGGTTCTGTCGATTCGATGTCCCGAGCGGCCACGCCGGCCACCGGCCAGGACACTCCCCCGCACGCCGCACACGGCTCCAAGGCCCAGCCCACTCCCGCACGGCACCGGCCCAGGACTACGTCACGACATCACCGCGCTGCACACGAAGAGTCACGGCGCGCGGACTGGTCGCGGGAGTTGGATCGATCTCGCGCAGGACTGCTCTCGTGGACGCCACCATGGCCAATCGCCATCGCGGGTCGCCGCTCCCGGACACCGCCACGCCATCGCCGATTCGCCATCTCGCGCGTGGACGTTGCACGGCACTAGTGGATTCTGGTATGTCCTTCTAGTATTACTAAATCGTTTCCCCTCTAGAGAATTAATATTGAGTGAAAAAAAAATTGTAATTCTTTTCCTGACCTTGATGGAATTAGGATCTCGCGGACGTTGCTAGTTTATTTAGTATAATAGGGCCAATTAATAAGGTGTGTAATCAATCTCAATGTTCAATGTGGATGGGATATATTTCTGTTAATCTTGGAATCAAAACATAAGTAGTTTAGCTAACAGAGCATTGGTACTTCTTTTCGGTTCTAGTTTAACTAATTAGCGTTTTTTGTTTAATTTTTACTTTTCAGAACTTTTGAATAGTTTGAATAATGAAGAAGAGGATTTAGTGAAAACAAAGTCAAGAAATTGATATTGCTTTTACCGGTGGTAATTGCGAGTGTTGAAAGGGTATTTTTCTGCATTGGTATATTTGAACAATTTACTATATTCTCTCACATACTTTGCTATATTTTGAAGTATTTGTATTCTATTTGAATAATTTATTAAGATTTAATGTTGTTTTACCGAATTATAATATGTTTGTACCGAATTATAATATGGTTTTACCGAATTAAAATATGGTACCAATTTGTATATAAATTTTTTTTGTGCCCCCCGTGCTCAAAAGCTGGATCCGCCATCGTTGTGTCGCCCGTCATCTCCTCCGATGTCGGCCGCTTGAACGGCCGAGGCGGTGCTGATGTCGCCGACGGAGGGGTGCCCGGGGCGGCCGGTAGTGCCGGCTGTGCGGGCGCCCTGCCCTTCACCTGCGGCCGGGCTTGCCGGTGTTGTAGAGGATGGCGGGCGTCGCTCGTATGCCTCGCGGGCGAGACATGGCAGCCTCCATGTCCTTGGGATCCTGCATCTCGACGTCCGTCTTCAGCGGTTCGCCTAATCCGGCTATGTAGATGTTCACCTGCTGCTTGTCGTCGAGGTGGCCTGCACGTGCTACGTGCGCCATGAACTGCTCCGTGTACTCATCGACAATTACTGTCTTCCTCAACGATGCCACCTCACCCAGCCGGATTCCGCCGTTCAAATTTGGGCGGCGCTTCGTTGACATATTGGGCGAAACTTGCCCAATCGCCACCGGTTTCTCTGGGACAGCCTCATGTACCATTGTTATGCTCCCCTGTGAGATGATAGGAAGCATACCGGACTTGTTCTGTTCTTTGGCGTACCTTGTCCCCCGAAGAATTGCTCGCAATGGTTGATCCATGGGAGACGATCCTCCTTGCCATCATACGTGGGGGAAGGACAGCTTGTGCGGCGAGACGGCTTGTGCGAGACCTGGGAAGTGTCCATCGGAGAGGGTGGGGCGGCGCCCCCTAGGGGCGGCGCCCCTGCTGGTTCGGGCTTCTGCCCCAGGTAGCCCTTCATCAGCTTCTCCAGATCGTCTACAGTGACTTGATCATCCTGATTCTGCTTGCCGTTAGTCCGCTTCTTGATGAAGTCGCGGGCTGTCGTCTCCAAAGGCGTCTTCATGGCAAGATCAGCCTCCCCCTGAAGTTGTTGACGGCGCTTGGTCGCCGCGGATCGTTGCCGAGAGGATAGCAACTTGTTCGGCGGCGTGTCGATCCCGCCACAAATCTAGCGAACTGGTCTCCCAAGCTCTTCGCCAGCCTTCTTCGATTCGCTATCCATGGTGGTGGGAGGATCATAGTGGTCTCTGGATACCAGCTGTCAGAACCCAGCTAGATTGGGCCGGAACTGACACGAGATTGGGGATCGTTGAGAGGGGGAGAGGAGGTGGTGGTGGTGGCTTTCGGCGGCGAGGCCGCGCCGGCGGCAGCAGCGCCGGCTGGCGCGGCGCTGCCCGGGGCGCGGGTGCGGGCGTGCGGGCGGTGGTGGCGAGGAGAGGAGGGGGCGCGTGGGGAGAGGAGGCCGGGAAGATTGGAATAACTTCTTTATTTGCTTGTTGCCCCGAAAGATTACAGACCCCTTACTTTTATAGCCCGACTAGTAGAACTTGTATCTCAAGCAATCTCTCTAAAGGTTTCCTTATTGATTGGAATACCTTTTACAAGCATATCCTATTTATTTATTTTCTAATAAGGGTCTCCCTTATAGATGAGATATCCCCTTGCACACCAAAAAACGCCTAAAGATAATCCTAGATATTTTCCTCCTTTATTCCCGAATTAATTGCCGAAGAATCCGCGGAAGGGAGGAGACGGCGGGGGGGGCGTGCGTGCTTCGTGGGCTGGCGGACCTGTCCTTTTCTCGGGCCCTATTTCTGGTCATGACACAAACTTTGTCCAAAACGACTTCCTTTACCAATTCGGAGGAGTACAAGCTACCTGAATTCTAAAAAATAAAGTACAAGCTGCCACTCCCTATGAGTTAAAACCTGTCTTATTCTTACTATATATATGAGTAATTCGACAATAAGACGGAAGGATACCAACAGCAAGTATTTAATTTTGTGGTTTTTAGTGGGGGTTTTGGGACAACAGCCATTTCGAAAGAAATTTTAAATTGGCTCTCATCCACTCGCCTTATTTAGCCCTTCACATGTATATATTTTACTTTGCACACGATGTCCTCGTGCGATGATCAGGACTCATGACCCACAGTGCTCAAAACAACACGTAAGTGATGGGACGAAGTCCAATTCGAATATATTGGAACAAATGATGCAACCATTAAATAAATGTCCAAGGCACAAATCATCAGGAGATCAAACAACCAGCTTTACATTCTGTTGCAGCATATGGACATGTTTACTAGATTTCCACTTTCACCCTTCAGTCCATCCACTCACCCAAATAATGCAGTAATGTACAGCCGAATAATAAGAGTTTGGCCGGTTTTACTAAAAGTAGTATATTCCATCATAAATTAGGGATGATTAGAGTCCTAATTAGTTTAGTCTTATATGTTCGTTATCCCGAACTCATGTGTCATGACCTAGAATTGGGCCAGCCCGGAGAGGGCTAATTGGGCCAGAAGCGGCGGCCGCCCGCCCGAGAGGGGGCCGGGCGCGTGAGCGAGGGGCGGGGCCGGCACCCCCTGCCGCCGCCGCCTCTCTCCCGTCTGAGTCCGACTTTGCTTCGTCTTCAAGTTAGGATTATCTTAGGAATTTTTGGAGTGTAAAAGGGGATATTCCAATCTATAAGAAAGACCCTTATTAGGAAATAAATAAATATTGCTTGTAAAAGGTATTCCGATCGTATAAGGAAACCTTATAGAGATTGCTTAGATTACAAGTCCCACTAGCCGGGCTATATAAGCAAGAGGCATGTAATCTCTAGGGGATAAGCAAGCAATAAAAATTAGTATCCATCTATTCTGTCTCCACACCACCGCCCCAGCGCCCGCGCCGACCAGCGCCGGTCGCCGCCCGCCGCCCCCCCCTCCACGGCTCCTCCTCTCCAAGCGGTTGCTCGTCTTTGCCGCCGCGCGCCGCCGCCGGCGAGAAGTCTGCAGCCCATACGCCATCTCGGGAGCTCCAACGGTCGACGAACACGTGTCAATTCGGCCCAATCTGGCCGGAATCCGACGGTGATATCCGGAGACTAGAATGATTCCCACCACCGATGGCTTCCGAGATGAGGGAGTTCACCGCGGCGCTGAAGGTGCTCGACAACAATGCGTCCAAGATCGGTCGATGCTTCGACGAGATGGAGACGCTGCGTCGCATGGAGTGCGTCTTCATCACCTCCGGGACTACCCCCGAGCACGACGACCAAGCCGGAGGACAGCCCGGCTGCCGCCGCCGCCGACAGGGGCCGACCCGGCGCCGCCACGGCGGTGCCCCTTTCCCGCCGCGGACCCCATCGGCGGCTCGACCCTTGCCATCCTTCAGCCGGAGGAGTGAAGCATCTAGGCCCCTAGGATTGGGTTTCGATGATTGATGACAATAAAATTACCATGACTAACGTGTGTTTTGCGTAAAACAAAGTTGAAAGTTAGGTCATGGTAATGGTGATCTCGGGCGATGAGTTTGTTACGCCCCCTCGACGATGGAATTCGCTCGGTTTTCCAAGGATGAATAACAAGGTTAAGGGCGGCTAGTTCCGATTGTCGACGGAGTTGGGTGACATCGGATTAGTTGTTAGGACTTTGTTTTTGTTTTTCGGCCGCACTATTAAGGGGGTACGAACGGGTAGCTTGACCTAGGCGAGTCTAGAGACGAGTTGTGGTGCACACTTGAGTTTCTTTAGCACTAGGTAGCTCAATTTATGCCTGAGACATGTTGGAGTTGAAGCAATTCACGAAGTCGAGAAGACGGAGCTGAAGAAGTGCTTCCAGGCCGACCGGACGCGTCGACCGGACGCATGACCGGACGCTCGGCCTTCGACCGGACGCTCCGGTGCGTGCTTCCGGTCGGACTTTCGATAAGCCCCGCAGGCGGCCAAACCGGGATCTCGTGGCGCGTGTGTCCGCGGACGCCGCGGTCGGGCATGTCGTCGGCCGTGTCGTTTGACCGGACACCCGACCAAAAAAACCTTGACCGACTCACACGGTGCGTCCGGTCGGTATTCTTTCGCGATGAGCTGATTTCATGGAGTTGCTTGATGGGGGCTATATATACTTTGTCCCCACGACCTTGCCCTCTCTCTTGCCCATTTGTTCAGCTGAGAAACACCCTTGAGAGTGCAAGGAAGAGCAAGAGCCCTAAGGTGGTCATCCATGCAAGACTAAGGATCATCCTTAGAGTGTTTGAGAGATTCAAGTGTGCATCCACTCTTCTCCTAGGCTTGTTGAGGTCAAGTGAGAGTTCGTGCTTGTTTCTCTTGGTGATCGCCATCACCTAGACGGCTTGGTGGCGGATCATGGCTTGAAGATCACCCGGTGGTGCTTGTGGGTGGCTCAAGCAAGTTTGTGAGCGCCAGTGGGCGATTCACCGCGACGGAGTGTCAAAGAATCAGCCCGTAGAGAGCACTTGGTCCTTGCGAGGACTAAGGGGGAGCAATACTCTTGAGAGAGTGCTCCAACGAGGACTAGGGGGGTGTGGCGACACCTCGATACCTCGGGAAAACATCGCCGTGTTCCTTCCTCTCTTTACTTTCCGCATTTACATTCCTCAATTCTAATTCATATCTTTACATTCTTAGATTTTCCATGCTAGAGTAGGATTGGAACCTAGGGTGCAAAACTTTGTGCGATAGTTGCTAGAACACACTTAGGCACAAGAGGGTGAATATGGGCTAGTAGGTTGTTTATTTGAGTTAAAATTTTAGATTAGCCCAATTCACCCCCCCCCCTCCTTGGCATCTCGATCCTTTCAAGTGGTATCGGAGCCAGGTTGCTCATAATTAGGCTTAACTGCCTAGAGAAAGATGTCCAACGGGAATGGCCCACCACCCATGTTCGAAGGCGATGACTTTCCTTATTGGAAAATTCACATGGAGGCCTACCTTGAGGCCGAGAACCCCAGTGTGCTCAAAGCCGCCACTGAAGGTTACGCTAAACCTAAGGATGAAAAAGCTCTCACCGACGTAGAAAAGGAACAAGTCACTTGGAATGCCAAAGCTAGAAACACAATCTTTAGAGGCATTTGCAAGGACGTGTTCAACCGCGTGAGGAACCACAAAAATGCCCATGATCTTTGGGAAGAAATTTGTGCGCTCCATGAGGGAACCAAGAGTGAGCATGAGGAACGCTATAATCTTGTAATGAATAAGCTTAATGCCTTTGCAATGCTTCCTAATGAAAATGCTAATGACATGTATGGTCGCTTGAATGTCATTGTAGAGGAAATCAATGGACTTGGACTCACACAAATCACGCCCGCGGATGTCGTGAGAAGAATGTTGTGTGTCCTCCCCATTGAGAAGTATGGGCACATCGTCACCGTTCTTCATCAAGGTGATCTTTCCGAGTCTACACCGACAAAAATCTTGGGAAAGATCAATGCCCATGAGATGTACATGCACATCAATCCCAAGGATGAATCTTCATCAACCAAGAAGAAGAAGATCTCACATTTAAGGCTAGCATTGACAAGAAAGGGAAAGGCAAATCTTTCATGACCTCCCCCCAAAGCCCAAGTGATGAGGACCTTGATGATCTTGCACTCATGGTGAAGAGAACTACCAAGATGCTCAAGGGTCTTAGCAAGAGGGGAGTCAAGTTTGATTCATCAAGGAAGCAATTCTACACAAGTAGCAAGAAGAAGCCACTCTCCGAGATGGAGTGCTACAATTGCCATAATCTTGGTCACCTTGCTCATCAATGTCCCGAACCACCCAAGAAAGACAAGCACAAGAAAAAGCAACGGGACAAGAAAGAAGAATCAAGTGATGATGAAGAGAGGAAGAAGGACAAGCCATACAAGAAGAAAGATGGCAAGAAGAAGGAATACCACAAGAAGAACAATGGAAAGGCTTACATTGTTGGTGATTGGCTCACCGACATTGAATCATCATGTGGTGGCTCTTCTGGTGAGGAAAGTGACAATGAGCAAGAACATGTGGCGGCAATTGCCATTGGGCCTTCATACACTTCACCACCACCTTCACCATCTTCATCGTCTACACACCTATGCCTCATGGCAAAGGACTCAAAGGTGAACTACAAGACCGGTGGAAGTCATTGGGTTATTGATAGTGGTTGCACACAACATATGACCGTTGATCCTCGTATGTTCACCTCACTAGAAGAAGGGGACAAAGGCCACAACAAGATTACATTTGGTGACAATTCAAAGAGCAAAGTGAGAGGATTGGGAAAAGTTGCAATATCAAATGATCACTCACTCTCAAATGTCCTATATGTTGCTTCATTGAGCTTCAACTTGTTGTCGGTTGGTCAACTATGTGATCTTGGCTTCCAATGCTTATTTGATGAACATGAAGTTGTTGTGACAAAGAAGAGTGACAAGCAAGAGATATTTAGAGGCTTTAGGTACAACAACCTCTATGTTGTGGATTTCATTTCCGAAGAAGCCAACTTGCAAACTTGCCTATTTGCTAAGGCTTCATCACTTGGTTGGCTATGGCATAGAAGACTAGCACATGTTGGTATGGGGTCTCTCAAGAAGCTAATGAAGAATGATCTAGTGAGAGGGTTGAAGGATGTCAAGTTTGAAAAGGACAAGCTTTATAGTGCATGTCAAGCCGGCAAGCAAGTTGCCAACAACCATCCAACCAAAGCTTTCATGTCAACACATAGAGTGCTAGAGTTACTTCACATGGATCTCTTTGGGCCAACAACATACAAGAGCTTGGGGGGCAACCTATATTGTCTAGTGATTGTTGATGACTACTCAAGATATACTTGGACCTTCTTCCTTCATGACAAATCCGAAGTGGCCGCTTGCTTCAAGAAGTTTGCTAAAAGAGCTCAAAATGATTTGATATGAAGATCAAGAAGATAAGAAGTGACAATGGGAAAGAGTTTGACAACACAAACATTGAGCAATATTGTGATGAAGTTGGGATCAAGCATGAGTTCTCTTCAACCTACACTCCTCAACAAAATGGTGTAGTGGAGAGAAAGAACCGGACACTAATCACTTTGGTAAGAACAATGCTTGATGAGTATGGGACCGATGAGAAGTTTTGGGCCGAGGCAATCAACACCGCATGCTATG
The DNA here is from genome assembly GCA_015847255.1 of Hyparrhenia diplandra. NCBI lineage: Eukaryota > Viridiplantae > Streptophyta > Magnoliopsida > Poales > Poaceae > Hyparrhenia > Hyparrhenia diplandra. The sequence goes on along the minus strand of JADLZK010010130.1, from coordinate 155,292 downwards.
CATCCAACCGCCTCTACCTCCAAAAGTTTCTCAAGAAGACACCTTATGAGTTGCTCAATGGGAAGAAGCCGGACGTCTCCTTCTTTAGGGTGTTTGGTTGCAAATGCTACATATACAAGAAGCGCCAACATCTAGGGAAGTTTCAAAGACGTTGTGATATTGGTTTTCTTGTTGGTTACTCATCGAAGTCCAAAGCATATCGAGTATTCAATCATGCCACCGGCATGGTAGAGGAAACATATGATGTGGAGTTTGATGAATCTAACGGCTCCCAAGGGGCACTTGAGAATCTTGATGATGTAGGTGATGAACCATTGAGGGAGGCCATGAAAAACATGCCGGTTGGAGACATCAAGCCTAAAGATGATGATGATGATGTTCAAGTCCTTGACAAGCCATCTTCATCAAATGTTCCATAAGATGATGATAAAGATGAGAACAATCACCATGATGACACTCATATCTCTCATGAACAAAGTGTGGAACAAGCTCGAGTTGTTGATGCTCCACAAGACCCTCCTCAAGTGGTTGATCGAAGGAACACTCCTCTACTTCAAGCACATCCTCAAGATCTCATCATAGGGAGTCCTACAAAGGGGGTTATGACTCGATCACAAAAACTTGCTTCTTTTGTTGAACATCATGCTTTTGTCTCTTGTTTAGAACCTACTACCATAGAGGAAGCTCTAGAAGATCCGGAGTGGGTGAATGCCATGCATGAAGAATTGGGCAACTTCACCCGCAATGAAGTGTGGACACTTGTAGAGCGGCCTAAAGGTGCAAGAGTCATTGGCACAAAGTGGGTGTTCCGCAACAAGCAAGATGATCAAGGCGTTGTCGTGCGGAACAAGGCAAGACTAGTGGCAAAGGGGTTCTCTCAAGTTGAAGGTTTGGATTTTGGAGAGACCTTTGCACCGGTGTCAAGACTTGAAGCCATACGTATCCTCCTTTCATATGCATCACATCATAACATGAAATTATATCAAATGGATGTGAAAAGTGCATTTCTAAATGGTTTCATAAATAAGCTAGTCTTTGTTGAGCAACCTCCCGGGTTTGAAGATCCTAGATATCCTAACTATGTTTATAGGTTGACCACGGCGCTATATGGGCTCAAACAAGCTCCAAGAGCATGGTATGAGCGCCTTCGGGACTTCCTCATTGCAAAGGGCTTCACCATTGGGAAGGTGGACACCACACTATTCACCAAGAAGCATGAAGGGAACATCTTCATTTGTCAAGTTTATGTCAATGACATAATCTTTGGCTCAACGAATGAAGAACATTGCAAGGAGTTTGGTGCCTTGATGTCGAAGGAGTTTGAGATGTCCATGATTGGTGAGCTTACCTTCTTCCTCGGGTTTCAAGTCAAGCAATTGAGAGAAGGGACCTTCATCTCTCAAGAAAAGTATACCAAAGACCTTCTCAAGAGGTTTGATATGGAAGATTGTAAGCCCATCAAGACACCCATGCCAACCAATGGACAACTTGACCCGGATGTGGGAGGTACACCGGTAGACAAAACTCACTATCGATCTATGATTGGTAGCTTACTCTATCTTACCGCATCTAGGCCCAACATCATGTTTAGTGTTTGCTTATGTGCTCGTTTTCAAGCTAACCCTATGGAATCCCATCTCACCGCGGTGAAGAGAATTCTTAGGTACCTCAAGCAAACACCCAAAGATTGGCTTATGGTATCCCAAAGGAGCAAGATTCCAACTTGTTGGCTATTCCGACTTCGGATTATGCTTTGGTTGCAAAATTGATAGAAGAAGCACAACCGGAGGGTGCCATTTGCTTGAAGGTCCATTGTCTCTTGGTGTTCTAAGAAGCAAAATAGTGTGACCTTGTCAACAACCGAGGCGGAGTATATTGCCGCGGAGCTTGTTGTGCTCAAATTCTCTACATGAAGCAAACTCTCCTTGATTATGGTGTCAAGCTCGAGAAGGTCCCATTGCTATGTGATAATGAGAGTGCCATCAAAATTGCAAGCAATCCGGTTCAACATTCCCGCACCAAGCATATTGATATTCGTCATCACTTCCTTCGTGATCATGTGTCCAAGAAAGATATATCTCTTCAAGGAGTGAGGACCGAAGACAATTTGGACATCTTCACTAAGCCTTTGGATGAGGCAAGGTTTTGTGAGTTAAGAGGCGAGCTCAATATTCTTGATTTTTCCAACTTCACTAGAAAATGAGCTTGTGTTGTCCCTTGCATTCATTGTATTATATGCCATGTTTAAATTCATGCAATGCATATAGGGCTTGTCTAACATGATTAAGATAACCGCCGAAAAGCGTGTGAAAAAGCTTAATCTTGGTTCAAACTTGACAAGCCAACTAGATTCAAATTCTGTATTTAAATTCTCGTATTGCATCTCATATGCATGTGTGTGGGTTTGTCGTTCTTTTTCGGTTTTAGCTTGAGTATCCGCTGCGTTCGCCCAAGGATGGAGAGAGCATTTGACGCTCCTAAAGGTTCATAAACTCCATTGCTTGGCCATACGATACTCCTCGATCGGTTTTATTGCCTATTTTCGAAAATTAAAGCTATGCCTAGGGCAAACTATTTGCAAAATCGAGGGCTTGAGAGAGGACTCCCATGACCTGTTCCAACTGGTGGTTATTTGGCTCTTATTTGCGTTGGAATTTGGTTGGGAGAAGTTGCCGCTGGGAGGAAATCGGAAACCCGAAAGAAGGCGGCGGAAGGAAGCACCGGACTCTTGACCGGACTCGGCATCGGTTCGGTCGGCGCGTTCGGTCAAGGAGCGATTTGCGGGGCTCTCTGTAATCACGACCGAAAACCTCTCACAAAAGCATCCGGTCATTTGGGCGCGTGCGTCCGGTCAAAAGTTTTGACGCGTGGATCGCCTATTCTCGTATGACATGTGGGGCCTCCTTTCATTTTATCTCTTAACCGGCTGGGCCCCCACCCTTTCCCTTCCACCCGAAGCCGCCGCCGCCGCCCATCTCCCCGTGCTCGACGCGCCGCAACCCAACCGCCCACCCCACGCCGCCCGCGTCCCTCGTTGCCACGCCCACCGCCTCGTCGCGCGCCCGACTCCACCAACACCGCCCGTCGCCGTCGGTCCGCCCTTCCCGCCGCCCCATGCTGCCTCCATTGCCACCTCTGAGGGGAACCCTACCCCAGGAAGCCGCCATCGTCGCCATTCGCGCCGCCGCCGAGCATCTTCATCGCCGGGCCGTCCTATCCTTGCCGGGCTCGTCTCTCTCGCCGTCGACGATCTTCCTCTGTCCCCGGCCGGCTCAATTGACCATCTCGGTGAGATTCCCAACCCGTCCCAGCCCCTGCCCACCAAGTGTTTGTCTGAATGCCTCAATGCACTGTTTCCTGTATCTTGATCTGTTTCCTGCCATCTCTTGGTGCAGTGACCAATGTTGCTTGTCATGATGCGCCCTCATTGATCCTCGCTGATCTGTTGTCCCGCTACGGTGTGCATTCCCGCTTGTCCATTCCATGTTCGACATCTTGCTCTCACAAGCACTCTGATGTCTCACTGTTTTTCTTCATCCAATTCTGTGCAGTGACACGTCGTGCCTGTTCCCGTGCCCCACATTGTCATGTCTCACCTTTTCACTGGAACCCAGCAAGGCTAGGTATACCCCACTCTATTCACTTCGTGCCTATTATGCTTGCTTCACTAGGGACATCTCTCCTCTAGTTATGTATGGTGGTTATATAAATCCGTCTACTCATTCTATGTGTGCAGCGAGCTTGGTTCTGTGAGCTTGGCAGCGACAGTTTGACAGTGGCAGAAAAACTCGGGGCCAAGCCCGCGAGTATGGATTGAGGCCAAGCCTCTTGAGCGTCAGTTTCTCTTCTTGTCGGCCAGTAGTTTGCAATAATTCGGGGAGCTTTCGACGGTTTGACTTGGTAGTGTGCCTTGCAGGGGCTTGTTGTGACTTGTCAGTGGTTCTTTCAGCGGTTGCTCTTTTAGCCATGGCACGCACGAAGACTACCGGTCCGCCTCAACCCCCACCTCCTCCTGGTGGCGGTCCATCAGACAAGGGCAAGAAAGTTGCCGAGACGAAGTCAAAGAAGTAGAAGTGCAAGAGAGCTGATGAGATGACACGTGAGGAGGTCCATGCAAAGGGCTAGAGCAGCGAGAGATCATAGAGTTGGGTGGTCCACGTCTTTGGACTCGCATCGTCGAGACCCGGGCTCGGCAGCCAGCCAGAGGCGCCGGTGCCACCCCTCCGAGGCCCTGCCACCGCCTCGAGGCGGCCCCGCCACCCCCTCGGGCGGTCGGCTCACGGGCGGTCTACTCGAGAGACGATCACCGGCTCAAGCGCGACAAAGGCCGGCCTTTGTCGTTCCACCCGCCCGCACCGTTCTCTTTCCCGATGTAGCTCAGGCTCCGGCTCTAAGACGCCCGCCCGCGACAGCGGCCCCAAAGACCGGCCGGCCCTAGGTGCGAGAGCGGCGGACCGGATCACCTTGACTTGAGGGCAAGTCGGCGTGCCGGTCGCGTCGGTACCGCTTGCAGCGGCGGCGTGTGGTTTCCACCGGAGGCGACGATGCTTCCGAGAGGGGTACCGGACCGTTCTTCATGAGGACTTCTATTGGGCTTATGAGGAGAGTGCGGTTGCCATTCGTCCTCGAGAGTCCGGGGTGGATGACATGGTCGCAAAGGTTGGTGAGCGGATTCGACCCCACCTCGGCTCCCTTCCGGTCCGGCGGACTTACTTGGCGCAGAGGGCAGCTACGTGACTACGTGGGTCCGAGTTCTACGCTACCCCCGTGGATTGACCCCGCGCCGCGACTTCTTAGTGTTTGCCTTCAAGGGCGAGAGGTACGAGTTGCGAGTGTTCGGGCTCGCCGGCTTCTAGGGTTGCACTCCTCTCGGGAACACGGCTCCACGGGTTGTGCTATGGCACCAGAGCGCCCATGACGACCCGGGGCCGGCGAGTGCCTACAATTTGCTCAGGTTCGCGGTTGCTTCAAGGCACCCTTCGGCGAGGGCTCCGGCCGTCTTCCTACCGACCTCACTCCAGCGGCCGAGTTGTGGATGCTATAGTGAGGCAGACGATCCTGCCGAGGATTGGCTTCAAGGAGGCTCTTACGCGTTTGTAGCAGTGGATTCTCTTCCACCTCATGGACCAGATAGAGTTTGATGTTTGGGATTTGATACTCTCAGAGATGGAGGATACTATAGCAGAGGGGATCAAGGGCTGCCGACAGCTTCCGTTTGCTCATTGGATCTCCTTCCTGATTTGGAAGACCGTGCCTCACATGGAGGCCGACATTGTCGCGAGTGGACCCGGTCGACTACACGCTTTCCCAGCTACGACCTTCGTCAGCTCCTCATGACCAGTCAGACGCCCACAGGTACCCCAGTTGCTACACGTTCTCAGGGGCCAGTCACAGAGTCAGAGGCAGCTCAGGATGCACAAATGCTTCAGATGGTTGCTCTTGAGGAGGCACAGTTTGAGTCACAGGAGCCACAGCCAGAGATCGACACTAATGCTTCCGATAGCTCTGACGACGACTACGTACCTTCGAGGCCACCTCCTCGTCGACACGATCACGAGGCCGGAGGTTCCAGTTCTGCTCCTCCACCGTCGGACCGTGCCTTGCTCTCACTAGTTGCCGAGATGAGGGCCGATAGGCGGCGGCGTGAGACTCGTGACGAGAGCGGCGGGCTCTCAACCTGGAGATGAGGCAGAGACAGGACGAGCTTCAGCGTTCCCTGCTAGACTTTCAGCAGCAGCAGGCGTTCTACCACCAGCAGCAGGCGTTTTACCACCAGCCAAGCCCGGGCCACCGTACCGGCCGGTTTCAAAGGCGGCGGGCCCCTCTCTCATGGCTCTAGTTATTCAGGCTACAAGGATTCAGGTTGAGGTGCCTCCGCCACTACCACTTTGTTGAACCTGTTATAGCATAATATTACAAGTCAAATAACATGAATTAAGGGCTCAAGTTAAAGACAAACATAAGTCTAGGGGTCTAACTAACATAATTCCACGAGTTTTGGTATTCTCGTGACTTTCCGGGGACTTGATAGATAAATGCGAGAAGAATGGAGAAAGTTCCTAATATACAAGACATATGATGACAAGACTTGACCGTGAAGTAACTCAACCCGAAAAGTGGACTAAAACATTCTAGAAGATACCGAGAGGACACCGTAAAAGACGGGATGCCAAGGTGGCACTCCACCCCGGCGGCCGCCCGGTGCCATGTAGGCTGGCCGCCAGTGGGCCGGCCTGTCAGCCTCTCCTTTCTAGGTCGGTTTACTACCGACTTTGAGGTTGTTTCTACACCGTTGTTGAAGGTCGGTTTGATCCAAGGGTTCACGTTCATCGCCAAGTGCTATATAAGAAGACCAGCTGACCCCAAGGCTGATAACAATTTCATTATCATACTCATTCATCAACTCATACCCATCTAGTCTAGCCAAGTCTAGACCTAAGCCCTAGTTCATACTAGAAGTAGTTAGCTATCTAGCTAGTTCTAGTTGAAGATCAAGTTCATCTTGAGTTCCCGATAGTCAAGAAGTAGCAAGGATCATCGTTCTTGAGACTTCTCTCTCGTATTCGATCTGTAAGTACTCTTATATTTAGAATACAATTGTTATGGCTTTGATCTTTATAATTATTATATTCTTATTGATATGTGTTTATGCTTACTATGATTATATGTTTAGTTTAGTAAGATTGCTTTATATTTTTATGCATGGAATTGTATAGCATCCATATAGATGATCACTATGTGGGTGATAAGCAATGTGTAAACGTGGTGTTTATACAACGTTTATCTGCAATTGCACCCTATATTCCGGGCCGTGTGGTAGATCGCGGGAGTGACAAATCCTATTGAGTTCTTTGGAATCCACCCTCCGAATGTAGGACTAGTCGAGTTTATTATTACGGTAATGATCAAGTTTCGTCCTTGGTTGTTATTGGTAATGCTTGCCATGTGTAGAAGTAATCCAACCTTGCCATGATAGCTAGATGTATTGCACTAATTATAGTATTTATTTGACATATATGATTAGGAGTATCTTAGGAATATTCATTCTATTCTTTCTATAACATGTTAATAGCTCGTATGATACTAGTGGTATATGATGATCTTAGACTTGGGTATTTATCAATTATATAATTATCTTTATCTTGTGACTTATCCTGTTGAGTAATGTTAGATGCATATGGCTACTCGCATTACACTACCGTAAGGTGGATCTCATAAATAAATCACAATATAAATCATTAGATATCCTTTTCTCTCTACTTTCCATAGACTCCTTCCCCGTGGTAAAATATAAATACGATACCTGGATTACTCTCGGTGAAGTGCTACAATTGGTATTTCTATCTCGTAAACTTGCGATATCATGTTCATTCTTTTATCAAGGCCTATCAAGAATACCATGCCTCGCATTTCTTTGAGTGTTATTGCTAGGGTGACAGACTAGTGTATAGGTAATGCCTAGAAATAAGTGGTATACCTTGAGTACATATCCTGGTGAGATTAACTCCACTATGGATAATGATGCTAAGTTTACATCCCACTACTAACACCGCCTAACTCCGCTTTGTTGGATCATGAGGTTAATCCCATATCCAAGCTAACATGATTAGATAGATATCCCAAATATATTTCTTTCGCCTTCCTAATTGGGATCGTGTAAGAAATATCAACAAGCATTTCTGGCGCCGTTCTTGAAGGTGTAATCTATCCAGAAAAAAATAATTTTCTTGGCTTTGTTTTTCAAAACTTTCCTAGTTTGGGAGAGCATAGTCAATCTTTCAATTTTGAAAAGATGTTTTCAAACTTCAAAAGTTTTCCTAGTGCTTCTTTCCAGCTTTCTCTAGTTTGGAAGGGTATTAGCCAAGACTTAGACAGTGTTATTCCTATTAAGTTGGTATTGTTTCTGAATTTACTAGTTAGAAAGGGTGCTAGCCAAAAATCTTATAAACACATCATATAAGGAAACCAGAGAGATCCCTTACATCACCTAATGCATTGAGAACCCATTATCACATACTCAAACAAAGGTTGACCCCTGTTTTCTATTTTGTTTTTGATCTTATGCGGGGAGTTGTATGAATAGAAACCTTCCGTAAAATTATATTGAAGATCCTAAAAATTAATCAGGCAGCCGAGCAAAACTCGCACAAACTCTAGCACCTACATCATCATCATCATCATCATCATCGAGAATCCAAGACCTACTTGAATCGGAAGTTAATCAAGTTACTAGAGACTTGACATCTGAATTTGAAGCTATGGCAACCAAGACACTTCGTGAATTCTCAGCTCCTACCACGCACAACATTCTCGTTTGGTCCGAAGGTAGAGGTTGGAGACAAAGGCTTTGAGCTTAAGCCAAGGCTCATCAACATGGTGCAAGCAAGTCAATTTTGTGGAAAGGCACATGAAGACGCAAGTGCTCATCTCCAACATTTCCTGGAGATTTGCAGCACATTTACTATGAAGGACGTATCCGAAGATGCAATCTTGCTCGTCTCTTTCCATTCTCACTTTTGGAAAGGGCTAAGCAATGGTTTTATGCTACAAAAGATAAGAATACAACATGGGATATATGTTCCACAGCCTTTCTTGCTAAGTTCTTTCCTGTAGGCAAGACAAATGCCTTAAGAGGGAAGATATCAAATTTTCAAAGAATAAAGATGATGAATCAGTCCCGAAGCATGGGAGCGTTTCTAAGAATATATGTCGGAATGTCCACACCATGGGATGGAGAAGTGGTCGTTGATGCGACTTTCTATCATGGGCTTGTTCCCAAAGGCTCGTGAAACTATGGATGCTTTGCAAATGGTGGTGCTTTCTTATCACTTACATTAACTCGTGCCCACGTAACTTGTGGAGAAGATGGCTTCCAACCAAGGTTGGAGTGAAGAGCGTCAATCTCGCAAGAGAGGAATGCACCAGCTAAAAAGAGGTAGATATGCTATCTGCCAAGGATGAGATCCTCAAACCAAGGCAGCAGTTATGCAAATTCAAGACTCACGTATGACATGTGAAGAATGTGGAAACACAGGCCACATTGGCGAGAATTGTCCGAAATCCTGGAGGACATCAACTTCATCAATAACAACAATAATTTCTGTCCTCAAGCAATGTAATCAAGGTTGGAACCAACAGAGGCCCAATTATCGAGCAACTATCAAGGTAACTACCAAGGTAACAATTCGGTAACAATTTTAATACTTATCAACCTTCTTTAAGAGATCTTGTTGTTAACCAAGGTAAAACCATGGAAAATCTGTCTAGAAAGATAGCAACTAATGATAAAGCTCTTGAACTTATCAATACTCATTTAGAAGGCTTTTCTTCAGCTATAAAGAATTTGCACAACTTTAATAAGATGATAGAATCTCAGATTTCTCGCTTATCTGTTCCACTAACCACACCAGGAAAGATTCCGGGGCAGCCTAAAAAATTAGAAACTGCAAACCTTGTCGATATTTATAATGCGGTCGTTACTATAGAGACCTCGGGAAGTCGTTGGTTGGATGACTCGATGCCACCTAAAAAGGAAGATCTAGGGAGGCCAGTCATTACAATCAAGATTGGACAACACACATTCGACAATGCTCTTTGTGATTTTGGCTCAAGCGTCAACATACTACCAAAGGTAATTTATGAAAAGATTTATAGTGAACCACTTTGGAAAACGAATATGTGCTTGCAGCTTGCAGATCAATCATTCTGTTATCCCGAGGGGATCCTTGAAGACATGTGTGTGAGAATCAGAGGCTCTTACGTGCTAGCAGACTTCGCAGTCATAGACACCGGAAGAAATGAAAGAGCAACAATCATACTCGGTAGACCATTCTTATGCTCAGCCAAAGCTGTCATCTACGCAGACAGTGCAAAGATTTATTTCAACATCAAAGGAAAAAGGGAGAAATTCACTTTCAAGAACAAGGTACACACCTCTCTTACTTATTCCCAGAATTCCAATCATTATGTTTTAGAACCAAAGATAGAAAACTACAACAAGAAATGTAAGGAGGCATCGAAATCAAAACAAGAATAGGACAAAGACAGCCTACAAAGGTAATGGTAGTAAAAAAAACAACATCTTATAATGACCATTTACTTCAGTCTCCAATGCTTCATCAGCAAGATGATCCAGGTACCCCTACTATTCATTGCTCGATTAATCAGTGGAATTTTTATAATACATATTGCGATACTGGATTTGGAATTAATCTAATGGCAAAGGTTACATATGAATTATTATTTGGAAAATTGCCGTTGCAACCAACATATGTGCACCTGCAGATGGCAGACCAATCCTATAGAGTTCCTGAAGGAATTGCCAAAGACGTACCAGTCAAGATTATGGACCACTATGTTCTCACTGACTTTGTAGTCATGGACATGGGGAAAGAAGAAGATCCTCCACTAGTGCTTGGGAGACCATTCCTCAACACTACTCGTGCAATCATCTACATCCATACAGGAGAAATTCATTTCCACTTCCCTAAGGAGAAGGTATGTGTTTACTTTAATAGTTATAATGAATATACAAATCCCAGGGGGAAAAGCAGGGCAGCTCGTCGCCGCCATAATAGACGATGGATCAAGAATTTAGAAGAAGATAAGGTAAGTGAAGAGGCTAAAGCTCTTACACCTAACACATCCACGGAGAAAGAAGAATCAACTACTCTAGAGAAGAGCACAACATCCAAAAGATGGAGGAAAAAGAAGACATGTCCCGAAACATCGAAAGAGACTATAGAATCATCAGTGCCACCGATTGTGACAACTGATATACCATGGGAGTAAAGAGCAGAACTTGAAGTCCTGTTCGGAGGACTCTAAACACCGAATCCTCGCCGAAAGGTAAGTCGGTAAGTTATCAATAAAATCCCCGCATTGCATATTTTATTATTTCCATATTATGTTTATCTTTGCATTATCTTATATCTGCATTTGAAAATAACAAAAATATTTTGTCTTTTGTTCTTTTTGAAAACCTTTAAGCCCCATGCTAATATCCCCGAGGCTTAACACCTCTAGGCTGTTTGCTTGTGGTGGCCTAAAAAATAAAATAAAGATGCATAAATTCTTTATCTTATCTTGCATATAAAAATAAAAATTTGAATAATAAAAATCCAAAAAAATTTTCCCGTGTAACATAAAGCAATGTGGCTAACCCCTAATGCTTAATCAAGTTCCACTAGCTTTGTTGTCTATTTGAGATCAACAGATTTCAAGAGGAGAAGAGATATGTTAGGCGCTACTCTTGTCGCCAACTACCTCAACTTCTACATCAGTGAAGATTACACTCCAATCTAGCTTGGGGAATGCAACCCCTAGTTATCCGGATAAGTATCCTACTATCTATATATTATTAATATTATTAGTTAAATATTTTGTTTGCTAGAAAGTTTGTTAAGAGTCTAGTTTGTTAAGAGTCTAGTTGTTTAAAAAGTCTTTTGTTAGAGTGTGAATAAAAGGATCGAAAGAGAGTGCATACTAAATTTACTTTGCTCAACTAAAAGGAACCTTAAAATCTGCCAACATGGAGATGATGAATAGTTACTCCGTTGTTATACTTTTCTAGTACCTAGCTTTCAAGCTTAATTTCTCTTGAGCTCCATTTGCAAAATTACTTTGATTTGATATTTACTCTAAACCTGAAACCTATGGGTTGCAAATGCTTGCTCTAAAGTCTAGGTAATTGATGGATATGATATATCATAGTCCGAGCTGCTATTTGATCTTACTCCTAGTGACACTAGATTTCGGAGATTTATATTTTGAAAATTAAAAATGCACATGATAAGTTCCTGTGTGACAAGAGTGTGAACCTCCTACCACGACCATATATACATGCTCTTTAGATTAGGAAAACCTTTTTGATATATATATAGGTTGCTTGCTTTGCATTGAGTTTGTTCAATCTTTGTTGACCCTTAGAAACTTGTCATGCTGATCATGTACACTCCATTCATTCCATCACACTACATTCCACTCGACTCCATGCACTCATATGCTATTTCCACCCTGGAAGTACGCATCCACCATATATATACCACTATCATTCTAGCCAGCAAAAATGTTCTACTCCTATCCTAGGAGAGAGCAACCAAAAATATTCACTATACCCATCCACTCATTCATTGTTAGCCAATATCTCTCAAAAGCTATTACAAAAGAGATCTGGGTTGTAGATTTTTTTTTAAAAAAAAGGGAGATGAAAAATGGACAAAAGTCCTACGGGCGAGTAGAGCCTACCTCCCTAAGAAAAAGAAAGGGAGATGAAAAATGGACAAAAGTCCTACGGGCGAGTAGAGCCTACCTCCCTAAAGAAAAAGAAAGAATAAAGGAGAGTTAAAAAAAATGGACAAGTGTCCACTGAAAACAATGGGTACTTAGATGCTCGCCTCTCCATAAAAGAAAAATAAAGAAAGAAAAAAAGATACAACCCAGGTTCTCTATAAAGTTTCCAAATTCAAAAGAGAGAAGATTCCTCAAGGAGCAAAAGTAAGATTTCCCTCATCTATTCTATTCACTTCACTACACACCTTACTATATTCCATACCATTTATATTTTATCCACCTTACACATGCACCACTTGATCAGTGTAACTTGTAACTTTGGATCCATTGCTTGAATTTATAATATATGCTTAGTAAGTAGATTTAATCTTCTCCCACCTATGAACTCCACATATAAGCCTTAGATATAGGGTGAGAGAGAAGAAGACATAGTGTGCTACTGCCTTAGCTAAAAATACTACATACTATGAGAGAAGGGCAACACTACCTTATTGCCTTAGAGAGGATCCACAAATACCACAAATGAGAGATTAGAGAGAAAGTCATACTGAGGAACTTTGAGTTTTATTTTGAAAATCAGCAAAAATTCCAGAAGAATAGTTGATCAAAAGAGTTTGAGATTTAGTGCTCGACTTGACTGTTCTATCTTTCAATTACCCAAGATTGAAGAAAAGGATATAAGCCCCAAAAGGTAAGAGGTAATAAAGGTAAGTTGAAGTTTTGAAAAGTTTATCTTTATCTGGAGAGAAATTTTGTTTGAAAGCATGTGTACTTTAAAGGTGTGATAGCGTTGCAGCAACTCCTGATCCAAGTAAGAAGTTTAATATAATATCATGTGTCTTGCTAAGAGACTAGCAAGAGGTAAGCTTGGGGGAGCTTGTTGACACCTGTTATAGCATAATATTACAAGTCAAATAACATGAATTAAGGGCTCAAGTTAAAGACAAACAGAAGTCTAGGGGTCTAACTAACATAATTCCACGAGTTTTGGTATTCGTGACTTTCCGGGGACTTGATAGATAAATGCAGAGAAGAATGGAGAAAGTTCCTAATATACAAGACATATGATGACAAGACTTGACCGTGAAGTAACTCAACCCGAAAAGTGGACTAAAACATTCTAGAAGATACCGTGAGGACACCGGAAAAAGACGGGATGCCAAGGTGGCACTCCACCTGGCGGCCGCCGCTTACCATGTAGGCCGGCCGCCCGGGGGGGTCGGCCTGTCGACCTCTCCTTTCTAGGTCGGTTTACTACCGACTTTGAGGTTGTTTCTACACCGTTGTTGAAGGTCGGTTTGATCCAAGGGTTCACGTTCATCGCCAAGTGCTATATAAGAAAACCAAATGACCCTGTGGTCGATAACAATTTCATTATCATACTCATTCATCAACTCATACCCATCTAGTCTAGCCAAGTCTAGACCTAAGCCCTAGTTCATACTAGAAGTAGTTAGCTATCTAGCTAGTTCTAGTTGAAGATCAAGTTCATCTTGAGTTCCCGAGATAGTCAAGAAGTAGCAAGGATCATCGTTCTTGAGACTTCTCTCTCGTATTCGATCTGTAAGTACTCTTATATTTAGAATACAATTGTTATGGCTTTGATCTTTATAATTATTATATTCTTATTGATATGTGTTTATGCTCACTATGATTATATGTTTAGTTTAGTAAGATTGCTTTATATTTTATGCATGGAATTGTATAGCATCCATATAGATGATCACTATGTGGGTGATAAGCAATGTGTAAACGTGGTGTTTATACAACGTTTATCTACAATTGCACCCTATATTCCGGGCCGTGGTAGATCGCGGGAGTGACATTCTGTTGAGTCCTTTGGAATCCACCCTCCGAATGTAGGACTAGTCGAGTTTATTATTACGGTAATGATCAAGTTTAGTCCTGGTTGTTATTGGTAATGCTTGCCATGTGTAGAAGTAATCCAACCTTGCCATGATAGCTAGATGTATTGCACTAATTGTAGTATTTATTTGACCATATGATTAGGAGTATCTTAGGAATATTCATTTTATTCTTTCTATAACATGTTAATTGCTCGTATGATACTAGTGGCATATGATGATCTTAGACTTGGATATTTATCATTTATATAATTATCTTTATCTTGTGACTTATCCTGTTGAGTAATGTTAGATGCATATGGCTACTACGCATTACACTATTGTAAGGTGGATCTCATAAATAAATCACAATATAAATCATTAGATATCCTTTTCTCTCTACTTTCCATAGACTCCCTTCCCCGGGTAAAATATAAATACGATACTTGGATTACTCTCCGGTGAAGTGCTACAATTGGTATTTCTATCTCGTGCGCTTGCGAGATATCATGTTCATTCTTTTATCAAGGCCTATCAACAAATACCATGCCCACATTTCTTTGAGCGTTATTGCTAGGGTGACAGACTAGTGTATAGGTAATGCCTAGAAATGAGTGGTATACCTTGAGTACATATCCCGGTGAGATTAACTCCACTATGGATAATGATGCTAAGTTTACATCCCACTACTAACACCGCCTAACTCCGCTTTGTTGGATCATGAGGTTAATCCCATATCTAAGCTAACATGATTAGATAGATATCCCATATATATTTCTTTTCGCCTTCCTAATTGGGATCGTGTAAGAAATATCAACACACTTCCGGGCGTGCCACCGCTCCTCGGTTTGCAGGCACCGCAGCTCCAGGGACCTCGCCTAGGGTTGCGCTTTCCCTTCACCGCCCGCCCCCTAATATTGCCCCGGTTTTCAAGCCCCCGCCAGACTCCACCTCGCCAGCCAGTATACATGCTTTCCACCTTTCAGCCCTAGCCGAGTCGAGTACTACACCGGCTTCACACCCACGACACAGACTGACTACCAGCTTGGTGTGTCGCCGGATCCCCGCCTCAGTGCCACCTTCGCCGAGTTGTTTGCAGCGCCTCGCGCCTAGTGCACCTCTTACTTCAAAGGGTGTGGCGGCGAAATCTTGAGTCCCACCTCAGGTCACTCGGGCGGCCGGCGACGACCGAGTCTATTGTTGTGACTACTACAATGGGTTCGTCAGCGCCCTAGAGTCAGAGTGTGCCGCTTTCGAGCCCTGTGGTCGCCCTTCCGTGACTACTACTTCCGAGACTCAGCCTGTTGACCCTGCTACTCAGGCATAGCCACTTGAGGGACAGACAGTTGTTTCTACTTTAGAGACTGACACTCTACTCCTAGCTACCACAGAGCCGGCCCCGACCGCTTCTTCCACACTTCCACAGTCAGAGGGTCTTGCAAATATCGATGGTCGGCAGCCTCGAGTTCGTTGAGTCGAGTCTAGATGATGTAGCTCAGTTCGTTATGGTGTCTCATGCTCCAGTGACCAGCTCGTCTGCTTCTACACCTCCTACCGACCCTTAGCCTTTTGGTCTTTGATGACAAAGGGGGAGAGAGTAGAGTATGTAGACTTAGGGGGAGCTTGTGAGAGGGAGTTGGTTCTTTTGATGTGATACACTTGCATGCATCATGTTTACTTTCATGCCTCGCATTGTATATACTTGTGATGCATTGTGATACACTTTATGACATGTGTGCTCTCTACTTCGGTATCATTATATATCATGTCATGCTTTTGCTCATTTGGCTTATGCTTCCGCACTTATGGTTTACTCTGATTATTATTTGTGATTCTTTGAACCATATGAGCTATCCTTGTCGTACTCACTCTTTATGCAGATTCTATGAGTACATGTATGATCTTGTATCGCATGAGCCAACCTAACCCCTTTGATCTTATTGACAGAGGCTCATGTGAACAAGTGCGCTTAAAACCTCACTCTTAATCTCCATACTCTAGAGGTTGTCCTCAATCACCAAAAAGGGAGAGATTGAAGCATCTAGGCCCCTAGGATTGGGTTTCGATGATTGATGACAATAAAATTACCATGACTAACGTGTGTTTTGCAGAAATAGGTTGAGTTAGGTCATGGTAATGGTTATCTCAGGCGATGAGTTTGTTACGCCCCCTGACGATGGAATTCGTTCGGTTTTTCGAGGATGAACGACAAGGTTAAGGATGGCTAGTTCCGATTGTCGACGGAGTTGGGTGACATCGGATTAGTTGTTAGGACTTTGTTTTTGCTTTTGGCCGTACTATTAAGGGGGGTACAAACGGGTAGCTTGACCTAGGCGAGTCTAGAGATGAGTTGTGGTGCACACTTGAGTTTCTTTAGCACTAGGTAGCTCAATTTATGCCCGACATGTTGGAGTTGAAGCAATTCACGAAGTCGAAGAAGACGGAGCTGAAGAAGTGCTTCCAGCCGACCGGACGCGTCGATCGACGCATGACCGACGCCGGCCTTCGACCGACGCTCCGGTCGCGTGCTTTCCGGCCGGACTTTCGGCAAGCCCCCGCAGCGCCAAATGGGATCTCGTCGCGTCCGGCGTGGACCGAAGCATCGACCGGACGCGACGGGTCGGGGCGTGTCGGCCGTGGTCGCTTTCGACCGGACGCGACCGGACGGAACCTTGACCGACTCACCGGGTGCGTCCCTGGCCGCCGATTCTCGTCGCGAAGAGCTGATTTCATGGAGTTGCTTGATGGGGGCTATATATACTTTGTCCCCACGACCTTGCCCCTCTCTCTTGCCCATTTGTTCACCGAAACACCCTTGAGAGTGCAAGGAAGAGCAAGAGCCCTAAGGTGGTCATCCATGCAAGACTAAGGATCATCCTTAGAGTGTTTGAGAGATTCAAGTGTGCATCCACTCTTCTCCTAGGCTTGTTGAGGTCAAGTGAGAGTTCGTGCTTGTTTCTCTTGGTGATCGCCATCACCTAGACGGCTTGGTGGCGATCATGGCTTGAAGATCACCCCGTGGTGCTTGTGGGTGGCTCAAGCAAGCTTGTGAGCGGGTTGTGGGCGATTCACCGTGACGGAGTGTCAAAGAATCAGCCCGTAGAGAGCACTTGGTCCTTGCGAGGACTAAGGGGAGCAATACTCTTGAGAGAGTGCTCCAACGAGGACTAGGGGGTGTGGCGACACCTCGATGCCTCGGGAAAACATCGCCGTGTTCCTTCCTCTCTTTTACTTTCCGCATTTACATTCCGCAATTCTAATTCATGTCTTTACATTCTTAGATTTGCCATGCTAGAGTAGGATTGGAACCTAGGGTGCAAAACTTTGTGCGATAGTTGCTAGAACACACTTAGGCACAAGAGGGTGAATATGGGCTAGTAGGTTGTTTATTTGAGTTAAAATTTTAGATTAGCCCAATTCACCCCCCTTCTTGGGCATCTCGATCCTTTCAAGGAGGAAGATGGCGTTCGGATGATGCACCGCCCGTCATCGACGTCATCCTCGACGACACCACAGCACCGGCTGCCCTCTCCTCTCCACCGACACCGCGACCGCGGGACTCCCCGGCGAGAGACGGCGCGTCACCCGCGGCCCCCTCGCCCCTACCCCCCGCGCCACCCGAGGCGCCCGACCACCACCCACGGCCCCAGGACCGTGGTGCCACCCGCGGCATCACGACCTCCTCCCGACATGACACGCCCGCAAGTCCGAGAGTACGACGGCACCGACGACCCCGACCTCTCGGATTTGCAAGTCGGAGCTCTTCTTCTAGCTCAACTTGGAGATCGACCCGACTACTACGTGAGTTATGCCGCCTTCCACCTCACGTATTGTCTTTGTAGTCCGTTCATGGATCCGCCCAAGAAGAAGTCCCCGATCGAGTGGGACGAAGTTCACTCACCGCCCGCGCCATCACTTCGGACCCCCGCCTACCTCGACACCGCTGGGGCATACGCGCCGCCTTCCCAGGGAGGCAAGTCGGGACGACTACATCGATGCCTTTGAGAACTATGCTCTACGCATGGAACTTGAGGGACAAACACGTGTCGCCTCTTCGTTGGAGGCTGCGGGAGATGCTTCGATGACGCCGAGTGGTTCGAGCCTCGCTCGATGGAGGAGGCCATCGACCTTGCCCGCCGCTACAACGACGACGAGCCGGACGACGACGAAGCGGGGCACCGCACCACCGGCGCCAACAAGGCCGGCCGCCATGCCGACCCCGCGACATCGACGGTGACATTGCGGGCTGCCCCGGTTGATCAGCCGGGACGGCGGCGTCTTGCCGCTGCCATGGACGACATCGACCGGCCGACGGCGAATCGACATGATTGCTGAGCTGCACTTGGGCACGACGACCAACAAGGAGCTCGATCATCGCCAACGCCATTGAGTTGCGGGCTCTGACCGCAGTGGAGCCTCCACTACGGCATTGTGAGGTACTTCCACCGCTACTACATCCCCACCGCCAGCTTCTCCAGACTTCTGGCCGGGAGAACGTCCCGCCGCACGGCGTAGCGAAGGCTTCCACCTCCCCAACCGCCCTCGGGATGATCGGGCGTTTCCGGCCAAGCGCCCTCCTACTACGCTGGCAACCCCGATGTCGTGGTCGAGGGCGCCACCGTCCTCCTCTTCGACAATAACGGCGACGCCTTCTTTCGCATCGACAACGTCACGGTTGGCGCACCATGGACGCAGAGATGCGGTTGGGGCCGCCCGTCGGCCACGCCCGACCTCCTCCTCTACGGCTGCCTCCTCAACTTCACCTCGCCGCCGCCACGTCGCCGACACGCCTCTGCCGCAGCAGCTCCATGCAAAGGTGACGGTGCGGACAACTTACACCTACACGTCTCCTCCTCCGACCCGCCCGGATGATCGAGTTGTCCGGGCACCCTCGCGCCTCCGTCATGCGCCGTGCATGGGCGGAACGCCCCTTCGTGCAGCCCCCCGCCGAGCTTCAAGTTCAAAGATCTACTTCGCGACCTCCACCTCGACTTCTCCTTCTCCGACAAGGACGCCAAAGATCCGCAACGGCGACAACGATAAGTGCGGCCCTCTCGTCTTCTACTTCGGGCCAGAGTTGTCACTTCCCGATCGGCGTGCCCTTCGCCACCACCTAGTGGGTCCACGTGCCGCCTCGTCGAACGGTGGGGAAATGTCATGACCCGAACTGGGCCAGCCGGGGAGGGCTAATTGGGCCAGGCGGCGGCCGCCGGCCCGAGAGGGGGCCGGGCGCCGCTGCCGGCAGGCCGGTGCCCCCCTGCCGCCGCCGCCTCTCTCCCGTCGAGTCCGACTTTGCTTCGTCTTCAAGTTAGGATTATCTTAGTAATTTTTGGTGTGTAAAAGGGGATATTTCAATCTATAAGGAAGACTCTTATTTGGAAATAAATAAATATTGCTTGTAAAAGGTATCCCAATCGTATAAGGAAACCTTATAGAGATTGCTTAGATTACAAGTCCCACTACTAGCCGGACTATATAAAAAAGGCATGTAATCTCTAGGGGATAAGCAAGCAATAAAAATTAGTATCCATCTATTCCTGTCTCTCCACCGCCGCACCTGCGCCCGCCCGCCCCCGCCCGCGCCGACCACTTCCGCCACGCCGCCCGCCGCCGCCGGCCCCCTCCTCCTCCACGGCTCCTCCTCTCCAAGCGCTTGCTCGTCTTTGCCGCCGTCGCCGCCGGGCGAAGCCGCAGCCCCCTACGCCATCTCGGGAGCTCCAACGGTCGACGAACACGTGTCAATTCCGCCCAATCTAGCCGAATCGACATCATGATCCATGCTTATACAAGTTACAATAAAGTGCGCTGAATCATCGGTATTGGAATAGAAGACGCCATTGCAATGCACAAACATGTCTGATTCTGTTGTTAATATTAAAGAGTAAATGGATTCTTCTGTCAATCTTTTTATAATTCTTGTGATGTGCTTATTATAATTACGTCCCTCCCTATCCATATGACAATGTGGACTCAAAAACCCATGCTAATGAGTTAGAAGAGTGCGCGCCACTGATGGTATCAAGTCTAATCTGAAGGCGTAATGTAATAGTGACATGATCGGTGAATAAATATTAATGTCACATATCGTCTGTGTAACCAAAGCAACAAGTCATATATTCGTTGCAACACGAACGCATGTATGCTAGTACTATACTATATATACGAAGCTGGCATTTTGTCCTAGGCTTCTCCTAGCCAAGTACAAGAGCTGCCTCTCCCTATGAATTAAAGCCTGTCTTATTCTTATTACATAGGAGTAACTCGACAATAAGACCGAATTAAGGACACCAGTCATACTGTAGGAGTAGTACTTCGTTAATTTGGTGGCCACAAAATTCATCAGAGTTGGCCTGCTGCTGATGTCCATCGATCCAACATGGCCTGGCACTCTTTCGGCCTGTACTCCGGAGCTGTGTGTCCTCCTCCCTTTTTTATTAGAACAGATAAATTAGTCATAAAACATGCTAGTTCAGTATAATATAGATGCACTGTCATACTACATATATATGTTCAATTTCTCCATACCTTTACAGTGGCGAAAGTGAGGTTGTGGGCGTAAGTCCTTGTGAACCTGAGGCACATATACATACAGAATGAGTGAAATCATAAAGGACGGACCGGAAGCGAAGTCAACTGGAGCTGGAGTGGGTGCTGTACTGAAGCAACCAACAAGAAAAGACACCAAACAAGCGAGTAACTTACCCTGCGACCTGTCGGTTGGCGAACCATGGTCTCCAGTCGCTGACGATGGGGTAGCCGATGGTTCTGATCCACTCTTGGGTGCCCACATAGGTCATGTCCAGGTCATGATCGCCGCTGCAGCATACATATATGCAGATGTAGTGATCGAATGGCATTCCATTTGTACGTACGTGCATCAACCAATCAACAATGTACTTACTTGTAGACGAGCGCCCTGTATCCTGCCTTGGTGAGGTTGACATGGTAGGGGATGACGGTGGTGACGTCGTGCCTGAAGTGCAACAGCGGCGTGCACCGACTCCACGAGCCGATGGAGCCCTCGTGGATGCCCAGCGCCTCCCTCACCTCCGGGTCGTCCGCCCAGATGTAGGACAGCCGGTACCCGTTGTCCCTGCACTCCACCGGCAGCTTCAGCCTCTCCTGCGCGAAGAATCCCGGGTGGGCGACGTCGTCCTGCACCAGCATCGACCGCCTGCCGCCGCCGCCGCCGTAGCCATCGAAGATGCTGCCGACCCGCACGGCCGCGCCGCAGAAGGGCTCCAGGATGTGCACGGGGTTCACGGCGAAGGTCACCATGGTGATGTTCATCATGGCGCTGGCGCACTGCGCGTTGGTGGGGTCGGGCGTCTTGTAGAAGTCGGCGCCGCAGCCGAGCTTGGCGGCGTCGAACAGCTCGTCGGAGATGAGCCCCATGCCGTGCATGAAGGGCACCTTGCCCCCGTGTCGTACCGGTCGTCGGTCGCGGCGTTGCCGACCAGGTAGCCCACGAGGTTGGGCTTCTTGGGGTCGTCCGCCGGGCTGAGGGCGACGTCCATCGCCGCCACGGGCACGGTGTAGCCGGAGTAGGAGTCGCCGCCGATGTAGAGCGGGTTGGACGCGAACTCCGGGTGCTCCGCCAGCCACTTGCGGAGGAACAGGTGGTGCTGCCGCCCGGTCTCCGTCAGGCTGACGTTGAGCCCGGCCTCGTCGAACTTGGCGCGTCCAGGAAGATGACGTTGCCCCTTGGTCACCGTCCAGCCGCGGGACCACAGCCATTACAGCCATTAGCTAGATATGATGAAAGCTTTATTTGGAACACCGTCAAAATCTCTTTTGGAATTCGACCACCAACTAGTAGCTATGCTAGCATGTTTGGTTCTTGGTTTCACGTACGGTTTATCCAAAACTTCGAAACCAAATTTTGTTAGGGGCTACCATGCTCTGTTGGGCGATATATGATTGAACAGGATGATATGGTGTTTAATTAATAGCGTTAAAGCTAATACTTTCATGCATTTAATCTTTATGGAGACGTGTGTATATGATTGAACAGGATGAATGGTGTTTAATTAATAGCGTTAAAGCCCATTTAATCTTTATGGAACGATATGATGAACATATGATGAACACTAGTAACCTAACAATTTTGCGTGATGCCTGCCTTTTTAAACCGTGGCGGGCACATTGTTTACCCGCCACGGCTATTCCCCTGGCGGCGGCGCGGCCGCCCGCCCGCCCGCCACCACGGTTAATCTTAACAGAGCCCACCATGTAAAATGACTATTTTCCGTGGCGGGCACTGAACCCGCCCACTGCACGGTAAATAGTCATTTTACGTGGCGGGCTTATTAAGGTGTCCGTCACGGTTAATCGCCACCACTATAAATAGCAGCCGCTAGCCCCCTCTTCTTCTCCACGGGTAACTCTATTTCAGTTTGCGTAAAATCTGATTGGAACTTCACAAATCTTAATAGTGTGTTAGTGTTGCTATGTTGGCACCGAGCTCACTGGTTGAGCCGAACTCTATTTCGTTTCCGGGGTTGTGTAGTGTACATGATATTTTTTTATTGTCACCCTGTACGTTGATACGCTCAAGAGAGAGTGGTCGAGCAGAGCAAGCAACCAAAAAGAAAATCCCCATGCATGCCGCCATAACAAATTACACACAGGTGAATGCGTGGATAGATAAGGAGTGGTTGGTCCTGGACCTGGATACGATAGCAGCTGGGGTGCATGTGACGGACGGAAATTAAGGTAGCAGCGAGTGTTGCTGTCAAAGAGAGACGAAATTGACGGTATCTCCGTGTCTGTATATAGATAGATAGATCCTTAATTTCCTAGGTCGGGCATCATTGTCGGCGTCATGCGTTTTGGCAGTGACCATGTTTGGTACCATCACTCCACAATCATATATGACGCTAGCTTTGTACTATGTATGTAGAAAAATCAGAATAACTTATTATTATTTATAGAACGGAAAAGTACTGATAATGGTGTCAAAAAGAAACAAATCGTTCCATTTTTTTTTATCTCAAATCAAATCATGTCAACTTTAATAAAAATACAATAAACTTTTTGGGGTTATAAATGTTAGTTTTATATAAACAGATCTGATGATCAAAATTAAAGATTAATTAACTCAGGCCAAAATTATAATCAAGTTTATTAATGTTTGTGTGCGCAGGCTGCCGCCGGCGGCCGGCAGGCAGGACGGCGGTTTAGAAAAAGAAAATATACTTTAGGACAGTTCTTAGCCAGTTAGCGTGTGTTGTGTATATGCCAACTGGCACGAGAGCATGAACTGATTTTTGAACTACTACCAGTTCTCACAAATATCCAACGGATTCAGACATCCGTGTGTCTGCCGGCTCTCCACGAACGTGAGTGGTTTCGTCCTACCGGTACCGGCCGGTGACGTAAATAAAATATCGGAAACAAATTTGTTAAAATTTCAGTGTGAATTGTAAGTTGGATATGTAAAAAAATTTTGACTGAAATATGATAATCTGAATGAATATCACTCTTCTAAATAAAAAGAAAAATTACTGATACATGTACATTTTCTCGCACTTCAACGGCGGGCCGAAAGTCGCCGGAAATTTGGAGAAGCCATAGATAGATGAGTTGTGAGCAAAAGTAGTGATGAGTTTGCGTATGGTGACTGGTGGTGGACCGAGAATATCTAGCTCGAGCGAGGTAGCTTGGCCAAGTATAGGAGGAGAAGATAGTAATAATAAGAGCTATATACAACGAGCTGTGGCAGCAGCAAGCCATGAAAATGGGTTCTGTAGGCCGAGAGATAAAGAAGGAAGGAGACAAGGTACTGACCGATCTCGAAGAGGAGTCCAGAGAGCGCGGAGCATCCGGGGCCGCCGGTGATCCAGAGGATGAGCGGGTCCTCCGCCGGGTTCCTCTCCGACTCGATGAAGTAGTAGAACAGCCGCGCGCCGTGCTCCTCGTCCACCTCCACGTACCTGCACGTACCCCAACTCCATCATGAGCTACGCCGAGCTAGTTGAGGCCTCAAGCTACCTGCTGTTACATACACATACCCTGTCTCGAGGTGGAAGGGCAGAGGGCCTTCAAACCCCTTGATGTGGGTGATCACATTCCGGCCCGTCGTCGCCTTGGCCGCCGTCGCCGCACTGCAGAGGCTGCTCCTGCTGCTGCTAACGATGACGAGCAGCAGCAGCACCGCCGGGAGAAGGAGTAGTTGCGGCGGCGAGCGGCGGAGATAATAGGCGCCCATGGTGTCACGGCGCCAAGACGACGACCAAGATGCCGTCGTAACCACCCACCGCTGCTCCCTCCGGCTCTTCCTAGGAAATTAAACAACTCCGTCCTTTGCTACCTCATCTCTTTCTTCTTTATATAAGTACTGTGGAGTAGTGGTCCACAATGCAAACATATGGACTAGCTGAGCGCGAGCATCGCGAGCATACTGTTCCGGTCTGGTGCAGTGCAAGTGTAACAGCAGTGATAGATGTATGGCTATCCATCTGATGGTGTCCGCGAGCTGCAGGATTGTTCGTAGTACAATCTGGATCCCAGAAAAAAAAAGTGCAATCGAGTAATTAGCTTTTTAAACTTTGATGAAATACATATATATACAAAAATGTAATAATATATTTAACTAGCTTTGACTAATACGAACAATATTTTAATGTTTATAGTATATAGTTGAATTTATTTTTATAATAAACTTATTTAAAGTTATAAATATTTTTTTTAATTTATCATAAAGATAGTTATTTTAAGACGGAGTGAGTATATATGTACAGTCCATTAGATCCGCTTGGATATAAAAGTTGTTGTGATCAGAAATAGTTCACAACTGTGGGAAAGATGAGACGCTCGCGCTATACATATTTCTCTTTCACAGCACAGAGATGGACAATTGGACAGGCATCGAGACTTGCTAGCTAGGTCCATATTTTCTTCCATACCAAATTTCCGGACCATGGATTGCATGCAGCTATAGCTAGCGCTGCAATCTCCTAATTGACTCCTGCTCCTCCTAACTGGAATAGTACAAACAGAATAAGAAGTTGAGATGAAATTCCTATCTCCACTCCGTGTTATCTAGCTACTCTCTAGTGACAAAAATTCTTGTTTCTAGATCGAGCCATAAACGTAAACTTGGAAACCACATAGCGTAGGGCGTGATCGATAGGATTGCATGACGTCCTTGTCATCGATCGTCGCCGAGAACAAAACAACAACAACAAATTAAAGCAGAGTACCAAGGTTGTTGCTTGTACGATTGGTGGATGGATGGGTTGACAATGGTGTACATATTTACTAATTTATAGATTCATATGAAGATGATGCGTGAGGCGTTACATACTAGGCTGAATAATCAACTACAACATGTGCGTGCTGAGCGGAGAGGAATTAAGCTAGCAAGCTAGGCGACGACAAGAGCACAGAGGTGGTGGTGCTGTGTCTACGTACTACAGGTGTATCTCTCTATCTGTGCCTGTGCGGTCACTGGTTACGTAAGCCGGAGTTGTTGTTTCTTAGTTTCTCTTCGGAGAAATCGGTGCCGGGCATAGAAACGACGATGGACCAAGAGCGGCGTCGTACATGGTGTATGTCGCCTAGCGTGCGTCGCATCGCAGCTACCGCTCTAGCAAAAGAATACACCTATCTGTGCCTCCTGTCCTAGCTTTATTACTCTGTCCCTCGGTCCACAGAAGAAGAATACACCTAACTGTGCCAGTCGAGCTTAAGTTTAACCGAATTTGTAGTAAATAGAATGGATATTTATATCTCCAAAATATGTATATTAGTGAATAAAATGATCTTTATTCTGTATCATAGATGTTTGTATATAAATTTTGTCAACTTCTCGGAATCAATGTGTGGACGGAGATAGTATACCTACTAGGAGTAGCTATAGCAGCACAGCGTTAATCATTATTATATCTACCTATATCTATCTGTTGGTGATCTCCCAATAATGGTAACGGGTCCCTCCCCTACTGTTCATCCATAGTAACGGGTACACTGTTATATAACGGCTTCGCTACTGTTACTATAGACTCGGTACTGTTTCTGAGCGGATCTGTTACTGTACATATAAGCACGGTAATTTTCCCTAATAGGTCCTTATTGCTTCTCAAGACCCGGTACTGTTTCAAACCGGGTTCGTTACTGTTTCTCATACTCGATAGGCACATGTTTTTCCCTTTGTTTACATGTTTTTTCTTTTTTTTTTTCCAAACTCGTTTCTCCTTCCTGCGCGAAGCGCAGGGCAGCGCTCTAGTTATTATATATATATATTGCCGTCCTATGTCCTTGTATGTTCATGCGTGTTCTGTGATTCCGGCCGGCTGGCCGGAGAGGAAACGAGATGATATTTATATTATACATTCAGTACATGCAGGTACCTTTTCTATTGTTGTTGTACTTTGACGATGTGTAAACGAAAATACAAGTACACTAGCTACAGCTAGGAATATAATTTGGATCTGTCGGTATCTGGGTGATGCAGGGATATCGCTGTGAGACGAATAATAGGTATAGCAGCCACAGTAGGTATAAAATAGTAGCTCATTTAGGATGCTGAATTGGCTGATGGTGACATCTTACCATGGACTAACGCCGCAACGACGACGGGTCATCACGAGAGGATAGGATACGTATGGTTCCCAAACACAGCAATAGCTTGCAGGTAGTTTACTGGCTACAACCTCTGCGCTGCGACGGCGCCATGTCCATTGGATTTTACTGGCGACGTGACCAGAAATTCCAAACTGTGCTTGCTTACCCCAGCGACAGCTAGAGTAACAAACACTGTGGAGCTGCTGCAGCCCGCAGCACCCAGCAGCTCGAACCGATTCTCAATTAAAAGAGCATCAGGAAGCTTAACACAAATAATCCCTTCATGTATTTATCTTAAAATTAAATCGCAGACCATTTGCAGTATCATGTGCTGTTATACATACATCAGATTACCATATCAACAGAATCAAGAAATGTGACAACTCCAAAATACACATTCTCCATAGAGGAGTGCACTGCAAACTGATACTGTAGACGTGAAAGTACAAACTGACGGCGGTGTTTATGGCACAGTACATTGTTCAGACCAGACCACATCTTCCAACCATATTATATCATAGATCATTATCCAATGGGCACGAATAGTTAGCATGCATGCTTCCTGATCCAATGGGCACGAATAGTCCTTGGTTGAGGGAAAGGCTAGAGGAAACAGGTAATGTTGTCCATGATCTTCACACCTTCCTGATGCTCTTTCCATACTCTTTCCTTATTTCCCACAGCTGCTCCCCAACTTCCTTCATGGTCGGGCGGTCGTCCCGTGTCGGAGCAGCGCATTGGAAAGCCAGGCTAAGGAGCTTTTCAAGCACATCATCATCCACATGATCTTCCAGTAACGGGTCCAATATCTCTCTCATGTTGCCTTCATTGAATTTCTTGAAAGTCTGCATAAAAGCACAAACACAAAGCCACATTCCCTTAGCTATTTCAGACAATATCAAAACAGAAAACTGCACAGCTGGGGGAGAAGACCACCCCCATGGCATTGCACAAAAAAAGAAATCCAGGCAAGCCGGCCCATAGAACCCCCAAACTCTGGCTTCACCCTGGGCCATAATCTGGGCCGACCATGACCCACTGGGTTGGCGACCACTGCAACTACACCCTGGTGGGAGGGCCGAAACCAAGCAAAGGTGCCACAGGCCAGCGCTCTCACTATTTTGTGGGTTTCCACCAGGATTGTTTTTGCTGCCACCAGGATTTGAAGTGTCACCCTCAACTAGGGAGCTTACCATTACACTACAATCATGTTGGCTCAAAACAGACAAATGATCTCATTATTAAAGGTAAAAATATAAAAAAGGGGATCCATTTTTCAATCCAGAAAACTCTGCCACCAGTTTGTTTTTTGAACTTGGAACTATAAAACTTTCATTTTGCAACCCAAACTCATAAAATTGGACTTATACTACTATGACCACAGTAATGTTGGCCTCATTCTGTAGCTTAGTTGCATGAAAAACCATGGTCTTCTAAATTTATAATAATTATTGTAAACCAGCAATTTGATCCTAGCATTCTATTTAGATCAATTTCACACATTCTATAAGCATAGACTGGAGATACATGAAATGAAGGAAATTGCCCAGACATACCCATCTGATTGTGATCCTCTCATCATTGGCTCGCTTTAGTTCTCTACGGGTCTGCGAGCAGAAAGAATTTCTACAAGCAATATGCCAAATGAGAAGACATCACTCTTTGGAGTTAGCTGGTATGTTCTCAAGTATTCAGGATCCAGGTACCCTGCTGTGCCTTTCACTTTTGTTGATATGTGTGTCTTCTCAGTGTCACTAGGGC
This sequence comes from Hyparrhenia diplandra, assembly GCA_015847255.1. Lineage (NCBI taxonomy): Eukaryota > Viridiplantae > Streptophyta > Magnoliopsida > Poales > Poaceae > Hyparrhenia > Hyparrhenia diplandra. The sequence goes on along the minus strand of JADLZK010010130.1, from coordinate 126,829 downwards.
CACTTCTTGCAAACCCAAAGTCAGACACCTTGGCCCGATAGCTATCTGTGAGCAGGATGTTTGATGACTTCACATCACGGTGAATTATAGTCTTCTCTGTGAACAGTACAGAAGTTCTCAGCCCCTTTCTAGAACATCACCAAATGAAATATATTTGAAAAAAACGAATGGTTGGCATTGGGTATCATCAAAGCAAAAAAATTACCCAACTATATGCTATATTTTAGGCCTGTTTGGAGCAAAGTATATTTGTTGTTTTAGGAAAAAAAAAAATACCATGGTTCTGTGGGATACTTTGGTTTTGAAAATTGGAGCGTTAGCTAGCATAATGACCCAACGATTGAATACAGAACTCCCAAAACATAGGAATAGGAAAAACACAAGTGGAGTGCATGTCACGTGCAATTCTAATCTCAATCTTTGGATGCAACATAGGAAAAACACATGAACTAGAAGAGTAAAATAGGCACACAGTGAAGTTTCTGAGACACTAACTACATGTTACATCTCCTTAAACGTTCATATGGATTGAGCTAAACAATAGGAATTTTGTAGGATTTCAGTATAGTCAATCCTTGGTTCCAAATGGGCTGCATAGGAAAAAGCTCCTATAGGTACTATCCTAAATAATCCCTTCACAAATCCTATGTTCTAAATGGGGGCTCAATGGAATTAATATTTCTCTTAAATTAAATGTTCTACATCTCTAAAGAACTGGCCATTTTACTCCAAATCAAATAACTGGATAATTATAATGACATCTGTAACAGACACACTAATCTATCCACCTGCTAGATCATTTCAGTGGTAAAGAATTGGATGACACATCACTTTAATATTTATATGCAATTATAAGCATCTAAGTAGTAGAAAGTATACCTGCATACAGATGAAGATAAGTAAGTGCATGAGCCACATCAATTGCAATTTCTAGGCGCTGATTAAAATCCAGGATTCTGCCATGTTGACCTGCAGAATGGAGGAAGGTATTTAATAATTTGTTTGAAGGTATTCAAATGGACCAAAAAGTGAAGAAAACAATAAGGGAAGCACAATTTACCATCGAGATGTTCTCTAAGAGTACCATTTGGAACATACTCAGTGATGATAATGCGCTCATTGCCTTTATCAGTAAAACCTAGTAACCTCACCAAATTTCGTGGTCTATCTTAGCAAGCAAGTCTACTTCATTGCTGAACTCATCCCTAGGACCTGCAAACTGATCCTGTAATGAACAGTACAGCATATGTTATGCATAGAATAGTGGGGAAAACACTGGAGCGCACCTCCAACAACATCCGAAAAGGACAAAACTTTATTCATTGTTGCCAGAGGCAGACAAATTAGCAGAACTACATGAGCTATTGAGCTGAGTTATACAAATATAAGTTGTAAAATATTTATAAATTTATTAAAATATATAGTAAAGTAAACATTAAGAGACAACATAATTTGGCAAGGAATAAAATTTAACTCAACATGCTGAAAAAATCCCATGAATGAGAATGATCAATGGAGTTCAATAAGTAACAAGCAATAAGAAATGAGGTAGCCACCAGACTACCTTTTTAGCTCTCTTGACTGCAACAACATTTCCATCTGTCAATACAGCCCTGTAGACCATTCCAAATCCTCCTTCGCCTAACTTAAATGAAGGTGAGAAGTTCTGAGTCGCCCTGAGGATCTGCTGGATGCTTAAGTCGACAGATCCAACTCTAGCTATCTGTGGAGACGGTGCAAATCTAGATGGACTTGGAGGTATTCGATGTGGAGTTGGTGGGACTTTCTCAGATGACATGCTTACTTCATAGGATGAAACTGATTCAACTGAGAATATACAAGTTGTTAAGGACAATGTTCCAAAATTGTTACAACAAATAAATAAAAAACTGAGAGAATACCATCAAAGCATACATTGTTTACATTATGGAAATGTGAAAATAGCACCAGACTAGTAATCAACAGTAAACCACAAAACCAGGACAGAGCTTGTCTATTCTATTATGGATTATTCTATGCCGATTCCAAGAACCTAACCACAGCTGTTTATGCGTTTTCTGGGCAGGGGTCGCCTTTTTTTTTTTCGTGCGTGGTGCTAAGAGTCCTGTAATTGGTTCTTGGGGGGAGCAGGCTCTACCTCTCTTCCCTTGTTTTTAATCTCTTCTTAATGAAATGACACACAGCTCTCTTGCGTCATTCAAGATAGAAGAACCTAACCACGTGTCTGCCTCATTCTAGTACTGAGTTGGAATACAGTATACAGGTGACTAAATGAGTGATACTATTGAACTGTTAAAATAGTTTTGGTTGGTAAATTGTAAGTATCACTTATCTTAGAAAAATGATGAAGTCATATGAAGATTAGGATCGTAGTTTAATAACCATTCATGATTAGCTTCACAAACATCTAGCGATAGTAAATATATATTATCCTAGTATTGGTTGAAGTTATTCCACCCCTGATCTTTCATACACTATTGTGGAGTAAATCCTGATAAACATAACAGAGCTCCTTAAGGGCCAGTTTAGCAGGGTTCCAGGTCCTCCTAAAATAGCTTCAGCTCTGAAGCAGCTTCTCTAGTGGAGCTGAAGCATTTTGTAAAAAATGTTGGCAAAACGGCTTCGAGATAACCAGCTCTCAAACAACAATAGCACCATAAGGACTAATTTCTATTAAGTTATAGGTTAAAGACAATAACAAAAGGTAAACAAGTGAAAATAAACTAAATGTACACCAGTCATTTTTTTTCAAGGAAAGATTATTATACCCCCAGAAGACAATGAAAATATTTTGGGTTCACTAAAAAATGAGGGGGCAGACAACAAGAACAGAATTTGCTGAAAGATTGCACAAAAGATAAACTCACTTGCGTTGCGCTGAGCGGGTTGCAGTGTCATGCCTGCTGACTTCTTTTCTTTTGGCATGAAAGCATGGTAACATAAGACCACAGCAAAAGAGAATCACACCTGGCACAGCCAGGAGATGATCCTGCTTTTCTGAAGAATCACCAGTGTCCAGATTATTTTCATTCAACCCGAATCTTCCACATGGGTCATAATAATTTCTTGAGCTATTTTCTGTGGGCCGCCTCAAGAACTTCCTTGGCACATCTTGATGTAATGTTGCTACAGGTGATAAGGCATATCTTGATGTAAAGTTGCTACAGCAAACCAAGTGAGGAAAAGTGAACAGCAAAACACTTTTTCTCATCCACATGTTACAATTTTAAAAATGTGCTAGCCATATCAGGAAAAAAAAAGAAGAGGATCCAAAATATTTTGGAAGGTCAGAATGCAGAAACTAGATGACGATAGCAGAAAACTAAGAGATGGGCCGTATCATACTTCAGTTGCGAATTACAATGCCAACAAAGAGCATGCAACTTAGAAATATATCTCATTACGTCCTAATGTGGTGTCCAGACATAGTTTCACACTAGAGCATGTAAATGAGGATAATATTTAGGCGGAATTAAACCCCACCACAGGACCCTAAAAAGAGTTCCTGTTCCAATCATCTACGACGAAAACCATGCCACGAAATAGCCTACGTTCTACAGTCTACACAGCTGTTCCAGAGATAAACTTCATAGCGATATCTTGGTTACTGTAGAATAAGTCAAATAAGTGATGCAGGTATGAACACCGATTTGAACTGTGATTATACTAGAGTGGGCTGATTTAGCAACTAGGAGCAAACAAGAAGCGACTTACCATGGCGTGTTCCACTTCCTTCACCACAGTAGTGCTTTATGGCAGCCCTGAAGGAATCTGAAAGGTTGCTGCAGCGGAGGCAGCCAGTGGCAAAGTAGAAGCCGAGCTTCTGGCACGCAAGAACGCGGTCCTGCACCAGAACCCCGTTGACCGACAGGTTAAGGAGGCCATCGGAAGCATCCAAGATGTCAAGCTGGTCGTCTCCACAAGCAGCTCGTGCAAGAGGGGTTAGCTCCGACAAGGAAGCGAGAGCCAGAGGCGAGCAGCACAGGAGGACGATGAGAGCTTGGAGAAGAGGCAAAGGAGACATCGATGCTCACGGGCGGATCTAGCAAAAGGCACCCAATAATTTTTACAGAAAAAGTTAGAAGTTGGTAGTCATCAAATAGCCAAATAGCTTGATGGGGAAAAAGAGCTTGAGAACTCGGTTGCGCACAGAAGAGGCTGAAGAGAAGGGGTGTGGGAATACCTGGTGGGCGCTCCTCGCCGGCGAAGAGATCGGCTAAGGCCTTGGCACCTGGCGTAGGGCGGTTGCTGCGGTAGCCCACCCACCCAATCGTCGCAGATGCAGGCAGAGAGAGAGAGCACGCGGCGCGGATGCAGCAGCGGATGCTCCCGTCTAACTAGACCCGATCCGGGAAGAGGGAGGAGGCAGTGTCTGCGATGCGAGCCAGGCGGCGGCGGCGGTGGCGAAGAGACGAGACGACCGCGAGGAAGGAGACGGGAAACGACTAGGAAACGAGAGACGTAGCGGTCAGTGGCGTCCGCGTGAGATATTTGCTGCTCTGCTTCCTGTCCCAACTTGGAACCCAGCGAAGCGCACAATAAAAAAAAAACCAGTTAAAGCTGACTATGATTCTATCAATCATTATATTTTGTTCTTAGATTTGTTTTAGATTCTAATAGTAATTGTTGTGAAACATGTTGCCGGCGGTTAGGACCTTCCCCTCTCCGTCTCTCATGATCACGCCAGTAGATGAAATAAGTAGAACAAAGTAGGCACAAAGATAGGAGACTATTCTTTATTCATCTTAATATTGGTGATTACAACATAAAGCTCCCACATATATATAGTCCGTGGAGGGCTAAGAGTTTCGTTAAGAGCCCACATATAAACGGACTAGGATTAGGATTCCTCCTTCTCCTTTCCTTCTAGGATAGAGTCCGTGTGTTTTTACAATACTCCCCTTGGCGATTACCACGATATGCATATGCCTCGTCAAAAACTCTATCCGAAAACCCGATGGGGAAAAAACGGTTCTTGGAGAAAAGAGTACATCGCATTCGTTAATTGCATTGCACATGTTGTCTCATTAAAAACCTTGTGTGAGAAACCTTCGAGTAAAAACTCACATAGGAAAAAAAAGAGTACAACGTTTAACTTTCATGATCATATATTCTTCAGGATCTTCTATTCTTCATGAATAGATATTGATCTTCATAATCTTTGCATAAACTTCATTGTTTTAGCAAATATGATCTACATGATCTTTGTAATTATAGTGGTTTATCTTAAAGGCGATTCAAGAAAAATATGCTCCCCCTCATAAAGCCAAACTTTTGAACTTCATTGTTCAAACCACACTTTTCATAAATGTGTGCAAACTAATGGTATGCAAGTACCATAATACTATGTCTTTTTAAAGTTGACTCATAATTCTTCTTTTGAATTATATGGGAGCAATATGCTTCATGCATAATGACCACCTATTAGTTAAGCAAAACAAAATAAATATTATCCTTCAGAGAAATAGATCCTTTCAAAGGATTATGGGGGTAAATAAATTAATATTCAATATCTTCTAGATAGTGTATCAAACTTATACTAGAGTTTAGATACTTATAACTAATCCTTAGTGGACTTTTAAATTATATTCTATAAATCTTCGAGATTTTAATTATACAAATCCAAACCTTGCATTTGGCATTTAGGGGATAATTCAATTACCAAAACCACCATTATTCTTTGTCGGGGACCTAAATATTGGGCCCCGAGACATTCTCCAAACTATGAGAATCTGCCGGCTACCGCCAAGGCCCAAGAAAACCTAGCCCCGCTATCATCCCAAGACGGAGGGACGGCCCGACGGACGATGGACCGAGCCATTGGCCACGACGCTCACATGACGGCGAAATCGGCCCACCTGACGGCCCACAAAGCGGCCCAAATGGAGTCATCACGACGCAAAAGAGCTTATTACGCTCACGAAGGACAAGGTCAAGGACCTCTACAAAACAACGAACCATGACGTTCCACGTCGACAAAGAGCTAAACCATGGCTCGGACTCGACCACGCATCTCCGTTTCGTCCCGAGGCTGGCCTAGCTCACCGGCCCCGGAGAAATCTCCGCTTCGTCCCGAGGGTGGCCTAGCTCACCACCCTCGGGCGCAAAAACTCCGCCTCGCCCGAGGGAGACCAGCTCTCCATCCTCGGTGAGGCAGCCCAACCAGCCCGCCTAGGGTCGCCGACCCTCGGGCGTGGGAGGTTCCGTCCGGAGGAAGGAAACCGCCGCATTCAATGCGATTGCACTACGGCGGCGCCGGTGCCATCGATTACCCGGTCCAAATCGAATCGCCGAATCGTCTCCCAATCCGACCGATGGGACACAAAGCCGAACGTGGCGTGCTACGCCACCCGGCACGGGAAACCAGGATGACACTGTTCATTTCCCAGAGCACCGTCAAAACGCCACGTTGGGCCAGACCCTCGGGCACTTGACACGCATAGCCAGCGACCTCTGGGACCGGCCCTCGCCATGCGGATTGTGAGGGACGCCTCACAGGACCCTCGGGGCCGCGCCGGGGCGGCGCGTCCATCATCGGATCCGGCCGCGTGTCTTCGTCAAGCAACATCCAAGCCCCCAAACCCTCGGCGGCAAGACATGCAACCGTGCGGCCTCGAAATTAGCCACCTAGGCGCCCACCAGTATGAACATTATCTCTCTCCTTCTCCTATAAAAGGGGGGAGTAATGCCTCATTAGAAGAGATTCGATCTTTTCGACTCAACTCCGGTTCACACGGAGGAAACCGCACACCACCACCACCATAACCACGATCGTGGGGGCTTGAGACCCGCTGCCTCTCCCCGACCGCCCTCAGAACCCCTACCGCAGGCTCACCTTGAGCACGAGGTAACACGAGCAGACACACCCCGCTGGACGTAGGGCCCCGCTGGCCCGAACCAGGATAAACCGCCAAGGCGTCCCATGTCCATCTTGCGCTACGCCATTGAGGGAGGGGGCACACGGCTTATAAATTCTTTATTGCCGGCACCCGAGGCACCCACCGCTCCTCGAAACGCCGACAGTTGGCGCGCCCGGTAGGGCGCCGTGTGCACCTGCATCTCCATCGCCCCTCATGGCGTTTTTCGCCTTCGATCCACCCCCGCCGCCGGAGCACGAGCTCCCGCGCGGAACACCACTCGTTCTTTGGAACGCCGGCATTTGTGCCGCCGGCCACAACTACGAGATGATCCTTCTACCCGACATACCGGTAGAAGGGAGGGCAGCATCGCCACTGCGGCAAGCCCATCATCACGACCGCCCGCCGCAAGGCGGACCCATCAGCGCGCAAGGCGCGCGTCCAAGCAACGGATTCTCAATCCGTCGACGTATCCCCCGCGCCGACTCGCGAAGGGCTCCCCGAACCCTAGGCCCCGGGAAATACCTTACCCCGCCACCCACTCGTGGCGGGGGTACCCCAAACCCTAATCGTCGGATAAACGCCTCCGTTTCGGACATCCCGGAGGGGGTCCCGGTGAATCGTTGCCGGCGTGAAACCTCGCGTGGAAGCCTTCGCCAGAGAGCACGAGCCGGACCACCCGCCGTTCCACGGGGCGTTATCCCTTGGACATTCACTGGAGGAGCGCATCCTCCACGCAATGCGGGGCGACCCCCGTCATACCACCTCCTCCGGTTCAATCGGGGCCTGGTCCCGGAGCTGAGGACTCGCTCTACCACGGAGAATCGAAACCTCCTCCCAGCGTTCGGCGCGCACCACCACCGACGATGAAGACGAGTACTATGACCCCACGCGGGAATGCTTCAATGTCGAGGTCCCGCCACAAGATGGCCGCGTTTGCGACGTCTCCAAAGCAGACGACGCGGACGTACCGCCACGACGAGCTCCAGCGCCGGCGGCTTCCGCCCGGTCTATCCGTGCGGCGCGCCCGGCACCTGCCGGCCAAAACGCCCGACTACGAGATTTGCGGGAACGAATCCGGGCGGAATCGCCCGACTCCGGCGATCGGGCAAAACATCCAGCGGGAGTAGGCTCGGCGTGAGCAAGCCCCGGGGCACCTCAAGCTCACATTGGCGGCGGACACGGCGGACCTGTTGAGTGCCTCCAATCCCGCGATATGGCCCCATTCAACGAGCCCGGCCTCAAGCGTGGCGGCGGCCGCCATGTTGGTGCGAGAAATGCCCGAGCCCTCCACTACCGAGGGTAGGCGCGCATACGGAAGGCCTCCGCCAACTCCTTGACAAGGCGGCCGGTGCAACAGCGAGAGTTCCGCTTCGGGATCGGGCCGTGACGCCACGGCGGCGAGAGGAATCTGGTGAAGTCGGCAAGGCTCCGTCCACCCGGATCGAGCCGAGCCCCGGCAAGGCGGTCCGGGCGCCCTCGACGACAACCGTTAACCGCCCGATGCGGGAACGCATAGAAGACCCCGCGCACCGCGACCGCAACCGAGGCGCCCACGACCTCGGGGGGCGATCGAATCGGCGGCGGCTCGCCACGGCGGTAGCTTCGCCTCGGGGGGCGACAAGCGGGGACGAAACGCACAGGCAGGGTCGAGAGGACCAAGGGTACTCCCCCGATCCGCCCGGCCTCGAGGCCTTCACCAGGGGACATCGAGGGCACCACTCCTCGCGTTTCAGGCCCCCGAGCCATCTCGAGAAGTACCGCAGGGAGAGACCCGTCCCCGAGGTATGGTCGGGCGACTATCGGCGGCATGCCCGGTTCGCAGGGCACACGATGACAAAGTGATAATCGGAAATTTGCCCTGTACCTCTCCGAGTCCGCCAGAGCTTGGCTGGAACACCTTCCACCCAACCTCATATCAAACCGGGCGGACTTGGTGAGAACCTTCCGCTGTAACTTCCGGGGCACATACCTACGCCCGGGTAACTCGTGGGATCTCCGAACTCGGCAGACAAAAATCCGACGAATCCCTCGCGACTACATCCGGCGCTTCTCCAAGCAACGGACCGAGCTCCCTAATGTGACGGATTCGGACATCATCGGGGCCTTCTTGGCCGGCACCACTTGCCGAGACCTCGTGAAGAAGCCGGGCGCCTGACTCCCACCGAGGCAAACGAGCCGATGGACATCGCCACCAAGTTCGCCAACGGTGAGGAGGCTGTCGGGCCTCGCTCAATCGTGGCTCGCAATGGAAAGCGCAAGGAAGAGGGAGCCCGAGGGATCGCAACCTCCGGAGGGCAAGAAGAAAAAGAAGAAAGATAAGAGCCGCAAGGGCAAGGGCCACGCCGCCCAAGCGGACGATGAAGACATGGTGGCTGCGGTCGATCGCAAGGGGCCCCGACCCCCGTCACAAGAAACCTTCGATGACATGCTCAAGAAGCCATGCCAGAACCATAGCTACCCGGTCAAGCATACCCTCGAGGAGTGCAAGAGGGTACGCCAACATTTTGCCAAGCTTAAGGCCATCCCCGAGGGTGAAGAAGAGGCTCCCGAGGGTGGCGCCAAGGGCAACGAGGAGTTCCCGAAGGTGAATAATCGCTTCATGATCTTCGGCGGCAAAGACGGCAACATGTCCGCGGACGAATACAAGAAGAAGGAGCGTCGGGAGGTCTATGCCACGGAGCCAAGAACCCCGGGCTGCGCAAGTGGTCGGACCAGCCATCACCTTCGACCAGCCGGATCACCCCCAAAGACATCCCGAACCCGGGGCTTATCCACTGGTGGTGGATCCCATCATCGCCAACACTCGGCTCACCAAAGTCCTTATGGACGGAGGAAGCAGCCTCAACCTCATCTACGAAGAAACCCTCGACCTCCTCGAGGTAGACAAGTCCAAGATCCGCCCGGAGGGCCGGCATTCAATGGCGTCATCCCCCGCAAGCGCCTAAAGCCCCTCGGGCAGATCGACTTACCGGTTTGCTTCGGTGACCCCTCGAACTTCAAAGTGAGAGACTCTCACATTTGAGATCCTTGGGGTCCGCGGTACTTTACCACGCACTCCTCTGGGCGGCCCGCTACGCCAAGTTCATGGCTGTCCCGAACTACACGCACCTCAAGCTCAAGATGCCGGGGGGGGGGGTGTCATCACGACCGGCCCCTCACACCATCATGCATACGAAAAGCGACGTGGAGAGCGTGGAGTATGCCGAGGCACTCGCCATTGCCGAGGCACTCATCGCCGATGCGAAGAGAAGCTTTGACGAAATCACGATCGAGCATGAGGCCAAGCGCCGCCGGGAGCTTCGAGCCCTCCTCGAGCACCAAGAAGATCCCACTCGATCCCAAGAACCCGAAGGAGAAGCCACGACCATCGCCCGGACTGATCCGAAATAGGAAGCCGTGCTCGCCGACTTCCTCCGCGCGAATGCCAAGACGTTTGCGTGGGGGGACCTCTGACATGCCGCATACCGAGGGATGTCGCCGAGCACTCCCTAGACATCCGGCCGGGCTCAAAGCCGCCATGCAGCGCTTGCGCCGCTTTTGATGACGCCAAGCGAAAAGATCATCGGCGAGGAGATCCACAAGCTACCGGAGGCCGGATTCATAAAAGAAGTATTCCACCCCGAGTGGTTAGCTAATCCTCGTATTAGTAGAGAAAAAAAGAATGGGAAATGGCGGATGTGTGTGGACTACACTAGTCTCAACAAAGCATGTCCGAAAAGTTCCTTTCCTTTGCCTCGAATCGACCAAATTGTCGACTCCACCGCGGGATGTGAAACGTTGTCCTTTCTTGACGCCAGTATTCCGGTTATCACCGGATCAAAATGAAAGAGTCCGACCAGCTCGCGACCTCTCATAACACCCTTCGGGATGTATTGCTACCTCACCATGCCCTTCTCGGGCCGAGGAACGCCGGGCAACATACCAGCCGGTGCATGCAAATCATCTTCGGGAACTCATCGGAAGGATCGTGGAGGCCTACGCCGACGACATAGTGGTCAAATCCAAGAAAACGTCGGACCTCGTGGGCGACCTCGGGAAACCTTCGAAAGTGCCTAAACAAGAAGGGAGTCAAACTCAACCCCGAAAATGCGTATTCGGGTCCCCCGAGGGATGCCGCTGGGTTTTATCGTCTCTCAACGAGGCATCGGCAAACCCGACCAAGGTTGACGCAATCACCAAGATGGATCCGATCCAAGATCTCAAGGGAGTACGTAAGGTCATGGGCTGCCCGGCTTCATTAAGCAGTTCATCTCACGCCTCGGGGAGAAGGGCCTGCCCCTCTACCGCTCCTGCGCAAGTCCGAGCACTTTGCCCGACCCCCGAGGCCGAAGAGGCCCTCGGCAACCTCAAGAAGCTCCTAACAAACCCACCGGTCCTAGTACCGCCAAACCCGTGAGAAACCCCGCTCTTATACGCCACGCCCACTACCCGTAGTCGGCGCGGTGGTCATAGTTGAGCGTCGGGAAGAGGGACACACGTTGCCGCCCAACGCCCCGCTTTACTTCATCGGTGAAGTCCTTTCCGACACCAAGACAAGGTATTCGCAGATGCGAGAAACTATTGTACGCCATCGTATTGGCACGAAGGAAACTTCGCCACTACTTCCTTGCGCACCCGCTTGCCGTGGTATCCTCGTTCCCCCTGGGGAGATCCTCCAAAACCGAGAGGCCATGGGGAGAGTGGCGAAGTGGGCGGTGGAGCTCATGGGCGAAACTATATCGTTCCTGCCCCGCAAGGCGATCAAGTCTCAAGTCCTAGCCGACTTTGTGGCCGAGTGGACAGACACGTAGCTACCCCCAGCGCCCATCCAAGCCGAAAGTCTTTGGACCATGTACTTTGATGGATCCATGATGAAGGCAAAGCGGGCTGGTTTGCTCTTCATCTCACCCTTCGGGATTCACACGAGGTATGCCATCCGGCCGCATTTTCCCTCGCCTCCAACAACGCCGCAGAAATACGAGGCGCCGGGTCAACGGTCTCCTGATCGCGGCGGACCTCGGAATCCGACGGTTGGAAACCGGGGGATTCGCAGCTTGGTCATTGACCAAGTCATGAAGGCCTCGGCGTGCCACGACCAAGATGGAGGCGTATTGTCGGAAGTGCGCAAATTGGAGGAAAAATTCCATGGGCTTGAACACAAGCATACGCCGAGACGCTACAACGAGGCCGCGGATGAACCGCCAAGGTCGCAAAGAACCCGAGGTACCGTTCCCGAACGTCCTCACCCGAGACCTCGATAAACCCTCGGGTCAAGTACACCCCTCGAGGTACCCTCGGGGGCTCACGAGGGCAACACACACAGCAAAGACGCCACGCCCGAAGCAATGGCGGCCGACCCAGTCCTTGACTGGAGAAAACCGCCGATGGAGCACCTCACCCGAGGAGAGCGACCCGAGGATAAGACCGAAGCTCGCCCGGAGTTAGCCCGAAGGGCGAAATCCTTCACACCGATTGGAGAGAAAGGGGAACTCTACAAGAGAGGAGCCTCGGGAGTATACATGCGATGCATACCCTCGGGCTGAAGGCCAAGAACTGCCGAGGACACTCACCGAGGGGAGTGTGGCCATCACGCCACCCCGAGGACTCTAGTCGGTAAAGTCTTCGGGCAAGGCTTCTATCGGCCCTCGGCGGTGCGAGACGCGAACCAAGTCGCGTGCGTGCTGCGCAAAGAATCCCAATTCCTACGCGCGCAGGACGCACCTCCCAGCTCAAGCACCGCAAACCATACCTCTTACGTGGCCATTTGCGGTGTGGGGACTCGACATGATTGGGCCCCTCGAAGAGGGCGCCCGGAGGACACACTCACGTCCTAGTCGCCATTGACAAGTTCTCCAAATGGATCGAAGCTCGACCCGTGGTGAACCCTAACACGTGGGAAACGGTGAAATTCTTTACGGATATCATCTCCCTGTTTCGAGTCCCGAACTCCATCATCACGGACAACGGAACCAACTTCGTGGGGAAGAAGTCCCTCGACTTTTGCGATGACTATGGCGTCCGAGTGGATACCTCGGCCGTAGCACACCCAAGACCAACGGTCAAGTGGAGCGTGCCAACGGCATGATCCCGCAAGGGCTCAAGCCGAGGATCTTCAATCGCCTAAACCAATACGGGAAAAGATGGTACCAAGAGCTGCCGTCGGTTCTATGGAGCCTTCGAACAACGAAAAGCCGAGCCACGGGGTTCACCCCATTTTTCTAGTCTATGGGGCCGAGGCAATCTTGCCCACGACATTGAATATGGGTCCCCAAGGCTGCGAGCCTACACCGAGCAAGGCAACCAGCCGGGCGAGGCAAGACTCCATCGACCAAGTAGATGAAGCCCGAGACGTTGCGCTCCCGCACTCGCGAAGATACCAACAAGCTTTGCGCAAGTATCACGCCAAGCGGCCGAAGCCTCTGAGTTCCAAATCAACGACCCCGTGCTCAGCCGAAGACAGACAACAAAGGGCGTCACAAACTCACGCCACTGGGAAGGGCCTTATTTCATCGCCGAAATATTAAGGCCCGGGACCTACAAACTGAAAAACAAGAAGGGTGAAGTCTACTCCAACGCCTCGAACATAGAACAGCTACGCCGCTTCTACCCTTAAATTCGCACTAGAAGTCAAACATCGGTGTTTTTTTTTTCACTCAATAAAAGATCTACATCTTTTACGAAAAAAAGTGCTTCTCGTGTAAACCTTAAGGGAGTCTTAGCCTCGCCCAAAGACAAGACTAAAACTCCCTCGGGGCTACATGGGGGACCCCCCTGGAGGACCCCCTCGAGATCCCCCCTTCCTTTTTCAAAACTTTTTTTTCGAAAGAAAAAGTTTTTCTTGCGCATTCTCTAAACAATCGCTTTAAGTTGCGAAGGTCGCCACGCACAAATCCAAAGCAAGGTAACCGAGGCAAACGGACCGCCCCTAGTGGCATCCGTATGGACTGCCCCAGTGGCGTCCACGGTTACCATTTCGCGAGCGGAGAAAGCAAGCGACCCGGCCACACAATAAACGAACAAATTTGAGAAACGCAACATAAACATAAATGCACCCGCCAAGGCCATAGACCTCGGGCGGCGCCGTTGTTTATATACATCCATCTCACAAGCTCCAATTTTTCCATACAAGGAGAGGTCGGGGGCGGATGGGTTTCACCCACTTGCGCCTCACGGCAGCCGACGAGGAAGCTTCGGCGCGAGCAACACCCTCGACAACTACTTCCCGAGGGAGGCGTCGGACCACGCCACAGCATCCTCGGGATCGGGCGTCCACCATCTCCGTGTCCGCCTCATAGGTTGACTCTATGGGGAGTACGGGGACACACTTCATCCTCGAAGCGGGAGGCCAACCGGGTCGCAGCCGCCGCCCACGGTCGCATAAACGTCCGAGTCCCGGCGGCATCGGCAAAGATCCCTCTCGGCGGGATCAACTTCCTCGCCGCCGTCGGAACCGAGGAAGAAGCCTTTCGCAACGCCATCCAAAGACATTGGACTCCATCGGGAAGTGAGAGCGTAAAACGGCCATACATGTCCGCACGCCGCCGGACCGGAAGGCGTTCCGAGCTCGGACCGAGGTAGCCACCCACGGCGCCAGCGGCAGGGCGGCGGCCGAGGGCCAACCTCCTCCTTGTCCGCCCCAAAGCGGCGGACGAAGTCCGACAAGGCCTCTTCCAGCTCCCTGCAGACGACTTCGCTCCTGCTCCAGCCTGCGCCGGCGTGGCCGCGGTGTTCACGGCCTCGGTCCGGACCTTCTCCGCTTCGAAATTGGTGCTCCAACCGAGTTAGCAAGACAAGACGACCGAAGACAAAGCTCACTAAGGAAGAAGACGCACCTTGGCACTTCAAAACGACCCGGCATCACGCCGTGCTCATCCGCGAGCGACTTGCGGATCTCCTCCTTCTCCTTCCCGAGGGTCTCGCCCTCGACACCAACTCGCCGATGCGAGTGTTCAAGGCATCGCACATTTCCGCCGCCGTCCGCCTCCTCCCGGGACCGGTCCCGCTCGTCATGGGCCTCCTTCAGACCCGGGAGGGACTGGATCCGAGCCTCTTCAAAATCATGGCTCATCCGAGCCATGTCACCGCCACCTTGCTGGCCTCGCACTGCCTTGACAAGCTCGGCCTCCGGGGTCCGCCGTTGGGACTCCCTCTCCTCGGCAAGGGCAGCAAGCCGGGAGGTCTCGCTCGGGCCTCGATCAACTTTTACCCGAGTTTGACCAAGGGCGTTCCAGTTCGAATGTTCGGCGAAGGAGCTCGGACTTCTCCCGGCGGCGACGGAGAGTCCGCAACGACGACATTACCCATCAAGACACAAGCATAGAAGACATGCGGCGGGGATAACCATCAAGACACTTACCGCGATCGACCTCCGCAAGTCGGCCGGTTATGACGCCCCCGATCCTCGCCAAGCCCCGGCGCCCACTGACGGATCTGCTCGTGGGTTCTCCACCCGACCTCGGGGCGGTCGTCGACCACCGCGGCGGCCGGGCCCCGGCGTGCCACCCAGGGTCAAAAGGCGGGCCGCCCGCCGGGTCGGCTCGGGAAGGATACATCTCCTCCACCGGCAACTCCCGCAGCTCGGGAACCCGCACCGCAGGAAGTCCAGGCCCCCGGAACCGACCACGGGCACCATCCTCGTCATGGCCGAAGACGGCGCTTCGCCAGGGCTGCCTCGAATCCGGACACGTGGAGTAGCGGGAAGTCGGGGTTGTACGCCTCGTGAACCCCGGATCGGCGAGGGTCGGCACACAGCGGGGACTTGCGCGTCTCCCGCCGCCATAAAGAGCTCCTCTTGCGAACTCCCGGACGAGGCCCGACTCCTCGGGATGGGCGCGCGCCATGACCCCCTCCGAATGGCGCCATCCGCTCCGGCACCGAGCTGGCGTCATGGGCCACACCCGAGCCCTCCGTATCGACCACCATCGGCCGAGTAGCCGACCCACCATCGCCACCAGGGGCTGCACCACCTCGGGGTGGCCTCGGCAGCCGGCTCGGGTCCGACCCCACACCTGGGCTCGGGTCGGCGCCACGAGAAGACTCGACGAGGGCAGCACGATATCTTGGCCGGACGACCCCCGGCACTGGGCCCCAGCCGAGGCTGAAACGCTAGCCTTCAAGGCCTTCTTGGGGTGCAGAGCCAACGAGGCGGCCCCCCGTTTCCTGAAGTCAAGAACGTGTCGGGACAAAGCAATCATATACCGTAGGAAGGTCAAGATCGCGAAAGGCGAAAAGAAACTCACGGCCCGAGGGATCGCCCTCGGCGTTGACGAGGCTCGGGATGGTTGCGCGACCTCGGCGTCGCACTCGACGCGCCGCCGTCTCCCACGACGTTTCACGCGCGCGGGGCCGGATCGGGGACGGTCGGTCGGCCGACCCCCGCCCGTGCCCGGCGGCCCGGGGTACCCGCGACAGAGGTGTCGACTCCTCCCTTCCGGGCCTCACCCCGTGACGCCGAGGTGCCTACGTGGTCGACGCCAATGGTCCCGAGGACTCGGCCGGAAGAGCCCCCGGGCGCACTGGCGTCGGCGATCCCCCGACGCCTCGGGCTCGGGCTCGGGCTCGTGCGGTTCCCGACTTCGTCGGGAGCCCCATGGCTCGGTCTATCCGAGCCGCCACGTCGTCATCCGACGAGTTCACGCAGAACTGGTCCTCCGGATCCTCGTCCTCTTCGGTGGTCGAGGTGTCGTGACTCGCCCCGCCTCTCGCCGCTCGGCCCGACGCTTCGCGAGCCACGTTTCTCTTCTTCCTCTCCTCCTTCTTCAACGCCCGCCCGGGCAGTAGCTCGTTCCGGAGCACGGTTCGCCGCCGGGCGATCGGCATCCAATGCCGCACAAAGGAGGGGAGTCACGGTAATCCGTACGGCCCCGCCGAGAAAGAGTGAGAACTGCCATGGCAACAATGCGCCGAAGCAATCAGGGACACCGAAGTCAAGAAGCACCTACCAGGGAGATATACCCTCGGTCGGGCGCATGGGGATCTCGGGGATACGTGTCGGGTGTTGGACCCCAACGCATCCCTCACCCTCTTGGCCAAAGCCATCGGTGGAAAGCGTAAGGCCTAACATCCCGCACGCATCAAGACCGGCGGCCTCGAGGGTCATCCGGCACATGAGCAAAGGGCGAGCCATCAACGGCAACACCCGACGCCGATGGAAAGCGGCGACCACGGCAAAGAAGATTCACGCCCTTCCCTGAGCCGCAGAACCGCCCGCCTTAGGCCCTCCAACCGATGATGATCCTCCGAGGGGGACCCCGCCCACTTCGCGGGCGATGCTTGAGGACACGCCCGGTGTACACGGGAAGCGCGTTCTCGTCGTTGCGGAGGTAGAACCACCGATCTTGCCACCCCTTGTTGGAGGAGGTGAGCTTGGATACGATGTACCCATCAGCTCGGTTCGGCCTCGTCCGCTCCGAGCGACTGAGCGCCACACCTCTCCAACGCCAGCGGCGCCCTCCGTGGTTGGCCCCGCGCGATCGAGGCGGTGGTAAGGTCCGCCTTGAAGAACCACAACCGAGGTCCCAATGCGGCTCGATCCCCGTGAATCCCTCACAAAGGGTGACGAAGATGGCGGCCCGGGAGATCGAGTTCGGGGGCGTATGATGAAGCTCGATTTCATAGTAGTGGAGGATCGCCCGAATGAACCGCTGCGGCATACCGGCCGCGCGGTGAAGATCCATCAAGCTCACCACGTAGCCATCCGGAGGATTAGGCTCCTCCTCGGTCCAATCCGGAGCAATCCACTCCGCCGCGCTTCATCGGTGCGGGGGACGAAGAAGCCCTTCATCGACGAGACGCCGGAGTTTCTCCTCCGTCGCCGCCGACCTCGGCCACGGCCGGCATAGAGCACCTCCCTCACGCCGTCACCGCCACCCGACCGCGCCATGGGTAAAAGGGAGGCGAAGGGTGGCAACCGCTAGCAACCCCGATCACACGAGCACGAGGCAAGTGAATCTCTCCCCTAATCTCTCCCACACTATCTCTCTATCTCCCGATTGCTTTGTAGCAAGAAGGCAAGAAGGCGATGGCGGCGCAAGGGAGCAACTATCCGCGCGCAAGGCTACCCCCACATTTATAGGGAAGGGAAGGCAAACCGCCGGCACGGGCAATCGAAAACTCTCACTCGAATGGACGGCCCATGATGGAGCGAACTCATCCATCCAACGGCCAAGCCGCGGTGGAACCGTCAAAGGCGCATTAATGCACCTTGACGGAGCCCTCGATCTCGCCTCGACAAGAAGACGTAAGGCCGCGTCCCCATCGCTGCAATGGTCGCGCCACCTCGGGCGTGGCGACTAGACGCCTCGTCTTCCGGTCGAGTAAAACCGTCCAGGCCACCCATATCCGCCAGGCGCCCGACCACGAGGGGCAAAAAGTCGGTCCGTTGACGGTTCCCGCCCCGGCGGAAACCAAACGAGCCTCGGGCCGACACACCCTACGTTCCAGAGGTTGCCAGCTGGGCCCATAGGGGTTTCTCTGCCGCCTCGGGATAACCCGAGCCAGGGACGGGAGGGAAATGCACAACCCGCCTATACCCGGCCCCCTAGGGCTCGGATTTCTGAACGTGTTTAAGGCCGCGGGTCTTTGCTTATAGAGATGTCCCATCCGTGGGAGGCCCATGCCCCTCGGGGGTTGGTCCGCCCAAACCCCGGATCTCGCTGCGGTCCGCAGGTTCTCATGGGGTGAATCCTGGATCACATAGCCGACCCTTGCTCCGGCAAGGGCACGGGCACCCCGCTAAATGACCCCGCTATAACGCTCACCGGAGCACGACACATTCGGCTACGAGGGCATTGTGACGTGTCTCCCCTCCTCCTCCCTTTCGGAGGGCGACGAGGAGCGTATAATCAAAGTCGAGGAGGCCCGGGTCGACCTTGCGCACATATAAGCGGGGCCTCGGGCCCACGCAAAATGAACAGACTCGCACAAATAAGCGCAATTTAAGAGCTGTTTCAGTCTTGCCGGCGTGCGAGATATAAAGACCTCGAAGGAATCCGCCACTCCATTCGAGGCCTCGGGGCTACACCCAACGGTCGCCACGCACACCCCTTGTAGACGAACCACCCCGAGAAACAACAAGGCGACGGAATGGCGGAACCCCCGGGTGAGTCCACACTCGCTCGGGGGCTCGGGGCTACCGGGGGACCTAAATATTGGGCCCCGAGACATTCTCCAAACTATGAGAATCTTGGCCGCTGCCAAGGCCCAAGAAAACCTAGCCTCGCTATCATCCCGCACGGAGGGGACGGCCCGACGGACGATGGACCAGGCCATTGGCCACGACGCCACATGACGACGAAAATCGGCCCACGGACGCCCACAAAGCGGCCCGGATGGAGTCATCACGACGCAAAGAGCTTATTACGCTCACGAAGGACAAGGTCAAGGACCTCTACAAAACAACGAACCATGACGCTCCACGCCGACAACGGCTAAAACCATGGCTCGGACTCGACCACGCATCTCCGTTTCGTGTCCGAGGCCGGCCTAGCTCACCACCCCGGGAGAAATCTCTCCGTCGTCCGAGGGTGGCCTAGCTCACCACCCTCGGGCGCAAAAACTCCGCCTCGCCCGAGGGAGACCAGCTCTCCATCCTCGGGTGAGGCAGCCCAACTAGCCCGCCTAGGGTCGCCGACCCTCGGGCGTGGGAGGTTCCGTCCCGGAGGAAGGAAACCGCCGCATTCAATGCGATTGACGGCAGGGAGGCGCCCGGTGCCATCGACACACCCCTACAAATCGAATCGAATCCGAATCGTCTCCCAATCCGACCGATGGGACACAAAGCCGAACCGGTGACGTGCTACGCCACCCAAGACGGGAAACCGTGATGACACCGTTCATTTCCCGGAAGCACCGTCAAAACGCCACGTTGGGCCGGACCCTGGGGCACCCGACACGCATAGCCACGACCTGACCGGCCCTCGCCATGCGGATTGTGAGGGACGCCTCACAGACCCCTCGGGGCCGCGCCGGGACGGCACGCCCACCATCGGATCCGGACGCGTGTCTTCGCCAAGCAACATCCAAGCCGCCCAAACCCTCGGCAAATAAGACATGCAACCGGTGCGGCCTCGAATTAGCCACCTAGGCGCCCACCGTATGAACATTATCTCTCTCCTTCTCCTATAAAAGGGGGGAGTAATGCCTCATTAGAAAGAGATTCGATCTTTTCGACCAACTCCGGTTCACACGGAGGAAACCGCACACCACCACCACTATAACCACGATCGTGGGGCTTGAGACCCGCGTCTCTCCCCCGCGACCGCCAGAAAACCCCTACCGCAGCTCACCTTTGAGCGAGGTAACACGAGCAGGGACACACCCTCCGCTGGACGTAGGGCCCCGCTGGCTGAACCAGATAAACCGCCGCGTCCCCGTGTCCATCTTGCGCTACGCCATTGAGGGAGGGGGCACACGGCTTATAAATTCTTTATTGCCGGCACCGAGGCACCCACCGCTCCCCTCGAAACGCCGACATTCTTGTACCTTCTATGGTATTCTTAGAGGATATTATTAATTTCATGCTAGCTTTTCATACACTTTCTAAGTGCTTCGTTGACACCTTCACGGTGTTTAAGATTCCTCATTTTCTTTTCTCGGGTCTATATTCACTTCGGGGATGAATGGTGCTTATTCAAGAATTGACTGGTAAATCCTTCATGGATTAATTCATTCAAGGATGTACTTTCATTCTTAGTGAATTATTAATCTCTTCTATGAGATATATTCTTTATTGCACGAGAGATGAGTCATATGCACAATGACATTGAGTTATTCACTATAAAATCATTAAATGATTATAATCCTTCTAGGACATGCTCTTCTTGAGACTAGAATATTCATTCGTGAATATATATACCATAAACTTTAATACTTAGTATGAGATTTCTACAAGTTGCGATTTACATTCTTCGAGAATTATATGGATTTTCATAATCCACTAATTAATTGTATATTCGATATTCATTCGTTTCATTTGCCGTAGATATAGCGTAACATTCATTTCTTCTTAATAGGAGATTCGACCTCAATTGCATTCTTCATTGACCCGATATAATCGCTACAAGCGATTTTGCCATGGACTTTGTTTCCGGATCCGAGTTCTCATAAGAGAAACATTTGCAATTAAAGAGGTACTTTGTCGATAATTATTTTTTTTCTCCCAATACTTTCACAATGTGAGAATATTCTATCTCTATCATTTTCCAAACAAGAGATGGTATATTGTTCTCGCATACCCAACACTAGTGAGGTGCGCGCTTATTGTGTTGGATGTCATCTTCATGATGATCCTCTTCATGAGGTGTTTAACCTTCTTCGTGAGGCGTTCTCTTCATGAGAATGGAGGAGTTCCATTTCTTTTCTATTTAACGTGTATACGCTAAACTAGAACCCACAAAGGCCCCCGTAGATTTTAGATTGATAGTATATAACATTTAGTTTACTACTAGTAAACACAACTTCTAGTTCATAACTTCAAGTTACTCCTCTCATTTTAAAAATATCCGGCATATGCTGCGCTTCAAAGCTTCACAAGAGCATTAGTCAAACTATTGTATGACTTAGTGTGTGATACTATTCCCGCTTCAAGCTCCAAGGAATATTTTCTCTTAAGATCATTTTCCTTCTATGGAAATAATATTTGGCATTCAAAATATAGGCTTTCTCTCCCCTAATGCCAATATTAGATCATTAATAGCATACTTTAAAATATATCCCCTATCATGGGCTTACTTCAAATTCATCTATCTCCAACTACAAGTGGAGGCCCATTTATGTATGCTATGATTAAATTTTATGGGAAATATTCACACACATATTTTAAAATGGGGGTTATTATTCATTATGCAAATGAGCTAGAATACTTGAAGTGCATTTAAGAATGTTCAAAGATTCCTACAAAATCGTGGATGTTCTCCCCTAATATGCACAAATCATAGTTTAGAAAACTATTTCATTCTCTAGCTTCTTTATTAATTAGCCTAAAAATTGATCCAAGTACTCATTAAAAAAATGGATCATACACTTCAAATATATATAATACCGTCGGCGTTTCGAGGAACGGTCGCCTCGGTGCCGGCAATAAAGAATTTATATGCCGTGTGCCTCCTCCCTCGATGGCGTAAGCGCAAGATGGACACGGGACGCGGCGATTTATCCCCGTTCAGCCAACGGGCCCTACGTCCAGCGGGTCACGCCTTCGTGTTACCTCGTGCTCAAAGGTGAGCCCGCGGTAGGGGTTACGGCGCGGTCGTGAGAGAGAGAGAGAGACGGGTCTCAGGGTCCCACGATCGTAGTGGTGGTGGTGGTGTATGATTTCCTCCGCGGTGAGCCGGAGTTCAGCCGGGGTCGAATCCTCTCTAATGAGGCATTACTCTCCCCTTTATAGGAGAAGGAGAGAGATAATGTTTACACCGTGGACACCTAGGTGGCTAATTCCCGAGGCTGCACCGGTTGCATGTGCGCCGCCGAGGGGTCGGCCGGCTTGGATGCCACTTGATCGAATGTTGCATTTCTTAAGCGCAATCACTAGAAATGTGTTTAGAACCCATCTCTAATAACGGCGCCGTAAATGCGCCGTTGACATTCCCAAGTGAAACCACCGTGTCCGGTGATCCGAACGGGATTATCAACGGTGATAGATCTTGCCAAACAAGATATTCATCCGCAGCGCCTGTATCTATCATTGTAGCATTTCACCCGGAAGTATTCGTGGTATCGTTATTTATATTTTTCCCAAAGGAAGGCATGGTATAAAAGTCTCTAATTCGACATGGTCAAGATGACACGAATGTATAATAGACCAATGCTCATGATAGGGGTAAAAATAAGATAGGTAGATATGATAACTTGACACACACACTTAAGCCGTCTCAAGGATAAAAGTAAAAGAAAGAATAAAAAGAATAATTCTAATGTGGAGCGTGCATATCCTAGATAGTCATGTCAAGATAGCAGATACACACATGTTTTACTGTTAGAGATTCTATGTCAAGATAGCCAAGGTCTCTGCTGAATTACTTCGGGCACCGGATAACACCTGGTCTGCCAAGCATTGCCGGCCTACAGCTCTACGCCAGCCACGGACGTGGGGGATTACTAAGGACGGACAGGGCCGTCACCACCTGCCGCCTACCACCTCAACCGTACGTAGCCGAGGCAAACGAAGGCAGCCTCTAGCCTAGACACCATGTCTACGCCATTGACCACATACTCTAGCGTGTACAAGGCTTACCCGTAAACGGGGTCCTTCACCAGAGCAACCGCCACGAGGACGGACGACGAACCCGCAACCCAACATCAACCAAGTCTAACTCTAGGTAGAACTCAACATATCAATCTAGCTCTTGGTCTAAACATGTATGCATGAAATACTAAGCACAATATTCTAAATGACAAGATCATGATATAGAAACTATAGGCTAGTTCATCAATCAAGATTATATCATAAGAACTTTGCTCTAATTCAAGAACATGACTATGTTGATAAGTAGAGAACAAGAACAAAATGAAGAACTCTAAATTGCTCATACCGCATAGCTCCAAATGTCTTGCTCTCTTTTATTATTCTCGCCAAACTCCTCCTAAGTACAAACTAAAAAGAAGAAGAAGAAGAAGAAGAAGAAGAAGAAGAAGAAGAAGAAGAAGAAGAAGGAGAAGAAGAAGAAGAAAGAAGAAGAAAGGGGGAAGAAGAAGAAGAAGAAGAAGAAGAGAGAGGCTACATTGTGTGGTGTGTGTTACAAGTGAGGGAGTGCCCATCTATTTATAGGACCTTCACCATGGGATCCTCTCTTGGCTAAGCCATTTGGTACTAACCCGCACCGTCTTCTGGGCAAGCAAACACCGCCTCCAGACTTTTCAGGTCGACATGGGCCGCCAGGACGAAAATGGGCCGATTTGGCCTCTACGAGGCACCAATATAATCGCCGTTTGGGCTGAAATTTTGCATGAGCACGTGGGCCTCGAAGTTAGCTTCGTTTCTCGGTATTCGTTCGCTGAAATCCGATTTCGTATGAGAGTTATGCCCAAAACATTGAACCCATGTCCCGCGGTCCGTTTATCATTTCATGTTGGACTCGGGCCTCGACCTCTTGGGCTTGTGTTTGGATATTGATATTTTATGGACTTTTCTCCCTTGGGCTTGATGTTCTCAGCAATGCGCTTTCCAGGGAGGCGCCTTTTGGTGCATTTTCCACTTGGTTTTTATATAAATCCTGCAAAACATTATTTGGCACTACAAGTGGAATTATGTCAATAATAAATGTATATGTGTGTAGTAAGGTATAGTTTCACCCCTTATTGGTAGAATGTTGACGTTAAAAATATGTCGCAGGTGACCGTCAACAACGAAGACATGCGTCCCCGATCCGATGGTGGACGTGCCGTCCCGCACGGCCCGAGGGTTTCGTGAGGCGTCCCTCACGCTTTTGCATGGCGAGGGCCGGCCCCGGTGGCTGCCGGCTATGCGTGTCGATGCCCGAGGGTCCGCCCAACGTGGCGTTTTTGACGGTGCTTTGGGGAATGAATAGTGTCACCCCTGGTTTCCGTGCCGGGTGGCGTAACACGCCACCGGGTTCAGCTTTGTGTCCCATCGGTTGGATTGGGGAGACGATTTGGCAGTTCGATTTGACAGGCGTGTCGATGGCGCCGCGCCTCGCCTGTCGTGTAACCGCATTGAATGCGGCGGTTTCCCTTCCTCCGGGCACGGAACCTCCCATGCCCGAGGGTGCGCGTCCCTAGATAGGTTGGTTGGGCTTACCTTGCCCGAGGATGGAGAGCCGGTCTCCCCGGGCGAGGCGGAGTTTTGGTGCCCGAGGGTGGTGAGCTAGGCCCCCTCGGGCGAGATGGAGATTTCTCCCGGCCGGTGAGCTAGGCCAACCTCGGACGAGACGGAGAAGTGTGGTCGAGTCCGAGCCATGGGTTGGTCTTTGTCGACGTGGAACATTATGGTTCATCGTTTTGCGAGAGGTCCTTGACCTCGCCCTTCCGTGGCGTAATGGGCTCTTTGCGTCGTGGTGACTCAATTTGGGCCGCTTTGTGGGCCGTTTCTATCGTCGTGGGCGTCGTGGCTCAATGGCCTCGGTCCATCGTTCGTCGGGCCGTCCCTCCATGCGGGATAATAGCAGCCAGTTTTACTTGGGCCTAGGTAGGCCGGTAGATTCTCATAGTTTTGAGAATGTCTCGGGGCCCAATATTTAGGTCCCCGACAAGTAGCCCCGAGCCCCGAGCGAGTGAGGACTCGCCGGGGTTCTGCCGTTCCGTCGCCTTGTTGTTTCCCGGGGTGGTTTGTCTACAAGGGGTGCACGCTGAGGCGCACCCGTTGGGTGTAGCCCCCGAGGCCTCGAATGGAATGGCGGATTCCTTCGAGGTCTTTTATACCTCGCACGCCGGCAAGACTGAAAACAGCTCTTAAATTGCGCTTGTTTGTGCGGAGCTGTTTATTTTCGCGTGGGCAGCCCGAGGCCCGCTTATGTGCGCAAGGTCGACCCAGCGCCCTCGACTTTAATCATACGCTCCCTCGCCTCCCCGGAAGGGAGGAGGAGGGGAGATACGTCACAATGCCCCGTAGTCGAATGTAACGCGCTCCCGTGAGCGCGCCAGCGGGGTCGTTTGCTGGTGCCCGTGCCCATGCCGAGCAAGGGTCGGCTTTGTGATCTAGGATTCACCCCATGAGAACCTCGCGACCACTTAGCGGCATCCCGGGGTTTGGGCGACCAACCCCGAGGGCCCCGAAGGCCTCCCACGGATGGGACATCTCTATATAAGTGGCACCCGCAAGCCTTAAACACGCTCAGAAATCCAGAGCCCGGCGGGCCCGTATAGCCGGTTGTGCATTTCCATCCCGTCCCCTCGGCTCGGGTTATCCCGAGGCGGCTCAGAAACCCATGTGGGCCCACCGCAACCTCGAACGTAGGTGTGTCGGCCCGAGGCTCGCTTGGTTTCCGCCGGGCGGGGAACCGTCAACGGACGACTTTTTGCCCCCTCGGGGTCGGGCGCTGCTTTGGATATGGACGGCCGGACGGTTTTACCCCGACCGGAAGACGAGACGCCTAGTCACCACGCCCGAGATGGCGCGACCGCTGCGATCCGATGGGACGCCGCCTTACGCCTTCTTGTCGTGGGCGGAGATCGAGGGCTCCGTCAAGGTGCATTAATGCGCCGACGGCTCCACCGCGCGGCTTGGCCGTTGGATGAGCGGTTCTCGCTCCATCATGGGTCGCCCATTCCAAGAGTCGGTTTGGTTGCCCAGCCGGCGGTTTGCCTTCCCTTCCTATAAATATGGGGGTCGAGCGGCGGATAGTTGCTCCCTTGCTCTTCGCCATCGCCTTCTTGCCTTCTCATTTGTAGCAATCAGGAGATAGAGAGATTGTGTGGGAGAGGTTGAGAGAGGGAGATTCACTTGCCTTGTGCTCGTGTGATCGGGGTTGCTAGCGGTTGCCACCCTTAGTCTCCTTTCGCATCCATGGCGCGATCCGGTAGTGGTGACGGGCGTGAGGGTGGTGCTCGATGCCGAGCCGTGGCCGAGGTCGGGGCGACGGAGGAGAAGCTCCAGCGTCTCATCGATGAGGACTTCTTCGTCGATGTATCGATGAAGCGCGGCCGGAGTGGATCGCTCCGGATTGGGCCGAGGAGGAGCCCAACCCTCCCGATGGCTCACGTGGTGAGCGATGGATCTTCACCGGGCGCGGTTTCGGGATGCCGGCCGGTCGGTTCATCCGGCGATCCTCAACTACTATGAAGTAGAGCTTCATCATCCGCCCCGAACTTCGATCTCCCAAGCCGCCATCTTCGTCACCCCTCCGTGAGGGATTCCCGGGGATCGAGCCGCATTGGGACCTTTGGTTGTGGTTCTTCAAGGCGGATCTTACCACCACCGCCTCCTCATAGGGCCAACCACGAAGGGCGCTACGGGTTGGAGGCTGCGCTTCAAGTTCGCATGAGCGCATTTAAGTCGAACCGAAGCCGATGGGTACATCCTATCCAAGCTCACCACCTCGAACAAGGGGTGGCGGGGATCGGTGGTTCTACCTCCGCAACGATGATAACGCGCTTCCTGCGTTAACCGGGTGTGTCCTCAAGCATCATCCGCCAGGCGTGGGCGGGGTCTCCCCTCGGAGGATCATCACCGGTTGGAGGGCCTAAGGCAGGCGATCCTGCGGCTCCGAGGAAAGGATGTGAATGCTGCCGCTGTGGTCGCCGTTTTCATCGGGCGTCGGGTTTGCCGTTGATGGCTCGCCCCTTGCTCATGTGCAAGATGACCCCCGATGCCGCCGGTCTTGACGCTGCTTTGGTCGCCTTACGCTTCCACCGATGGCCTGACCAAGAGGGTGAGGGATGCGTTGGGGTCTCACACCCCGGCACATATTCCCGAGATCCCCATGCGCCCTGACCGAGGGTATATCTCCTTGGTGAGTGTCTCTTGGCTTTGGCGTCCCTGCATCGTTTTGGTGTGTCGTTGCCACGACGGTTCTCACTCTTTCTTCTTGCGAAATCGTATCGCTCACCGTGACTCCCCTCCCCTCCGTGCAGTTGGATGCCGACCGCCGGGTTGTGAGAGCCGTGCTCGAACGAGCTGAGAGGGCGCGAGGCGCTGAAGAAGGAGGAGAAGAAGAAGAGGAATGTGGCTCGCGAGAAGCGTCGGGCTGAAAGCCGGAGGCGGGGATTTTAGTCGCCGATACCTCGACCACCGAGGAGGACGAGGATCCGGATGACCAGATTCTATGTGAACTCGTCGGATGACGACGTGGGGGCTCGGATAGACCGAGCCACGGGTTTCCCGACCCGGTCGGGGCTTCCCTATGAACCCGAGCCCCGAGCCCGAGGCGTCGGGTTCGCCGATGCCCAGCGCGCCGAGGGCTCTTCCCGCCGAGTCATCCGGACCATCGGCGTCGGGCCACGTAGGCACCTCGGCGTCACGGGGTGAGGCCCGAAGGGAGGAGCCGACGCCTCCCGCCCGCTAGTGCCTCGGCGCGCGCGAAGTATGGTCCGGGGGCGGGCCAACGATCTCGTCGACCCAGCCCCCCGGCGCACGAATGTCACGGGGGAGACGGTGCGGCGTCAAAGTGTGACGCCCGGTGCGCAGCCTTCCCGAGCCTCGTCTCGCCGAGGCGATCCCTCGGACCGTGTAAGTTTCTTTTTTGCCTTTACGGCCTTGATTTTCTTACGGCGTGGTTGTTTTGTTCTTGACACACTCTTGCCCTCAGGAAACGAGGGGCCACTTCCCTGACTCTGCACCCTAAGAAGGCTTTGAAGGCTAGCGCTTCAGCTTCGGCCGGGTCTCGGAGTCGGGGGTCACATGGGCAGATGTCGCGCCGCCCTCGTCGGACATCCTCCCTGTGGCGCCCGGCCCCGGCCCAGTGTGGGGTTGGATTCGAGCCGGGTTCTTTGAGGCTACCTCCGAGGTGGGCGCGGGCCTCGGCGGCGATGGTGGGTCAGCCACCCGGCCAATGGTGGTGGACACGGAGGGCTCGGGCGCAGTCCATGACGTCAGCGTCGGCCGGAGCAAATGGTGCCACCCACGGGGAGGCCACGGCGTCGCCGACCATCCTGAGGAGGGGGTCCCTTTGCTCGGGAGTTCTCGCAAGAGGAGCTCTTTGACGCGGGGAGACGCGCAAGTCCTCGCCGCCACGACCCTTGTTGATCCGGGGGGTGCATGAAGAGTACAACCCGACTTCCGCTTGCTCCACGTGTCCGGGTTGAGGCAGCCCTTGGCGGCGTCGTCGGCCATGACGGGGGGACGGTGCCCGTGGTCGACTCGAGGGCCCCCGGACTTTTTTTACCGTCCGGTTCCCGGAGAGCCGCGGGAGTTGCCGGTGGAGGAGATGTATCCTTCGAGCCGACACGCTGTGGCCCACCCCCCTCGACCACGGGTGGCATGCCCGGGGTCGGCCGTTCTGGTGGTTGACGACACGCCCGAGGTCCCGGGTGGAGAGTCCACGAGCAGATCCGCCGGTGGGCCGCCGGGTTTGACGAGGATCGGGGACGTCTTTAACCGCCGCCTTGCCGAAGTCGACGTGGTAAGTGTCTGGATGGTTGTCCCTTGACGCATGTCTTTCGTGCTTGTATTTTGATGGGTAATGTCGCCGCTTGCGGACTCTCCGCCGCTCGCCCTGAGAAGTCCGAGCTCCTTCGCTGTAACGTTTCGAATCGAACGCCCTTGGTCAAACTCGGGTGAAGTTGATCGAGGCCCGTGGCGAGACCTCCCGGCTTGCCGCCCTTGCCGAGGAGAGGGAGTCCCAACGGCACTGGAGGCCGAGCTCGCCAAGGCCAGGTCCGAGGCTAGCAAGATGGCGGCCGACATGGCTCTGGATGAGCCATGATTTTGAGGAGGCTCGGTCCCGGTCCCTTCCTGGATCCCGGAGGAAGCTCAAGTCGAAATGGACGGCTCCCCGAGGAGGCGAGGAAGCAGCGGAGATGTGCGACGCCTTGAACACTCGCATCGGGCGAAGTTGGTGTCCGAGGGTGAGGCCCCTCGGAAAGAGAAGGAGCGGCTCCAAAAGTCGCTTGGCGAGGAGCACAATGCGAGGCCGGGTCGGTGCTGAAGTGCCGTGGTGCGCCCCTCTTGTTCGGTAAGCTTTTCCACTCGTCATCTTGTCTTGCTAACTTGGTTTGAGCTCCATTTGACGTAAGCGGAGAAGGTTTGGACCGAGGCCGTGAACACCGCGGCCACGCCGGCGCAAGGGCCGGAGCAGGAGCGAAGTCATACCCCGGGAGCCGGGAGGAGGCTGCCGACTTCGCCCCGCCGCTTGAGGCGACAACCTAGAGGGTTGGCCCCCTCGGCACGCAGCCGCCGAGTGCCGCGGGTGGCTACCACAGTCCGAGCCTTCGAACGCCCGGGTCCGGCTGGCGGACATGTATGGCCGCTCGCTCCCCCACTTCCCGATGGAGCCCAATGTGCCGGATGGCGTTGCGAAAGGCTTCTTCCCCGGCTCCACGACGAGGAGGAAGTTGATCCCGCCGAGAGAGATCTTTTTAACGCCGCCAAGACCCGCATACATTGTACGACTTCATGGACGACGCCGCGACCCGACCGCCTCCCCGCTCGAGGATGAAGTGTGTCCCCGTACTCCCCATAGAGTCGGCCTATGAGGCGGACACGAGAGATGGTGGACGCCCGGTCGAGGATGTGCCGACGGGTCGGCCCCTCGAGACGCCGCCGCCGAGGGTGGATCCCACACCGGTGCTCCTTCGCCGGTTGATCGCGACGCGTGTCGGTGGATGAGGCTCCCGATGCCCCCGATCTTCCCCTTGTATGAAAGTTGAAGTGTGTGAGAAGTTTGTATCAAACAACAATGCCGCCCGGGTATGTGCCCTTGGCAGGTTTATTTATGCTTATGCTTTGCGTTTCTCAAGTTTGTTCGTTTATTGTGTGGCCGGGTCGCTTGCTTTCTCCTCTCGCGAGATAGTAACCGTGGGCGCCAGCGGGGCAGTCCATACGGATGCCACTAGGGGCGGTCCGTTTGCCTCGGTTATCTTGCTTCGGATTTGTGCGTGAGCGACCTTCGCAGGCTTAAACGATTGTTTCGAGAATGCGCAAAAAAAACTTTTTCGTTGAAGAAAAAGTTTTGAAAAAAGGAAAAGGGAGGGGGTCCCAGAGGGGTCCCCCATGTAGCCCCCGAGGGAGTTTTAGTCTTGTGCTGGACGAGGCTAAGACTCCCTTAAGGTTTGCACGAGAAGCACTTTTTTCGTAAAAGATGCGCATCTTTTGTTGAGTGAAAAAAAACCGATGTTTGACTTCTAGTGCGGAATTTAAGGGTAGAAGCGACGTAAAACATTTTTATGTTCCGGCGTTGGAGTAGATTTCACCCTTCTCGTTCTTCAGCTTGTAGGTCCCGGGCCTTAATATTTCGGAGATGAAATAAGGCCCTTCCCAAGGTGGCGTGAGTTTGTGGCGCCCCTTGTTGTCCGTCTTCAACCTTGAGCACGGGTCGTTGACTTGGAATTCCCGAGGCTTCGGGCGCTTGGCGTGATACTTCGCGAGCACCGCCGATATCTTGCCGAATGCGAGAGTGCGACATCTCGGGCCGTCAACTTGGTCTCTGGAGTCTTGCCTCCGCTTTGCTGGTTGCCTTGCTCGGTGTAGGCTCGCAGCCTCGGGGACCCGTACTCTATGTCCGGTAGATGGCCTCCGCCCCATAGACTAGAAAAGAATGGGCTGAATCCCGTGGCTCGGCTTTTGTCGCTTCGAAGGCTCCATAGGACCAATGGCAGCTCCCCGGTATCACCTTTTCCCATACTTGGTTCAATTGGTTGAAGATTCTTGGCTTGAGTCCTTGTAGGATCATGCCGTTGGCATGCTCCACTTGACCGTTGGTCTTTGGGTGAGCTACGGCCGAGGTATCTACTCGGATGCCATAGTCGTCACAAAAGTCGAGGAATCTCTTCCCCACGAAGTTGGTTCCGTTGTCCGTGATGATGGAGTTCGGGACTCCAAAACGGGAGATGATATCCGTGAAGAACTTCACCGTTTCCCCTGTATGAGGGTTCACCACGGGTCGGGCTTCAATCCATTTGGAGAACTTGTCAATGGCGACTAGGATGTGAGTGTGTCCTCTGGGCGCCCTTTTCGGGGGCCCAATCATGTCAAGTCCCCACACCGCAAATGGCCACGTAAGAGGTATGGTTTGCGGCGCTTGAGTGGAGATGGGTCTTGCGCGGCGTAGAATTGGCATTCCTTGCGGTGCGCCGCGACTTGGTTTTGCGTCTCGCAAATGCGCCGAGGGCCGATAGAAGCCTTGCACGAAGACTTTACCGACTAGAGTCCTCGGGGCGCGTGGTGACCACATTCCCCTCGGTGGGTGTCAACGAGCAATTCTTGGCCTTCACCCGGGGTATGCATCGCATGTACACTCCCCGAGGCCCCTCTCTTGTAGAGTTCCCCTTTCTCCCCGATCGGTGTGAAGGACTTTGCTCTTCGGGCCAACTCTGGCGAGCCTCGGTCTTGTCCTCGGGTAGCTCTCCTCGGGTGAGGTACTCCAATAGCGGTTTTCTCGCCGGGACCGGGTCAATCGCCATAGCTTCGGGTGCGGCCCGCCAGTGTGCCGTCCCTGGGCCCCCCGAGGGTTTGTCCGAGGGGGCGTAGTTGACCGAGGGTTCACCGAGGTCTCGGGTGAGGACGTTCGGGGAACAAGTACCTCGGGTTGCCGCGACCTTGGCGAGCTCATCTGCGGGCCTCATTGTAGCGTCTTGGCGTGTGCTTGTGCTCGAGCCCGTGGAACTTTTCTTCTAGTTTGCGCACTTCCCGGCAATAGGCCTCCATCTTGGGGTCATGGCACGCCGAGGCCTTCATGACTTGGTCAATGACCAACTGCGAATCTCCACGTTTCCAACCGCCGATTCCGAGGTCCGCCGCGATCCGGAGACCGTTGACCCGCCCTCGTATTCGGCGACGTTGTTGGAGGCGGGAAAATGCGCCGATGGCATACCTCGTGTGAACCCCGAGGGGTGAGATGAAGAGCAATCCCGCCCCAGCGCCCCGCCTTCATCATGGATCCATCGGTACATGGTCCAAAGACTCGGCCTGGATGGGCGCTGGGAAAGCCGGGTGTCCGTCCCACTGCCACAAAGTCGGCTAGGACACGACTTGATCGCCTTGCGGGCAAATGATATAGTTTCGCCCATAAGCTCCACCGCCCACTTCGCCACTCTTCCCGTGGCTTCTCGGTTTTGGAGGATCTCCCCGAGGGGAACGAGGATACCATGGCAACCGGGTGCGCGAGGAAGTAGTGGCGAAGTTTCCTTCGTGTCGATACGATGGCGTACGGGCAGCTTCGTGATCTGCAAATACCTCGTCTTGGTGTCGGAAAGCACTTCACCGATGAAGTAAACAGGGCGCTGTACCGCAACGTGTGCCCTTCTTCCCGACGCTCCACTACGACCACGCGCCGACCACACCAGTGGTGGGCGTGACATATAAGAGCAGGGTTTCTCCTGAATTTGGCGGTACTAGGACCGGTGGGTTTGTAAGGAGCTTCTTGAGGTTGCCGAGGGCTTCTTCGGGCCTCGAGGGTCCAAGCAAAGCGTTCGAGACTTCGAAGGAGCCGATAGAGAGGCAAGCCCTTCTCCCCGAGGCGCGAAATGAACCCGCTTAGTGAAGCCAGGCAGCCCATGACCTTCTCAGACTCCCTTGAGATCTTGGATTGGTCCCATCTTGGTGATTGCGTCCACCTTGGTCGGGTTTGTTTCGATGCCTCGGCCGAGACAATAAAGCCCAGCAAGATCCTCGGGAACCCCGAATACGCATTTCTCGGGGTTGAACTTGACTCCCTTCTTGTTTAGGCACTCGAAGGTTTCTCCGAGGTCTCCCACGAGGTCCGCCGTTTTCTTGGATTTGACCACTATGTCGCCGACGTAGGCCTCCACGATCCGCCCGATGAGTTCCCGAAGATGATTTGCATGCATCGTTGGTATGTGGCACCAGCGTTCCTCAGCCCGAAGGGCATGGTGAGGTAGCAATACATCCCGAAGGGTGTTATGAACGAGGTCGCGAGCTGGCTCGGACTCTTTCATTTTGATCCGTGGTAACCGGAATACGCGTTAAGAAAGGACAACGTTTCACATCCCGCGATTGAGTCGACAATTTGGTCGATTCGAGGTAAAGGAAAGGGAACTTTTCGGACATGCTTTATTGAGACTAGTGTAGTCCACACACATCCGCCATTTCCCATTCTTTTTCTCTACTAATACGGGGATTAGCTAACCACTCGGGTGGAATACTTCTTTTATGAATCCGCCTCCGGTAGCTTATGGATCTCCTCGCCGATGATCTTCCGCTTGGTGCCATCAAAGCGCGCAAGCGCCGCATGACCGGCTTTGAGCCCGGCCGGATGTCTAGGGAGTGCTCGGCGACATCCTCGGTATGCCCGGCATGTCCGAGGGTCCCCACGCAAATGTCTTGGCATTCGCACGGAGGAAGTCGACGAGCACGGCTTCCTATTTCGGATCCAGTCCGAGCTGATGGTCAGCAGCTTCTCCTTCGGGTTCTTGGGATCGGGGGGATCTTCTTGGTGCCCGAGGAGGGCTCGGCAACCAAAGACGCGGCGCTTGGCCTCATGCTCGATCGTGATTTCGTCAAAACTCCTCTTTGCGTCGGCGATGAGTGCCTCGGCAATGGCGAGTGCCTCGGCGTACTCCACGCTCTCGTCACACTCGTATGCATGATGGTGTGGGGCCTGTGGTGATGACACCCTTCGGCCCCTGAGCATCTTGAGCTTGAGGTACGTGTAGTTCGGGACAGCCATGAACTTGGCGTAACAAGGCCGTCCCGAGGAGTGCGTGGTAGGTACCGTGGACCCCAAGGATCTCAAATGTGAGACTCTCCCGCCTGAAGTTGGAGGGGTCTCGAAGCAAACCGGCAAGTCGATCCGCCCGAGGGGCTTAAGCCGCTTGCCGGGGACGACGCCATTGAATGCCGGCCCTCCCGGGCGGATCTTGGACTTGTCCACCCCGGGAGGTCGAGGGTTTCCTCGTAGATGAGGTTGAGGCTGCTCCCTCCGGCCATAAGGACCTTGGTGAGTCGAGTGTTGGCGATGATGGGATCCACCACCGGGATAAGCCCCCGGTTCGGGATGTCTTTGGGGTGATCCGACCGGGTCGAAGGTGATGGCCTGGTCCGACCACCTACGCAGCCGGGACTGGGCGGCTCCGTGGCGTAGACCTCTCAACGCTCCTTCTTGTCTTTGTCGCACCGACATGTTCTTTGCCGTCTTTGCCGCCGAAGATCATGAAGCGGTTGTTCACCTTCGGAACTCCTCGTTGCCCTTGGCACCACCCTCGGGAGCCTCTTCCTCCTCGCCCTCGGGATGGCCTTGAGTTTGGCGAAATCTTTGGCGTACCCTCTTGCACTCCCCGAGGGTATGCTTGACCGGGTAGCTATGATTCTGGCACGGCTTCTTGAGCATGTCATCGAAGGTTTCTTGTGGCGGAGGCCTGGGCCCCTTGCGGTCGACCGCAGCCACCATGTCTTCATCGTCCGCTCGGGCGGCATGGCCCTTGCCCTTGCGGCTCTTATCTTTCTTCTTTTCTTCTTGCTCTCCCGGGTTGCGATCCTCGGGCTCCTCTTCCCTTGCGCTTTCCCTTTCCCCAGCCACGATTGAGCGGCCCCCGACGGCCTCCTCACCGGGCGGGCTTGGGCGATGTCCATCGGCTCGTTGCCTCGGTGGGAGTCCGGCGCCCCGGCTTCTTCACGAGATCCCGGCAGGTGGTGCCGCCAAGAAGGCCCCTATGACGTCCGAATCCGTCACACGTTGGGTAGCTCGGTCATTTGGAGAGAAGCGCCGGATGTAGTCGCAGAGGGGATTCGTCGGACTTTGACGGCATTCAGAAGGTCCTAGGAGTTTCCCTGCGTAGATATGTGCCTTGGAAGTTGCCTTTGAAGGTCCTCACCAAAATCCGTCCCGCCTGGATATGAGGTTGGGTGGAAGGTGTTCCAGCCAAGCTCGGGCAGACTCGAGAGGTACAGGGGCAGGTTTTCGATTATCACCTTATCATCGTGAGCCCTCGAACTCGGCATGCCGGCGATAATCGCCCAGCCATACCTCGGACGAGTTTCTCCGTATTTCTCGAGATGGCTCGGGGGGCCTGAAACGCTGGCGGGAGTGGTGCCCTCCCGATGTCCTTGTGAGCGCGGCCCGGAGGATCGTGGAGTACCCTCGGTCGTCTCGTCCCGCTTGTCGCCCTCGAGGCGAGCCACCTTCGGCGAGCCCGCCGGTTGCTCGATCTCGTCCCCTCGAGGTCGCCTCGGTTCAGGTCACGGTGTGGGCCTTGATGGTCCCCAGGCACCGGCGGTTGCACCGGTTGTCGTCCAGCGTTCCCCGCATCGGGCTCTTGCCTGGCTCGGCTTCGATCCGGTGGACGGAGCCCCCCGACTTCGCCCAGATTCTTCTCGCCGTCGTGACGCCACAACGCGATCCCGTGAAGCGGAGCTCTCCGCCCGCTGCACCGCCGCCTTGTCGAGGAGTGGACGGAGGCCTTCGTATGCGCGCCACCCTCGGTGGTGGAGGGCTCGCATTTCTCGCACCAAAGATGGCGGCAAACCGCCATGTTGAGATCGCCCTCGCTGAACGGGCCGCTATGTCGAATTGAGGTACCCCTGCCAGTCCCGCCACGCCCACCGCCGTTGTGAGCCCGAGGTGCTCTCGGGGCCGCTTCGCCGAGCCCGCCTCCCGCCGGATGTTTCGCCGAGTTGTCAAGTCGCGGCGGTTTCCACGCTGATCCTATCTTGAGGTCCCGCAACCGCGCTTCCTTGACCGGGCGAAGTTCCGGGCGCGGCCCAACGGCTTGAACCGGGCGAGGCGGCAGGCGCCGCCACGGAGCCCGACGTGGTGGTACGCCCGCCTCTTCTTCGCCGGAGACGCCGGTGAATCGGCCATCTTGCAGCGGACCTCGATGTTGAAGCATTCCCGCGTGGGGTCGTAGTACTTCGTCCCCGCGCCGATGACGGAGCTCAACGCACGGATGAAATTCCGTGTTCGCCGGTAGAGCGATTCCTCCATTTCCCCCCCAGCCCCAATCGAGCCCGGAGGGGAGTGGCATGATAGGATCGCCACGCATCCTTTGATAGAGGTGCTCGTTCGAGTAGTCACCCATGGGGTAGCGTGCCCGTGGGGCGACGGGAGTGTCCGCCCCGCGCCTCCCCGGGCGGCTTCGATCAAGTCTCACGCCGGCGTGGATTCACCGACTCCCCTCCGCATGACCGGGCGGAGGCATTTTCCCCTACGATTAAGGTTTTGGCGCCCTCCCGCGGGGAGGTGCCGGGTGCATCTTCCCGAGGCCTAGGGTTCCTGGGAGCCCTTCCGCGAGTCGGCGCGCGGAGATGTCGACGGATTCGAATCCGTTGCTTGAAGCGCCTTGCGCTGGTGGTTCCGCCTTGCCCGCCTTTACACGATGACCGTGATGATGGGCACGCCGGCGGCGATGCCGCCCTCGCCTAGCCGGTAGACCCGGCAGGAGGACCATCTCGTAGTTGTGGCCGAGCGCCACGAATGCCGCGTTCCGAAGAACGAATGGAGTTCCTACGGGAGTTCGTGGTTCCCGCGAAAGCGTGGTGGAAACAAAGGAGGAAACGCCATGAAGGTTGATGGAGATGCAGATTGCACACAGCGCTCCCTACCCGGGCGCGCCAACCGCCGGCGCTTTCGAGGAACGGTCGCCTCGGTGCCGGCAATAAAGAATTTATATGCCGTGTGCCTCCTCCCTCGATGGCGTAGCGCAAGATGGACACGGACGCGGCAATTTATCCCGGTTCAAACCAACGGGCCCTACGCCCAAATGGGTGTGTTGCGCCAGGTTACCTCGCGCCAAAGGTGAGCCCGGCAGAGGGGGTTACAGCGGTCGTGAGAGAGAGAGAGAGAGAGACGGGTCTCAGTCCCACGATCGTAGTGGTGGTGGTGGTGGTGGTGTATGATTTCCTCCGTGTGAGCCGGAGTTCAGCGGGCGAATCCTCTCTAATGAGGCATTACTCTCCCTTTTATAGGAGAAGGAGAGAGATAATGTTTACACCGGTGGACACCTAGGTGGCTAATTCCCGAGGCTGCACGGTTGCATGTGCGCCGCCGAGGGTCGGCCGCCTTGGATGCCACTTGACGAAGACACGCCGTCCCGATCCGATGGTGGGCGTGCCGTCCCGGCACGGCCCCGGTTTTTCGTGGAGGCGTCCCTCATAGTTTGCATGGCGAGGCCGGCCCGGTGGCTGCCGGCTATGCGTGTCGATGCCCGAGGGTCTCCGCCCAACGTGGGCGTTTTGACGGTGCTTTGGGGAATGAACAATGTCACCCCGGTTTCCCGTGCGGGTGGCGTAACACGTCACCGGGTTCAGCTTTTAAGTCCCCATCGCTTGGATTGGGGAGACGATTTGGCGCTTCGATTTGGACAGGCGATCGATGGCGCCTGGCGCCGCGCTGTCGTGCAACCGCATTGAATGCGGCGGTTTCCCTTCCTCGAGACGGAACCTCCCACGCCCGAGGGTGCGCGTCCCCCGATAGGCTGGTTGGGCTTACCTTGCCCGAGGATGGAGAGCCGGTCTCCCTCGGCGAGGCGGAGTTTTGGTGCCCGAGGGTGGTGAGCTAGGCCCCCTCGGGCGAGACGAAGATTTCTCCCGGGGCGGTGAGCTAGGCCAACCTCGGACGAGACGGAGAAGTGTGGTCGAGTCCGAGCCATGGGTTGGCCGCTGTCGGCGTGGAACATTATGGTTCATCGTTTTGCGAGAGGTCCTTGACCTCGTCCTTCGTGAGCGTAATGGGCTCTTTGCGTCGTGGTGACTCAATTTGGGCCGCTTTGTGGGCCGTTTCTATCGTCAGGTGGGCGTCGTGGCTCAATGGCCTGGTCCATCGCTCGTCGGGCCGTCCCTCCATGCGGGATAATAGCAGGCCAGGTTTTACCGGGGCCTAGGTAGGCCGGCAGATTCTCATAGTTTTGAGAATGTCTCGGGACCCAATATTTAGGTCCCCGACAAATACGCAACATTCAAATTCACATGGAATTTTCTTCTAGAATTTTTTAATTGCCATTAATGCAAAATCCCATAATGCCTTTTCTTCACAAATCCCAAATCATCATAATTATGTTATCCACCATCTTAGTTCCATAATTATTCATCCCATCAAATGGGTTAGTCTCCATTTCATAAACTCACTCCCCTGATCTTAGGTTGCTTGGCCGTAGACCAATCTATTGCTTATGCATACGATGCATCGAAAAAGCAAATAATTCCTTAGTTCAACGGGAACTATATAGACATAGCATGCTAGCTAGCCAATTTGATTATGAGGGAAGCGTAAAGGTAGCTACTAGCTACAACTATAGCTACTATGCTAATGTTCATGTAAGAGTGGAGATACTTGTAACTCTACTAGAGCACAATGTGGTGAGACACATTCAAGTATAATGTGGAATGTTGGTATTCAATCCAACAAAGTAGATAACAACAAAATGCAAAGCTACAAGCTTACAAGCAATTAGTGCAATAAAAAGTTAACTCGATCGAAAAAAAGATGCAAGCTGAACTTCAAGTCCTCATACATGCACTTAAAAAGATTGATTTAGGAAGGCTATGCCTATTAAATAAATATTACCCACATATTCTTATGCCTTTGCCCAAAATTCCTCCCCCTTTTCATGCCATAATTACTTCAAGTAGTAATTTTCTTTATGCATCATCTATGAATACTCACTTGTATTGCTCCATAGAATACAATGATACTTCTAGTACTCATTGATTATAACATAAAATTCATATATCTAATGTACTATTCAATGTACAATAATAGATTTAGGGTAGGATGTAAACTCTAGTTCACGGGCTAAAATATTAAATACTTAGAATTATATAATTTTTTGGCTAAATCGATTCTTCCAAGATCAATTAATATGCCAATATAGTCCAATTGTTCATGTGCTTTAGAAAATTCAGTTTCCCATCTACCTACATGGTAGTGATGCACAAAGAACTATAACCTTCTTGGTTATTCAAGGCTTCTTTAATGGATAAATGAATGCAAAATTTATTTTGATAGGCAATAGACAATTGTTTATATGTGAAACATATAAATCTAATTTATTCCATGAGAAATTTCGCACACATTACTTCAAGTAATAAGAATTGCAACTAAGAATATAAAATATTTCATAGTAGTCTTCAAGCTAACAAATTAACCATTAACCACTTAATTCAACGGAATTAAAACTTAATGCACCACCACCACTACTATCAATTCTTCGATATGAACTTCAAATATAATATGTATATATATATAAGCACATGATTTAAGTCCTTCTTCAAGAGAAACTTTATATGTTCCAAATAATATACATTCTCGCATGTCTTAACTTCTATACTTGACAAGCGGTAGCTTCATGCTTTATATTCAATAGTTATGATATACTTTGTCACAAGCCTTCAAAGGGGTGTAACATATATGCAAGCCATATATTCAAAATTAATGTAATCGATAATATCCTCGTTCATAAAGCTGTCTAAAAATTCCAATTCAATTTGCATGAGTAGCTTCTTATGGTAAATTCAAATACTTCAAGTATTACATTGCCCTTTGATATTCTATACACAAGAGATACTTCTTCAAGAATGTAGATTGATATAATCTTATTTACCATCTTGTCTTCTAGACATTTACAAAGCTTCGAGCTATTGTTTATAGAACAACGTTAAGCATACAAGCTTCAAAATTTGACTTTCAATGCAATATGATATTCCGTAATCATAATATTGGGATTTTACTCATGCAAAGGAGTCCCATAATGTATTTGTTACTTCTATCGGCCAAATACTCATTCTAGAGAGAAATTCAGAAATATATATACTTGAGTTTACTACACTTCAATGGTAGCAAAATATCCTACATGGATTTAATAATGACCGTAACAAATACTTTTACTTTCGGAGTAATTTTAGATATTGCTTCTTCTTTTAAGGCATGCATATTAACATAACTTGGATCATGTGCATATAAGGTTTACTACATGTAAACCAAGTAGCAAGGTGCAAAAAAGATATAGTGGATGGTTACTCAAAATATTCTTAGAAGCATCCTAGCATTTTTCGGGATTATGGTATGTGTAAATTTTCAGAATTTATGCC
The DNA here is from genome assembly GCA_015847255.1 of Hyparrhenia diplandra. NCBI lineage: Eukaryota > Viridiplantae > Streptophyta > Magnoliopsida > Poales > Poaceae > Hyparrhenia > Hyparrhenia diplandra. Next base: position 86,401 of record JADLZK010010130.1, on the reverse strand, counting down.
AAGCATTCATTCATCCCAAAATTTCATATACTAGGAAAAACAAATATTAGCCTCTCAATGGTGATAAGTCTAAGGTCTGCAGGATCTAGAGAGCCCAATATAATTCATGATGTGTGATAAATAAATGCATTCAAAAGAGTATGAAATTATCAACACATGAGACACTACATATACGTGAATCATAAATTAAATACATACTATGCATGCATACAGATAGAAGGTCTTTTAAAAAAAACCAACGCACATAGTTCTTCAAGAAATTCAATGTTTCCGGATTTTATTTACTTAAGTCCATGCTTCAATCCATATAATTTTCAGAATAAATATGGATCATATTTTTCGATACTTGATCCAAAAGCCTACTTGGCTCAACCCTTTTGTTTCTTTCCACTTCCCCTGGTGGCCTAGCTCGTAGATCTTCTTGGCCTATTCAATCCGATTTGGACGAGCTAGAACAAAAAACTCGACGACTTATGGTGCCACATGAGAGCCTAGGCATGCATGTCCGACCATCCAACTCACGTTACAACGTATGTTGCCACAAAACCAACGATGGCAACTAGCATCCACGTGGCCGCGGTCTCACAATCACGAATCGGTTTGAGATGGCGTGCAGGCCATAACGAATCGAGAAACAAAACAAGTGATACATACGGACGCATACCCGGTCAAGCGAACCGAGGCGACCACGAGCCGGTAGCTTCAAGCTAGGCATGGTTCATCATCCATGCAGCCACTACGGGTTGTATGTTGGAGTCTCGTGTCTTAGCCGTAAGCTAGCCGGATGCATTCAGGCATTGACCGAAAAAATCGGAAACGGCTTCTTGCCAAAACATGCGTGTGGAGTCCGTGCCAATTGGTCTTCGAGTCCAATTAGAATTGTTGCATGCGACGCTATCTGTGATAGACGTGCTAGATCTTGCTTTGAATACCTCATATCATAATTTGGATGGCACGGTACTAATTATTAGTCTCCACCGTACACGCTTCCAATGCACATGTACCAATGAGTGTGCATGTTTGTACACACGCTATGTATATTCATGTGTGTGCGTATATTTATCTATATACTTCGTGTACATATCTGCATGCTATTCTAGTACGGTAAAAATTGTCCACTTTCGATGGCCAAGACAAAACGCAATCCGCAAGATATATTCATACCTTTGATTCTTCAATTCGGGCGAAGGCGTCGCTTAGGACAGTTCGGCTAGGCCGTGGAGACCCGCCGGCGTGACGATGAGTCGATGCAAAGGTCGCATTAGTAGCGGTAGAGGTAGCGCATCCGTTCCGCTAACAACGCCGGGGATGTCGGCGTCGCCGATGTAGTTGCGTCGGGGCGTCGACACGGCGGCGACGCTGCCAAGATCGGGCGGCGGCTTCAACGGCGATGTCGACGAAGAGCTTGTCGTCTTGATAACGTGTTGTGAAACATGTTGCCGGTTAGGACCTTCCCTCTCCGTCTCTCATGATCACGCCAGAGATGAAATAAGTAGAACAAGTAGACACAAGATAGGGAGACTATTCTTTATTCATCCGAATATTGGTGATTACAACATAAAGCTCCCACATATATATAGTCGGCCAAGGGGGCTAAGAGTTTCTGTAAAGAGCCCACATATGAACGGACTAGGATTAGGATTCCTCCTTCTCCTTTCCTTCTAGGATAGAGTCCGTGTGTTTTACAACAAAGTAATAACAAGCTACTAGTAGTACAAATTTCGACAAATTTGCTACCTCGAGTCATTTCTCAGGGACAGCCTCAAGAGCTTTAAGACGTTGATACTGATCTTTTAGAGCACAAATTTATTTGTTTTTTCTATAAAAATATTTATTAAAACATTATATATGTCTATTTTTATAAAAATATTTTTAAGATAAATTTATTGATATAATTTTTTATATTTTCAAACTCAATGACTTAAAATTTATTCATGATTTATATTTCTAATGTTTGAACAAAACCTTGTCCAAAACGTCTTCTAAATAGATACTGAGGGAAGTACAAAATCACCAATGAACTAATTAAGCATGGACAAATTAGCAAAACAGTTCTAGATAAAAATCTCTACTATAAATGAAATCTTAAATTATTTTAGGTAAGCATTCCATCGAGAGTTTCAACCTCCGTGCACCTAGGAAATTACACATAGAAAGTCGTCTCCCTTAAAATTAAGGGCTAATACAACCTTTAGATTAGATTCGATGGCCAAGGGACAAAGTTTGAAGCCAAGATTCTCACCCCGAAGCTTCAAACTCACCCCGTGAACTCACGCTCTCCGCCCCATGCTCTCCCTCCGTGGCGAAAATCGCATCCCATCCCAACTTCTCCTTCTCGATTTTAGACCCTCGTGGTCCGAAGGTAGAGAACACGAGGCGGGGGCGAGATGGGCGATGGCGCTTCCACTCGCTCCCACTCCTAGGGTTTGGTGATGGGCACGGCCAGGGGGCCTCGAGGTGCGCCGGCTAGGCAATCCCACACTACCCCAATCGGCGGCGAATCCTCCCCATGGCATATGGCGTCGGTGGCGAAGCCTTCCTATAGCCACAAGGCCACACAAAGGCACACGTAAGCGATAGGACCGTGGCAACCAAGCCGCCAGCCTTGCAACCGACAGCACAAGGACGTGTGGAGATGCGGAGTCGTGCTTGGGGCTAGAGATAGGAGCCAATGAACACGGAAAAAGGAAACTGACGCCAAAAAGGGAGCGCCGCCGGTTAGGTCGGCAGCCTAAATAGAGGAAGAAAACTACCTCCCGGTCCTCGAATATTTTTTTTTTTTTCCACTTCGCATTTAAAAAACTATTTCTAAAATGACATGGTTCCAACTTTTTTTTCAAAGTAGCACATTTGAACGCGCCACGGACCTCGGGCGTAGTCAAACAATACCGACACATCGTGCATGCCGGGCGGCAAGGCCGTGGCGCCTCCCATGGTCGCCTATTGCATGACATGGCGGGGCTATTCGCGCCACCATGAACGGCTCCGTAGCCGCCGCGCCATTAGTCTAAGCGTGGTTGGAGCCGCTGGACCATATATAGGTCCAGCCCACGCCCCCTTTCCCCTCCCTTCCTCCCTCCCTCTGTCCCCCACGATTCATAGCTAGGGTTTGGGTCGGTTTGTCAATTCACCGCCGCCACCGCCTCGACTTTCCCCCACCACCCTCATTCCCCGCTTCCATGGCAGCCACCGCGCCCCACTCGCCACCGGTGCCATTACCACCGACAGCTACTCCATCCCTTCCCCGAGCCACATGTTCCTCTGTCTCCCTCCGTTGGCCGGTGTTCATCGCCACCCGCCGCCCGTTGCCGCCGCCAACCCCCTCTCTCCCCGTTGGCGTTTCTTAGCGCAATCAAAGGAAAGCAGTATGAAACCCATCCCCAATAAAAGCGCCCGAAATGCGCCACCGACATTCCCCCAGAAAACCACCATGCCGGTGATCCGGAAGGGATTGTCAACGGGATAGATCTTGCCATCTTAGATATTTCATCCGCAAGCGCCGCGGATCTATCATTGTAGCATTTCACCCTAAGTATTCAGGGTATCGTTATTTATATTTTCCCAAAGGAAGGCATGTGATTTAATAAGCTAGCATGGCATTTGAATAGAGGAACATGTGTTTGCTTAGACCAAATTGTTCATAACGGGGGTAAGCAATAACGGTTTATGGATAGTGTGACACACACTTAAGAATCCACCAAAGAAAAGGATAAAGAAAATAGATAAAGAATAAATGAATAACCTAATGGAGTAATTCTAATGTATCTAGTCATGGCCATACAAATGAATAGTTAGGATCATATGCAAACTGAATTAATCGTGGTTAGGTCTAGGATAACAGGGAGACTCCCCGGATTCCATACGACCCAATGGGAAGCATTTACGAACTCCTACAGCACACACGAACATGGGGGGATTTCAAGGGACGGTCAATGCTTGTCACGACCAAGCCGCCTACCCCCTCAACCGTGGCGTGCACTCATATTCGCGGGGTGTGGTAATACCCGGCACCATGCCTGCATATCGAGCACTACTCTTGTCCCCCCCCGTGATCCCCACCGGTCGAATGGACGGACTAGAACAAGAGCAAACCCGAAGCAACAACGAACCGTTATCCCACCTCTAATCAAGTTAGGCATATGATGATCGATGAAGAAATGTGATGAGCATGTCAAGATTATGATATGTAAACTATATGCTAGTTCATATACCAGCACAAGAACATGAACAAGACTATACTCTAGTTCATAAGTTAGGCCAATAACATAGATATAAGACTTGCAAATAGAAGAATGCTCCATAGAGAAGATGTATTACCAAAGCACTTTCTTCTAGGAGACAAGCCCTCCTTGTAGCTCTTCTACTCCAAGTGCTAACCAAGAACTAAGAAGAAGAAGAAAGAAAGAGAAGAAAGAAGAAGTAGAAGAAGAGAGAGAGGAAGAGGTGGTAGAGAGAGAGAGATTGCTGGTTTGCTGGACTCCAAGTGGTGTGTGTTGAGAGAGGGAGAGAGGGGGCCTACTTATACACTTGGAGGAGGGGCCTAAGTGCTAATTTACACCAAAACCGATCTGGTAAACCTTCCTAATCGAGCAAACCGACCATCCAACGGCGGGGAATCCCCATTTGGCAGTGCACGAACCGCCTCCTCCCGAGGCGGGCGAAAACCGCCTCGGGGAGGGTGCGGCCGCACCCATTGGTCTTGGCACACCCCTGGGCTCGGCTTTGGCCGGGTCTCGGTGGGGTGTCTTCCCTCGTCTTGAAAAGTTGTGGGCGGGCTTGGCTCGGCCCGATTTTGATGTTTTGGGTCGATTTGCTCCCGGGCTTGAGTTTTGCAATAATGCTCCTTCCCGGATGGCGTACTTTGATCAGTTTTCCACTTGCTTTTATTATAAATCTGCAAAATAAAATAATAAACACTACAAGTGGAATTTATTAGTGATAAATGCATATGAGTATTAAAAAGGTATAGTTTTACTCCTTTATGGTAGTAAGTTGACGAGAAAAATATGTCGTTGGTCACCGTCAACAAACTCCCCCAAGCTTACCCTTTGGGCGTCCTCGAGCAAAAGAGATAAGTACTTGGTTGTTGATCCGGAGTTGCTACTATGCCGATTACATTTCACAAGTGCCGGGGTTATAATAAGATTTTCTACTAGAGTTTGAATAAAATGGCACATCTTTTTCCCACCCTTTATTAACTTTCATCATAGCGGGGGCTTTTTAGCTTTTCTCAAAGTCTTGGGCGGTTGCCGATAGAACGGTTATAACAGAAATACTTATCATTCATCCTTTTGATCAACCTTTTATTCGATTTATTTATTTTTTTCGAGAACACATGGGCTTTATTGCTATATATATATATATATATTATTTTTTTTTGGAGAGGTGGGCTCTACTCGCCCTAGACTTTTGTCTTTTATTTCCTCTCTTTTCTTTTCTCTCTTTTTTTTTTTTTTTTTTTTTTATGTGGGCTCTACTAAGCCCTCGGACACTTGTCCATTTTTCATCTCAATTTTTTTTTAGCATAGCCCATATCATTTCTCTTTTCTTTCAAAGTTAATTCCCGGATGTCAAGTTTCTCTTTGTGGACGAAATCGTAGCAAATCCATTTGTACCATATCATACTTGGCAACAACTTAGACTAGATAGAGCCTATGCAACCCACATGAATCGGGTTTTTTTGATGAGTTTTTAGAATTAGCCACTAAACCCAAACTTTAGAGAAATTCGAATTATAAACTAGGCACGTGGAAAAAGCATAAGACAGAGCAACTATTCATCATTTCAACAAGGGACTAAGACTAAACATTTTTATAACTCATATGTATAAGCATTAAGGCACATAGAAGAGCTACTTATTCTATTTTTTTGGATTTTTTTTTTTTTTTTTTGATGCAAGATTGCTGAAATTTAAACTTGCTAAAATAAAATAAAAATTGATGGAAATAAATATGCAATGCAATGATACCTGTGGGGGTCCTCCCCAAGCTATCTGGAGGCCCGTGGGTATCTTTATTTATTTATTTTTGTTCTTTTGAGATAACTGTCATTTTACCTTTGACGGAGGGTCCACTTTTTGGAGTCTGTGGACTGGGACTTTCTCCAGTTTTGTCATTCAATGGTGCACCTGCTCCTGGAGATACGGAGGGCTGCACCTCCTTTAGCTTCCACACCCTTTTAGGAGGAGCGTATTTTGATTGTTTCTTTTGTTTTGGTTCTTCTTTTGGTGTGGAGCTACCTTCCGGGGCATTTTTACCTTTTGTAAAGATGGGGACCCTTTCCTTCTTTGGTTTAGGAATGCTCTTTTTCTTTTTGTTCCCACCTTTTTTTTATTTTTGCCGACCGCCTTGGAAGTGATGCCGGTCTTTAGGGGCTGGATTTCTATTTCTTTAATGCCTTGCTCCCCATACTTTATGCGGATCATTTTGCACTCTTCTGAGACTCGGGGCCTGAATTCAAATTTCTCTTCATTGCCATTGATATTGAAGCGGATTTCTCCGGCTCCAACATCAATCTGTGCCCCGGCGGTGCTCAAGAATGGTCGTCCAAGGATGAGTGGTGTATCTTTAGTAAATTCCATATCTAACACCACAAAGTCAACAGGGACAAAATACCCCCAGATTTTCACAGGTATGTCCTCTGCAATCCCTGCTGGATACCTTATGGATGAGTCTGCCAGCTGTAGTGTCATAGATGTTGGCTCAAGATTTGTATGTTTGAGCTTGTCAAAGACGGATTTTGGCATGACACTAACACTGGCGCCCAAATCACATAAGGCGTGGTTGAATGTTTGTGTTCCAATTGAGCAGGGAATTGTAGGGCATCCTGGATCTTTCTTCTTTTCCGATAGACGATTTAGGATAGCGGCACTGCATTCTTCGGTTAGCTTCACAACTTTCATTGTTGGCAGTGGCCGTTTGTTCTGGATGATATCTTTTATGTACTTGGCATATGACGGCACATGGAGCATGTCTAGGGTGGCACACTTACGTGTACTTTTGGATCATCTCCATGAACCGAATGAACTGTTCATCCGATTAATGCGCTTCCTTGTTCTTGTGGTGAAGGGTAGGTACGTTGTGTCTGTATATTCCAATGGTACCTCCTCCACTTCTGGTTCTTCTGCTACCTGTGGGGTTACCTCTTCAGGCAGCTTCTCTTTCTGTTTCCTCACCGTAGAATTGGGATTTGGTGGGTCACGAGTAGACCTCCCCCCTCTGGTAGTTACTGCATTTATGCTCTCACGGGGGGCTTCAGGTTGCCTCGAAGCTTTCTCTCCCACCATTCTTAGGAGACGAGCAGCTAGCTGGGCTATCTGTGCTTCAATCTTTTTGTTGAAGTTCAACTGATTTGTCATAGCAGAGTTGAGTCCATCTAGCTTCTTCTGTGACTCCTTCTAAGATGTTATCGGTTTGGCTCATTTTTTTTTGGTAAGGTTTTTCGTTGATCTTGGCTTGGCCCATGCAGTCCTTTAACGATGGCTGACCAGAGTTGTAGTTGGAGTTGTATCCCTGGTTGCCTTGGAACGGTGGCTTGGACTGGTTGTTCCAGCCCTGCTGAGGTTGGCGATACCCGTTGCTGTTGTTGATGAAGGCAGCTTCTTCACGGATCTCAGGGAAGTTATCCCCTGAGTGGCCAACTTCACCACACGTCTCACAGGTCATGTGAGCGTCTGTGGCGTAAACTGGGCGCTGCTGGGTAGTAGAGTCTGTGCTGCGCTCCTCCAGTTTCTTCAGCAGAAGATCCATTTTTGCAGCAAGCATATCCGCCTCCTTCACGGTATGCATGCCTTTTTGTGGTTTGGCTAGGGCTCTGTCTTCGCCCCAGCTCTGGTTTGCCACCATCTTGTCGATCAGGGCTATTGCCTAATCTATGGTGAGTGATAAGAATGCGTCACCAGCAGCGGCGTTGAGGTGCCCCTTTGATATGGCCGTGAGACCATTGTAGAAGTTCTGGAGCACCAGCCAATTCTCCATCCCATGGTGCGGGCATGCTAGAATGTATTCCTGCAGCCTTTCCCACGCCCCCGGTAAAACCACCATGTCGGTGATCCGGAAGGGATTGTCAATGGGATAGATCTTGCCATCTTAGATATTTCATCCATTAAGCGCACGGATCTATCATTGTAGCATTTCACCCTAAGTATTCAGGGGTATCGTTATTTATATTTTCCTAAAGGAAGGCATGTGATTTAATAAGCTAGCATGGCATCTGAATAGAGGAACATGTGTTTGCTTAGACCAAATTGTTCATAACATGGGTAAGCAATAACGGTTTATGGATAGTGTGACACACACTTAAGAATCCACCGAAGAAAAGGATAAAGAAAATAGATAAAGAATAAATGAATAACCTAATGGAGTAATTCTAATGTATCTAGTCATGGCCATACAAATAAATAGTTAGGATCATATGCAAAACCGATTTAATCGTGGTTAGGTCTAGGATAACAGGGAGACTCCCCGGATTCCATACAGCCCAATGGGAAGCATTTACGAACTCCTACAGCACACACGAACGTGGGGAGATTTCAAGGGACGGTCAAGGCTTGTCACGACCAAGCCGCCTACCCCTCAACCGTGGCGTGCACTCATATTCACAGGTGTGGTAATACCCGGCACCATGCCCGCATATCGAGAGCACTACTCTTGTCCCTCGGGATCCCCACTCGTCGAATGGACGGACTAGAACAAGAGCAAACCATGAAGGAACAACGAACCGTTATCCCACCTCTAATCAAGTTAGGCATATGATGATCGATGAAGAAATGTGATGAACATGTCAAGATTATGATATGTAAACTATATGCTAGTTCATATACCAACACAAGAACATGAACAAGACTATACTCTAGTTCATAAGTTAGGCCAAGAACATAGATATAAGACTTGCAAATAGAAGAATGCTCCATAGAGAAGATGTATTACCAAAGCACTTTCTTCTAGGAGACAAGCCCTCCTTGTAGCTCTTCTACTCCAAGTGCTAACCAAGAACTAAGAAGAAGAAGAAAGAAGGAGAAGAAAGAAGAAGTAGAAGAAGAGAGAGAGGTAGAGGTGGTAGAGAGAGAGAGATTGCTGGTTTGCTGGACTCCAAGTGGTGTGTGTTGAGAGAGGGAGAGAGGGGGCTACTTATACACTTGGAGGAGGGGGGCCTAAGTGCTAATTTACACCAAAACCGACCTGGTAAACCTTCCTAATCGAGCAAACCGACCATCCAACGGCGGGAATCCCCATTTGGCGGGTGCACGAACCGCCTCCCCGAGGCTGGGCGAAACCCCTCTCGGGGAGGGTGCGGCCGCACGGTGTGGTGGCGCACCCCCAGGCTCGGCCGGCCCGGGTCTCGGTGGGGTGTCTTCCCTCGTCTTGAAAAGTTGTGGGTCGGGCTTGGCTCGGCCCAGGTTTTGATGTTTTGGGTCGATTTGCTCCCGGGCTTGAGTTTTGCAATAATGTGCTTTCCCGGATGGCGTACTTTGGTCGATTTTCCACTTGCTTTTATTATAAATCTGCAAAATAAAATAATAGACACTACAAGTGGAATTTATTAGTGATAAATGCATATGAGTATAAAAGGTATAGTTTTACTCCCTTTATGGTAGTAAGTTGACGAGAAAAAATATGTCGTTGGTGACCGTCAACACTCCCTCCCTATCTCCATCTCTCTACCCGAAATCCCTCCCTTTCTAATTGTCGGCGATGGCCCCTCCTTTTTTATTAGGGTTAGCAAGGTGATAGTAACAAATTATAGTTAGTTAGTGTGGTTAATAGTTAGTTCTTATAGTTAGTTATTTAGTTAGGTTAGGAAAGTTACTTTGGATAGGTAGTTAGGGCCGGTGACTTAGTTAGTTATGGTATATAGTTGTTAGTTATTATTCTTAGTTAGTTAGTTGTCTAGGTTTCAATAGCTACTTTGGTAGTTAGTAAGGATAATGACTTTGTATAGTTAGTTAGTTTTGATAGTGTTAGTTAGTTAGTTATGGTAATATAGTTAGTGTGGGCACTAGGTGTGACAAATTCATCGCACTGATAAACCATGGTCATACCCTTTTGTAGATGGATGGTTTTGTCCATATTTTTTATGGAGGAAGTGTCACGAAAGAGGATTGTTTGTTTGATGGTATGGAGGAAGATTTAGAGATGTTTGATGAACCTCCTCACTTTCGTGTCCTTTTGTTGCGATTGAAGGAAACGTTTGGTGGTGATATCACACTGAAGGGGAGGTTCAATGTTGGGACCACTAGGCCGTGCTATGTTATTATGATTCCCTTGGTCGACTTGGCAAACTGGTCCCCACTCCCCCTACACTAGGGTCCTCCAAGGTTGCAATTCTAAAATGCCTGATGTGGTGGTGGAAAATGTATAGATGATGATGAGGATGACAACCCTTTCCCTAAGGGTCTTGGAGGTGGTGAAGTTGGGATGGAGGTGGATGCAAAACAGGGAGATATGCATTTCGACGGTTAGTTGATGTAGGAGCATCCCGAGATGGCAAATAGACAATGACTTTGATGTCGATGGTTTCGAGCGGGACAAAGAGCAAGAGCTAGAGGAGGAGTGGATCTGTGATTTAGTAGGCAATGATTCGAGGATGAGGAGGATGAGAAGGAGAGGATGGCGATACATATTCATTCTATGCCAACACCAGTACCTATCCAAGAGTTTCACGTAATGTCAGTCTAGAGAAGACTAACTACAGAAGAGGATGACGATGTCCCTCCTGGTTCATTCGTTTGATTCAACGAAGAACAACCCTATGTTGCACCGGATGCTTACACAATGACAGTGAGTCGATGCGCTTAAGGTTGGTGAACGTACCTTTCAGCGGCGTTCCCAACTACAGGGGACATAGGCATGACTAGTATGGTAGTTTGTGACACTGGGCTACAAATATTTAGGGAGTCTATGTATGACCATGAGAATGTTATCCTTTCTAAAGCGACGCTATTCAATACATTGTCTAAGCTAAAGTTTTTTTTCCTTAAGAACTAACGTTATCCTTTCTAAAGGGATCCTTTCTAAAGTGATTTCCCTGTCATCAGAGCTAGTGGTGATGTCCCTTGCTGTGTGGAGGAGGTGGCAGTGAGCGAGAGCGACGAGGAGGAGGAGGCCGAGGAGAGCGATGATGCGGTGGTGATATACAGCGAGGAGAGCCACACATGCAGCAGAAGTGCCATAATGGCGTGGTAGGCGAGCTCGATGAGAGCCGCATCCATGACCTATAGATGAACAAGCAACACGGCGTGTGCACAATGTCGACGACATGGAGGAAGCGGCGGCAGGGAAGAGGAGGTCGGGGAGAGCGAAGACACTGGGGATTGTGGAGTTCAACATGCGCACCAAACAGTAGTTGAGGGGGGCTATCTCTTGCAGCCTTGACACGCTGTAAAGGGTGCTTCTCGGCGTGGGCGAGCCTAGGGGTTAGGGATAGGGTTAGTGGTGTTGCTTATTTTGTCGGGCTAGGGTTTTTAGGAAGGGAATTTGCACCATCTAATGGGTGCAATCGGGCCTTCCTCTAAAAATTATGCTAGGTTGTACCACCCGGTGGGTCAAGGGGCAGCCTAGGGGCTGCCGTGCTTTGGGCCGGCCCGGCATGAATGGTTCGAGCCATGCCTCGCTATATAAGCCTAAACTCCATCTCTTATCTCAATCCCTCGTAGCCCCCGTGATCGGCATCGACTAGGCGTCGACTTCCCACTTCGAACAAAGCGCTCGCTCACGGGTGGCTCGTCGGCCGGCCTTCTGGCACCACATCCTCTTCTCCTCTCGACGATCGCCACCACCGTCTCTCTCTCCTCTCGATAGTCGATTTCTATCTCTCACTAGTACAAGATTTATTTTAGGGGACACACCCCCAAATCATTCCGTGGTGGGCACACCTTTTGCCCCTGTCCGGTTATTGGCTAGCCACCCGCTAGGCCACCCGCCATGGAAAATTGATTTATCATGGTGGGTACCCTAACGTGGTGGGCATCTTCATGTGCCCGCCACAATGTCGATGGTAGATAACAGTCTAAATTTAATTAAAAATATGTCATCAATCAAGGGATCAATTCTACTAAAACATTATTATTTATAATGAATTCCACAAGTTTTGTTGCATACCTAGTTTTGTAGGATAAATCCAAAAAAGAGGAAAAAAAAGGGAGAAAATGAGAAATAGAAGAAAAGGACTGAAACAAAGGCACCGGTATAAATTCCAAGGACCTAAAGGACAAGGAAAAACATTGCGAACAAGATGGGGTACGCTTTTGTCGGGCCGGGACGGGTGTCCTAGTGGCCCAGACGGCCGTCACCCTAAGCACGCCACATGTCCAGCTTCTAGAAGCTTCTCACAACCGACCTTGAGATACAATCTAGGCCGTCCAATTAAGTCGGTTTAATCCGACGGCTGAGATTCAACCCCGAGGCTATAAAATAAGAGGCAAAGCTACCTCTAAAACCCTAATTCATTATTAGAATTGATAGTTCGGATTAGATACATTGTAATTAGGGTTTTTAGAGATAAGAAGGATTAGAGAGCTCTAATTCTTCAAAGATTAGAGTTTAGACAATCTATTAAAGATTTAAGGAAGAGTTTGAGCTTTGCTCGGGATTTCGATCAATCGTTCTTGAAGATTCGGTAATACATTTATTTGAGTTGTCATCATGATTATGCTTTATTTTATTATATTACTCTTTGTTATGTTCTTAGTATATTCTAGTTTGATATTTGATATAGTTCTAGTTATTATTGATTATTATATGTATGGGATCGTGGACAACTTAGCTTTATTCTCGGGGAGTTAAGTCATAAGTCATATGTAAGCATTGTGATTATATATGAGTTATTTATGGATGTCATCTTTATCTTTGGTCGCGGGGTAGTTCGTGGAGGTGATAGACTGATTGAGTCTTCTATAATCCTCCCCTATATAGAAAATAGTAGAACATGATCGTGTTGGAGGTTAATTTATTTCATCATAAATCCTCCTTAGTTGATGTTCCTTATGCTATATAATTATGATTTAAGCGTGATATAGATATGAATATTTAACTTTGTTGTGCTTACACTTAATGATTGGTAGGTATTTAGAGGTCTTTTACTCATAGAGTAGTTACGATTGTCTTTACCACATTAGTCAAGTCTCTATATCTTTCTATCTTTGGAAAACCGTTATCTTAGTTATTATTATCTTTACTAGTTATCTTTATTTAAGTTATTATTAATATCATTATTATTACCATTTATCATTTATGTTTTATTATTTATCTTTTATCATTCTTTTAGTATTGAAATGATTGATTTATTATAAGTAGATATAACATTAATTGATTATGAGTCATATAAATGTTTGCCTCACAGTCCTTCCTTTGGGAAAAAAAAAAATAAATTACGATACACGGAATACTCCATGTGAAATGCCACAATGGTATAGAGTTAATTTTCAGTTATATATGTGCGCTTGTGGATATCAATTTAAACATATGATTATATTTGTTTAGTAAGTGTTAGATAATTTTATACCTAGTATTTACGGCGTCGTTGTTGGGATAGGTTTGATATCTATCTCTAGTGATGACGTTAAAAATACCAACAAGCATTTAAATGCCCCGCTAGAATAATGATTACCCTTGTTTTGTTTTTATTTATTTCAGGTAAGATTATATACAACTTGGTTGTGGATCGTCGTTTCTCATTAATTTATTATCAACTAGATTAGAAGAAGAACCTTTGAAGTCAGCCTTTTAAAGCTATGACATATCCCAACAAGACTGCATGAATTCATTAATGAATGTTGGCCGATGCAGGTACATGTCTTCGTTTTCACTCTTCGGTCTTTGTCTCCCCTCACTGTGACCTCTCCCCTTTCGCAGATCTGGACTGCCACGTGGATGGGGGTTGCTTGGCGCCCTCTTTCTTCGGCCTCCTCCACCGGCGACGGTGCAATCCAGATCCACTACGGCCTAGATTGAGGCCCGTTTGGGTTTTTGCTTTTTTGTTTGAAATCATTAATTGTGGCGAGCACATATAAGGCCCGCCACGGTAGATTGATTAACCGTGGCGGGCATTGGGCTCGACGCAAATGCCGCCACGGTTAAGTCATGATTAACCATGACTTTACATAGCCACCACGGTTAATCTAAAACGCCCATCACACATAAAAAAATTGTACTAGTCTCTCTCTCTCTCTCTCTCTCTCTCTCTCTAAGGGCTAGAGGCGGAGCGTCCCTAGTCGGTGGCTCCTCGTGGCGGCATCCCGCTTCCTCGACCCTACTCCCACATCCGCCCGGCTTCCGCCGCCCCCGGCGTCACCGGGCACACGACGGGGGGAGCCTAGGGGCGACCAGCCGGCGCACATTGCCCGCACTCCTCGTTGGAGGTGTCACCACGTCAGCTGCGGATTTACGATTTTTTTTCCAGGTTTTGGATTACCCATTGGGTTTTGGGATCTGCGGATCTCGGTTTCGAGGATAGATTATCACCTGAGTTGGCTTCGGTTTTCCAATTCAGGTTTTATTTTCGGGTTTGGTTTTGGGTGCACAGACATTATATCCGATCCGAATTCATCCTGTTGCCATCCTTAATCTCAACACCTATAGGTCTGCTCATAAAAAACTAAAAAGAGAAAGGAGAGAAGATGTACAATAAAAATACTATTTGCTTGTGAGGTTCACATGATCACGTAGCAGTGACATGACTCATATAAGGTAGCAGCTGACTCAGTTGTTGAAGGCGCTCTTAGAATGATACTTACTTCCTTGCAATGGAACAATACATAGCTCTAATCTTGTCTTGTATGATCCATTAATGATTAGAGGAACAATATGAGCAGCAGGAGTCGCATCATCCTGAATGCGATTCCTGAATATATTGCCGCCCAAACTACTAGATTAACAATTAATTAGGAGGCAAAACATTGTATGCTAGCTGTTTTATTAGAGCATTATTGTCCATAACTTCAGTCTCTAATATATAAGTAGCAGTATACTCCAAGGTCATCAGGCTAGTTCTCGCGGCACACGCGACGCACCGCTCGCGCAGAGACGAAGATGGCATCGGGAGGTAGCACGGCCGCGGCGGTGCCGGCGGAGGTGGCCGTTCGGTTCGGCAACGCGAGGCCCATACCGGCCGTCGGCATGGGCACGGCGCTATCGGTCCCCATGGATGCGATGCTAGCGGCCATCGAGGTTGGCTTCCGCCACATCGACACCGCCTCCATGTACGGCTCGGAGAGGTCTGTCGGCGAGGCCGTAGCCGAGGCGGTGCGGCGCGGGCTCCTCGAGTCCCGGGAGGAGGTGTTTGTGACGTCCAAGTTGTGGTGCACGCAGTGCCACCCGGACCTCGTCGTCCCGTCCCTCCGAGAAACCCTCGAGTAAGCAGCTAGTAGATCGAGTCCCCTGAAGTGATCATTTTCGTTCCCAAGTAGCTCGATCGTATGATCAGTCTCATGATAAGTGTGGGATCGTCGTGTGTGTGAGAGCAGGAACCTGCAGATGAAATATGTTGATCTGTACCTGATCCACTTCCCAGTGTGCATGAGGCCCGGGCCAATAACGTTCCCAGCCAAGAAGGAGGACGCCGTCCCTTTTGACTTCGAAGGCGTCTGGCGAGCAATGGAGGACTGCCAGCGGCTGGGGCTCACTAAAGCCATCGGCGTCAGCAACTTCACGTCCAAGCACCTCGACAGGGTCCTGGCCGTCGCCACGATCCCGCCTGCCGTGAACCAGGTTGAGCTGAACCCGGCGTGGCAGCAGCGTAAGTTGAGGGCGTACTGCGCCGACAAGGGCATCCACGTCATGGCCTATTCGCCGCTGGGAGGGCAGGACTTTGTGAAAGCCAACGGCGTGCTGGGATCCCAGGTGCTCGCGGAGATAGCCCAGCGAAGAGGGAAAACCATCGCACAGGTACGTGCTTGTCATTAGACAGCAGCTTTGATTTCTGACGTCCAATGTCCATGCGTTCATCTAGACCAGTGACGCTGAATTCAGGTGTCGTTGAGTTGAATTGAGAGCACCTGATCTGATTCCCCTTATTATTTCCTTTCATTCAGGTGTCGTTGAGGTGGATATATGAGCAGGGAGTGAGTTGGATCGTCAAGAGTGTTGACAAGGAGAGGCTCAAGCAGAACCTAGAGATCTTCGACTGGGAGCTGACCGAGGAAGACCGGCTCAAGATTAGCCAGATTCCACAGAAGAATTATGTCACAGCTGCAATCCTGTTCTTGACGGAGGGCGAATTCACCTCGGTCGCTCTTGGAGACATGGAAATTGTTGAGGAATAGTTTCGGTCGCGAAGCAAGAATCAGTGGCACGCTTCAGTCTCTACATCTGAATCAAGAAGTCAGCGCCACCCAACAAAATCATTGGAAAAAAAAAAAAAATAGATGCGCCCTAGCATTCATCCTTGTGAAACATTGTGATGTGAAAGTTTAGTCAAGATTGCCACCCTACTATTTTACCATTACACTTCCTCTTAAATTACTCCCTCTATGTGATAATGGTATTAGCTGCTACTGTGATAATTCATTACAAGATATAGACCTAATTGGTTATTATGGAAAAAAAATACATACTATTGTATTCAGAGTTTCAGACAGTGTGCATGCTTTTTTTCCATTCCTTTTCTTTTTTCTTCTTGAAATGAACGGAGCCGTGTGCATGTTTGTATTTGAGTCATTAACTTTGTTAAAATATGTTCAATATAGTCAATTAGCTTTGGACTTAATGTATCTGTAGCGTTACCATGGGCAATATACTAGTAGGAATAATCTAAATCAATGTATACGTGTGCACATATGACACTTATTATATCAAACGAAATGTTGTATACATAGTTGGTTAGGATTGGAAGCTAAGATAGTGCTAGATTTCGATATTGTGGTGGATTGGATCATAGCAAATGATGAACCAATTGATGACCCTATCAAGTTTGGCTAGGCTTATGCTGGTGCCCCACGGCAACGTGGAGGAACAGGACAGGGACAACGGAGGGAGTGCAGAAATTTTAAGCGCCAATAGGCATCTTTGTATTAGAATAGAAAGGGGCAGTTGGATGGAATTTTAACTTGGTTTCTACCTTATTGTGCTCTACATATATAATGTGGGCAGGTGGGGGCTATTAGCGAATATGCCCCATGGCAAATCTCTCCATGGACCCACATGCTAAGGTTGTCGTTTGCCTTTGCCATACCTTGCTCGTAGGGCAGAACCTTGACCATCAAAAAAAACTTCCTCTCACCCACGCATGAATGCAGATAACCATCGTGTGCTTTGGTCTCACGCATATTCTTCTAGTCTACATGCCATGGGAAAGGAACAAGAAGGGACGGAGGCAACAACGATGAAAGAGAGAGAAAGAAGGGAGATAGGTGGAGGTTGTTGATGGTCACTAAATGCTCAATCCGACCATCAACGATCGAAGGTGAAATCGACATCAAAGTAGTATGTTGTTTTCAAATAACATGCCTGATTCCATTTGTATTTGGAGAACATATGTATGTAGAGGCAAATGGGCAAATTCATCAAATAAGTGTCACCAAGAGCACATGAAACAGATGAGGCAGGTCAAGGGCTCGCCTAGTGGGTCCCCTGACCTAGCTCTTGCCCTTCACATCGCCAACCTAGCGGAAGCCCCGGGTGGATCCGAAATTTTTTTGCAGCAGCTTTATTTATCTTTCTATTTAAAAAAGAAGCGTTGTTTTATAGTACCGTCGTAATTTAAATCACTCACAGAAATTTAATCAAATGATGGATTGCTTAGTCAAGGTCAAGCTAGCATGGTTGTGTTTTCTCATTTTTCGCTCTTACAGAAGACATGAAATAGGCTTGACATATATGACTTCATCTATGAGTGAAACGTGCCTGACATCCTGACCAAAAATGTTTTTATGACATACCCAGCATCAATTGGCTGGCTCACTATATATTCACTTATGCTTTTTTTTTTACAGCAACTTCGTTATATATTAATTAAGGGAAAGCAGCGATACAAGAACACCTTTAGAAAAGGTGATTACAAGATAACAAATCCTCAAAAAAGTCGACGATGACAGTACCAAGGGACAGGAGGAACTCGTTTGGCATCCCAGGTTGCTCGGAACCAGTGAGACTCCGATGCGAAAAGGGCCTCGCTATTATGAGCTGAGGTATAGGTGGGCTTCCAACTCCTCGAGAAAGCATCTCCAATGAAGAATGATATTGCAAAAATGTAATGTCAGAGCAAATGAGAGATTGATGGAGTCCCGTGGAAGGTGGCCAAGCTTTACATAGCCAAAGACGATGTCGGCGACCAAAATGGACCTGTACCAAATGAAACAAACACGCTGCAGTATCGCCTTGTCCACATAGCCTTGCTACAGGCCTTCCAGAGCCCAACTTGATTGTGGTTGAAAACGTCATGAGCCCCAGCATAGGTGTACATGTAGAAGCAGCAAAGGTAGAGATGCATGTTCCTCCTGCATGGACGAGACACATCCAAACTCTCCTGCACGGAGGACACACATCCAAACTGGAGCTGCCACCGACGTGTTGGGTTCTAACTTTGATTTTCATAAACTTTCATCCCAAACTTTGAAGTTGTAGGACATTTGAAGTAACTTGGGGAGAAAGACAACAACAAGAGGAAGTTGCGAAGGTGGCTTCGCATGGTTTAACTTCGAAGAAGAGATAACAAAGTCAGAAGTAAAAGGTCGTGAAGTCAGGCTTCAAGCGAAGTTGAAAACATAAGCTTCGCCGAAAGCCACGAAGAGTGACGAAAAGGGTCGGAAGATCGTCGCGAAACAAGGAAAACAACTTCGCTGAAAAGAGCAAGATGTAGACATTCGTTTAAGAGCCTTTGTAATTTTAGCGACATCCTTTATAAAAGCCATGTTGAATGGCCACTTTGTAAATCATATCATCATCAATAAAGTGTTGTGTTGAGTAATCACCCAACAGGACACCATGCAGATCTCCTACGTGTGCTGCACGTAGCAATAGTGCCCCCCAAGGATGAGTCGGGCCCCACATGGAGGCGGGATGGCCCCAACATGCTGTAGCTCACCAACGATCGCTAGTGCCCACAGTGATTAGCGTGGCGGCAGAAGACCTCGCAACGGAGGCCGCATGGGACAGGATTCCCCTCCCGTTGTCGTCGTGGATGTCGCCAAATGGCGGCAGCGACACGTCGTGCTTATCTTCCTTGACCTGCCTGGCGGTGGCAAGACCGCTGCGCTGCCCCTGCGGCGCATGGGGACGACGGGGACAAAGCCATGCTACAAATCCCCTCCGCGACCGCCTCCTTGAACTCGAGCTGCTCACACGCCTCGAGTGTTGCTGCCGTGATGCTTCCTCGACCTCCCCACCGCCATTGTCCGCCGTTGCAAAGAACAGCCGGGATGCCAGGATTCGGATGGAAATCTAGCAGTCCGTTTGCGCCCACGAGGCTCGTACACGAGGGCGCGGGGCGACATCTTCACCGTGTTTGTGCACAACATGCCGAGGTTGTCAATGTTGTTGAAGCTAGGGCTTTATTGGAATAGTCACGCGCGTCGTTTTGGAGGAGACCCCCCGCCAGTCACCATGATTGCGAGCAGCCCGCCCGCCTCGAACGCCCGGCGATGAGGAGAAAGGTCGTCAAAACATCCATGGCAGGGCCGATTCCACTAGGGAATATTACAAGGAGGAGAAGAGGGAGAGGGAGAGGAGGAAGGGGAACTGTCCCTCCTACCCTGTCGCCCGATGAGGTCGATGGAGAGAAGGCAAGGGGCGACAGTGGGATAGGTGATGAGGGGTCAGAGAAGGGAAACGATATACGCTCGATACTATTAAGAGCAACTTTCGAAGTAGGGATCGGTACAACTAGCTTTGGTTCCAGAGGATGGCGGTGGCACGGCCACGACAGCTTCACTTATGCTTTGAAGTCTTCGCCTTGATACAAGTGCTCGTATGATTAGATTGGCGCATTCCATTCAACAGTCAAAGCCCAAGGGTAGTAGGTGGCTGCATCTGACCTTATCATACTCTTATATATTATGAGAAAGAGAAATAAAAGACCTCGATCATATCCGGTCTAGGTCAACCTACCTCTCAAGTGATTGAGATAAAACTAATCGATCTGTATATATGACACATATGCAGTGCTATTTGTTGTACAATCAACAAACAAATGTATGTGTAGGTAATTGGTGGTGTGCATATGCATTCACTGATCGCTACCATTTGCATAAGTAAGTAGCTCTGCAAAATCCAAATAAATTCAAGCAGGGCCACGCGTTGGTGATGGCCACAGTAGTGGCGTTGCGACAGGCGACGACATGGCTTCATGTTGCTGTCGCGGCAGCAATCCTGCTGTCCTACTATGTGAATGTGAGCACGACGAGGCTGCCGCCCGTGGTGGTGGTGCCTGGGTACGCCACCAACGAGCTCGACGCGCGCCTCACGGAGCTGTACCGCCCGTCGTCGTCACCGCGCTGCAAGGGAAACAAGGCTGGTTCCGCCTCTACCTCAACTACACGGCGCTCGAGGACGCCGCCGACGTGCGGTGCTTCGCCGAGCAGATGACCGCGGTGTACGACGCAGCGTCCGACGACTACCGCGACGCCCCGGGCGTGCAGACCCGCGTGCCTTTCTTCGGATCCACCCGGGGCTTCCGCTACCCGGACCCAGACCGGAGGAACTTCTCGTACATGGACAAGTTCGTGTCGCGGCTGGAGCGGCTCGGCTACCGCGACGGCGAGACCCTGTTCGGCGCGCCCTACGACTTCCGGTACGCCGTTGCGGCGCCGGGCCACCCGTCGAGGGTCGGTGACGCCTTCTTCGGCCGCCTCAAGAGGCTGGTGGAGAGGGCGAGCCGGATCAACGGCGGCAGGCCGGTGATCATCGTGGCGCACAGCTACGGCGGCACGCTGGCGCACCAGTTCCTGCTGCGGCGGCCGTTGCCGTGGCGCAGGCGCTTCGTCCGGCGGTTCGTGCCCGTGGCCGCGCCGTGGGGAGGCGTCGTCCTGGCCATGCTGACGCTCGTCGCCGGCAACAATCTCGGCCTGCCGTTCGTCGACCCGGTGGCGCTCAAGGACGAGTACCGGAGCCTGCAGAGCAGCCTCTGGCCGCTGCCCAACACCAACGCCTTTGGAGCCGAGCAGCCACTGGTGACCACACGGAGCAGGACGTATACGGTCCACGACGTCGCGGACTTCCTCGACGACATCGGGATGGGCACGGCCATCGGGCCGTACCAGTCCCGCGTGCTGCCGCTGTTCCGGGAGCTACCATCTCCGCGGGTGCCCGTGGCCTGCGTCGTCGGGGTTGGGGTGGACACGCCGGAGATGCTGGCCTACCCGGGAGACGACTTCGACGTGACGCCGACGATGGTCATGGGAGACGGCGACGGGCTGGTCAACCTGGCGAGCCTCCTCGCCGTCGACCCGGCGTGGAGGCGCCCCTGCAGCTTACTTTAGGATGCTCAAGGTGCGCAACGTGTCACACACGGGCCTCTTCGTGGACGATGCTGCTCTCGACGTTATCATCAGTGCTATCCTGCAACCCAATTAACAATTCACTCAGGAATGTGTGCCAAAACTGTTCTCGAACTTCACCGAAAATCCAATCCTACTATAACTAGTTAAAAACAAAGTTGAGAAAACAAAATTTCATATTATTCTAAGAGATGTGTCATACATCGTGTAAACACAACGTGTGAATGGAACAAAAATTCTCTTTGCAAACACAATGTGTCAGCGCTAATGTAAACGAAAAAAAGTAAAATAATTTTTAAATGGCTTATGTACCGTTGCTTTTATATTATTACTATCCCTAAGCATTAGACAGATGTATAAATTATGTTTTGTTTGATTTTATTACTTGGATCAGGAGCTAAAGCATACCAAGTTTAGTCCCGGACCCTAATTTTGGAGATGCATGATGGGAGGGCCTCCTTATTAACTAATAGAGAAATACTCCTCAAAAAAAAAAAACTAATAGAGAAATTTATCTGGTAAAACTAACAGGATAAATCCGGTTCCGACGGCATTCGTTTTTACGGGATATAAACGGAAACGGAACTGAAAACGGGACCAAAACAGTATAGCAATTTACCGTCCATATTTGCGGTATCCCGTTTTCTACCAGGATTTTCCTGTTTCTGTCCCGTTTTCTCCTTTGTTCTCCGGGATAAAGACTGTGCTAGCGGGCTGCTTGCTTAGTGCTCAATCAATCCACGGCTCCTCGCTCCTGAGGCCCAATTTGGTCCAACAGTTTACAGTCCTCTGCGCCGCGCTAAAAATACGAAAACGGGTTCGTTTCGGTCCGTTGTCATGCGTAGTCTGCACCCCGCTAGAGCTTGTTGATTCTTTTCATGGGCCGCCTCTTTGTTTTCTCTTGACCCAAACTGACCAGGTGGTGGCTGGGCCGCGCGCCTCACACACGTTTGCACGTAACTAAAGGATTTTGCTCAAAAAAAAAAAAAAAAAAAAAAAACGTAACTAACGGATGGGCTGCCTTCATTTATTCTCCAGTTCACACAATCACACATAACTTTGTTTTGTCTTTGTCTATTTTTTTCCATTTCTTTATTTTTTTCCTCTGTCTTTATTCAATATAAAAAAATATTCTAGCTTTACAAGATAAATGTCCATTAATAAAATTTTGTCTACACATAGACACGTAGGATTTTGTTTTGAAAGATTTATTATAACAAACTCAATGGTGAAACTGAAATTTAATTTGGATGTTTGGTTTTGCAATATAGACTTTTATGTTTGCAGAATGATAATATGAGGAATGCCATGGGAAGTAGTATAACCGCTGTGGGACCTTTGAAACATATTTTCTAGGACCTTTGAAACTTAGAGTTGAACTAATTTGTAAAACTATATTTTTTAATTTTTGAAACAAGCTTATGAAACTTTTATTTTTGAAAATAGAGGATGTCAACATGAATAACTTTATTTTTGAAAACCTATTCTAATAAATACTTTAAGTTTATTTTCTGTAAATAAATTATGCAGTCAACATGAATACAACAACCCTATAAAATTAACTAGAAAAGTTCTATAAAGACATGTTTAAATTGGCAATAACTAACTAAAACTTCAAAAAATTTACAAAAATAATTAAAATCATTTATTTTATTTTATGTTCTCTATGTATATCCAAAAATTAAAAATTTTCCATTACCTGATAGAGGATGTCAATTCCCAAAACTGGTTCAACGTACGTGGCTGGTGTTTTGCTTACCTTTCAACAAGATAAATCTACATTACTTTTAGCCAAGCTTAAAAGCCTAAGAAGCATTTTTGGGCTTAGCAGAGATAACTTTGCAATTTGAAAACTAGAATGTCTAATGTTGATTAGGTACTCCATTTTATGTTTTGGAGGATTTCATTGAAGCAATCTTGTTTGGTAAAATTTCAAGGGTCTACTAGAAACATATCATTTCTTTGTCCAAGCAATGGACAATCTACTAGGAAAATAAATGACTATGAAGTTGGTAAATTTTTTGGGATATAAGCACCAAGTTATTCCATGCTACTGATATTGTTAGGTATATAGAAGGAATTATATAATCACTACCTTGAATAATATGACAGTGGACAATTACATTTTGAAGATACTAGTAAAACATCTCTTCTCTGGTTGACCTACAAGGGCAGAAGTCGGCTGAAAAGATTTTCAAGGCAGTCATTTCAATCTTTGGAGGGTTGCTTCAAAATGCCTCGAGCTTGAGTTGGTTGGAAGAGCCTTTTCTAAAGAAGAAATATATAAGGTCAATATGTCATACAACAATCTCCTTTCGATGAAGCACCTAGCTCTGATGGATTCAAATCTTTTGTTAGAAAATGTTGGTATATCATTTGCTCCTGATTTCCACGAACTTCGCGAGATTTTCCAATAGAGAGGGGGAGGGAGGCGGATTTCATGTACAACATTACTCAGGGCCAAATAAGGATGGCCATACTAAAGGTTTGTGATCTTTTTACCAATTTCCGTGCTCAATGCATCAATGGTTATATCATCAAAGTCTTGGTTGGGCGATTGTAGAAAGTGATTGTGGGCCTTATTCACAATAGTCAATATGGTCTTCTTAAATCTAGAATAATCTAGAATTGTTTGGCTTGATCTCTGAGTACAATATACACCGCTTATATCAGCTGAAAAGGAAGCCTATTGTTTTGAAGCTTGAATTTGAGAATCATTTCGATAAGGTGGAGGTTGAAACTATGGTACAAATAATTAAACATAAATATTTTGGAAACACCTATTTCAAATGGATGTTTCAAAACTTTAACTTTAGCAATTTTACTTGGTGTCTGTTTGATAGAGCTCCGCCACTACACAAACTGAATTTGGCTCCAAGATTCACCTGTATCCACCGTGGATCCGAGGTTCGGTACAGCTTCACCTTTCTCTTTGTCTCACTTCCACATGGGCTCCATGTGTCAGTTCTTCATCCTTTCTTTTTCTCCTCTTCCTTCCGACGTTTCTTCCTCTATGAACACACAAACACGGTGTGCTCGTGGGTCTGGCAAAGCTCACGCCTAGTGCAAGTCCCAGCAGGTGCGACCACGACTAATGTGCCACTGGCAGTCATGGCCCCAGTGGGAATGGCCATGGCCACGGCCCTACGAATGCTTCCATGGTCTTTTTCGGTTTGCGATAGGTGGGAGACGAGAGGGGGATAAGTGAACATAACAAAATAAACCGTTAATTTCTGTGTAACGAGTGGGATGGTGATTATTTTTTGACAACTCCGCAAAACTTAGATTTGCTCCACCAATTTGGTGAATCTGAGGGCAGATGCACCATTATGGTGGAGCATATCTATGGTGCAGTTGCTAGATCTAAAAGGGCATTTGACTAGAAAAATTAGATCCAAATCTAGTTTTGGTGAATCTAGAGCTGGTGGAACCACCAAACATGCTCATACTTAGAGAATATATTTCACCAGAGAAGATGGATCAGACGCCCGCGTCTTCCGTTGGATAATCCATGGATCAATCTAACTGTTTTGAATGTTTGCTTGAATTGGCCTCTAATTAAGTAAAATGGTAACTAAAGGCCATTAACGTTTGAGCCACCGTCACTGCTAGAAACTCACTTTCTTCTACGTGTGCAAAAATACACAGACAAATTTGAATACAATCAGAAAAATATTTTTCACACAAACCATTTTTCTGTGGGTTCATCCACGCACAGAAGAATTCGTTTCACCCAGATTAAAAATCTATTTTCTGTGCGTTAATCCTCACAAAAAATGCAATTAACGTTTGAGCCATCATATGGTCAGTCTAAAAACTTTCTCGGTGCGCTTGACAAATATCCCCTGTTTTAAATAGAAGGCTAAGCCGGCAGCCTCCCTAAAAGGCTTATTTAGCGCTATAGCGAGCTATGATAGAGGGCTAAGCCATTTAGCGGTTGAGCAAAAATATGCCAAATATTATATAATTTTACACATAATAAAGATAAAAACATAGATAGTTCAAAGTCTTACTAACACATTACATTAAAGTAGTTTGTAGTTTATACATGATACATCAACAACATCAAACATCATCACATCACATAGGAAATACATGAGTTCTAATTTCACAGTTCACAGACAGCTAGACAAACAAACAAAAGACTTGGAGCAATAGGCAATAGTCAGCATCCAAATAGTTAGGTGTACTAACCTAATCATCATCAGTAGATACCATAACAGTATAACACATGCATTTCAGCATCCAAATAGTTAGGTGTACTAACCTAATCATCATCAGTAGATACCATAACATCTTGATTTTCATCTGATTCATAAGCTGAGGATGCAGACTGAGGCGTCATAAGAGATGACAGGGTCCTGAACTTCTTCCTTGTGCGCGTCCTTTTGGCTTTTGCTCGAGATGTTGATGCACCTTTTGCTTTTGCAGATGGTTCTGTACAGCCGTCATCTTCTGGACTTGCATTTGGTTCTACTCAGTAATGAACTCATTGTTGTCATCCTCTAGCACATCATTAATTTCCTTCTCTAAAGGATCTCTACTCTTGTTCTCTTTCTTTTTTTACCTTAGTATGGAGTTAAATTTGACAAATACAAGGTCCCTCATCCTTTCATGAAGTAATCTGTTGCGCCTTTTTGTGTGTACCTAAATTTTTAAGGTGAAAAAAAAATTCAAGGAATGACCAGCAATGCAAAATAAATTTATGTAGGTGAGTTGTGGAAGTAGAATTATTTTTAATACCTGTTCAAATGCTGACCAATTCCTCTCACAGGCAGAGGAGCTACATGTCAAACTAAGAATCTTGATTGCCAACAGCCTCAAATTAGGTGTAGCTGTGCCATGATTTAGCCACCATGTCGCTGCATTAATAAGCAAAGAGTTAAACTATTGTGTTAGCAAAACCAATTTTATTGAATAATTTCTTCATGGGAAAGAGATCTAAAAACTCTACTTTCTTCATGGGAAGAGATCCTCAAACTACTGCATCAACCTAGAAGAACAGATCTAAAACTCTATTTTCTTCATGGGAAAGAGATCCTCAAACACTACTAACTAAATCACTACTCAATCACTACAGAACAGAAACAAAATGAGAAGAGAAGATTTGAAAAATCTTACCTTCTGGCTGGTCCATGGCTGTTGAAGCAAGTAGCAGGCAGTCAGGCACCGTCGCTTGCCGGGACGAAGCAGCTGTGGCGCTCCAGGCGACCCTTGGCCGCCGACGCTCCTCCCCCACGCTGGCTCGGGAAGGACTGGGGACGAGATGCTGGCTCCTGCTGCAGCCTGCAGCGGTGATGCGTACCGACCCGTTGTCAGCACGGAGGGTGGCCCGATCTTCACGGCAGTAGGTCACGAACATGAAGAACAAGACGAGGTAGCGGAGGTAGTAGGATAACTTGCTGAAAACAGCGGGTAACTAGCTTTATACCTGGCCAAGGTTGGATGCGACCAAGCGACGGGGAGAGGCACCGAAACCGCGCGAAGACTTTACTCGATCTCCAAACGACCGCTAGAAACCACAACCGAGCCAATCCACACAAGACGGGCAGCCGTGACTGGAACCCGTGAGAACACGCAATTAGTGGATCTCAGAGAGATCTCTTCACAAGTCCAAGAGGAACGAGGAAGAACAAGGGTTGAGTAAGCAACTCAGGCAGCTCAGCTGCAATATCACTGGAATAATCTCAATTCATCAAAAGTTGTTCATAGCTTACACATGGGGGGGGTATTTATACTAGGATCAACCCTCCTAGGTGGGTGGAAGCACGAAAAGAAACTGGACTCGTCGACCATGTGAAAGGGAAACCTCGGAATGGACTCCAGAGCTAATTCCGCGTGGCTGTTTGACTTCTGCGCCGTCTTCAGTGTTTTGATCATAACTCCTCCTAGGAATCTTCAAATGCTGTGCGACTAGATGCGTTTGAAAGCTAACTTGATAAGCTTTCACAGCATGTACCCTTTGCTTCACGAAGTGTTGTAGATTGGTACAGTTTTGCACGAACATTTGGACTTGATGCAGACTGTTGGCCTTCTGACCAGTCGACACTAAAACTGGTCGGACGCCATGATGAAGTATCCACACTGGTCGAGGCTTGCACCTAAACATACACGACTTAGGTAGCATAAAATTCTCATTAGTATTTAATTGAAATTCACAAAGTAGCGCCGCGTGCACCTCTTGTTGTATCTTTTTAGCTCGGCTACGAAAGTGATTGAACCGAATGAAACTTTGGTTGGTGTAGATGTCGCATTTGGAGTGGTCGGCGAGGATGTCGACGTGGTGGTCGACGCCGGCATGGGCATATCAAGCGGCGCACCTCCCTCCTACGCCGGGCTCGAGCTACTCGTCACGAGGAAATGGCGAGGACGGCCGGGCTGGGCGGTGGCCGGTAGCGGCACGGCGAGGGCACCGCCGCTGGTCGCCCCGCCGCCTCTAGACGTCACGAGATGCACGTGGGGGGCGGGGGGGAACGTGAATAGCTAGGGTTAGGTTGGGTTGGCTCAGCTGGCTGGTTGCTTGTGTGTCCATCAGTTTGGGCCGCCTGCTAGTAATTTGGGCCGCCGACGGAAATGAGCCTGAACGCGCTGCTTTAGCGACGCTAAATGAGCTAGAATTTAGCGTGTTTAGCGCGCTATTAGCTATAATAGCGACAAATAGCGAATAGCGCTAAAAATGCAATAACTTAGCTTTGACCCTGTCCAAACGCTATTTAGCGATATAGCGTCCGCTATAGCGCCGCTATTTGAAACAGAGGATCAGGACAAGCATGCATGGTCGTCGGCGGCGTAGAGCGGGGGACACAAGTGAAGTCGTTCCCTCCTGGGACTAGCTGGCGGGTCTAATAAGACGCCTTTCCTTCTTCATCGCGCAATTAATAATTAATTAAGCAGAGAAATTATGCAGCTGTCCTGGACACTATAATCACCGTGGCAGGCAGGGTATGTCTCACCAAGTCTACCATGAAAATGCTGGACGAGTAGACGGTAAAAGAAGTAGTAGGATATATAGTAGGCGGGCCAAGACCTACTTCGGGTCTTACCCTGGGAAGGGCGTATATATCGTTTACCACAGAAAAATACTGTCACCTGCGACTGTCACTTCCTGTTACTTTACAACCGGGGGTAATAGTTATTATTGTTTGGTCTGTGGTTTGAACTGTTAGTGATAAAGCGTACTACTAGACATCGTACTATTATTGAAGCTATGAACTGACAGTCATGGTTTGCCTGCTCGTTCACAGGTTGTTTTTTTATAAAAAGTTCATAGTATTTTCATACGAGCGGACCTAAATAAACTTTTTATCAGAATTGTATAGTTTAAAGAGACCCAAAAGATTTAGTTGAAAACATTTTGATTTGGGATGTAGGTCTTCGCACCGACACACGGGAGGGCCTTGGACGCCCACGAAGGTTGTGACCATCCTTGAAACAGCGTGCACCGCAAAGTGGCCGTCCAAACCGATCTAGGGTTCGGTAAGGGCAACATAGAGCTCGGTGACGGCTGAAAGACCTCCGAACAAACCTCCGGGAAGACCCGTCGGGAGGATGCACGCGAGGGTTGCCCTAGGACCAGCAAGGCCGCCTAGGACGCCGACGAATTTTGCGGAGAAACACCGCTGAACAGCAGGATAGAAAGGTTGACCTACAAGGAAGACGGTAGTGGATTGGTTTTTTGTCGATTGGATGTAGATGGGATCAAATCGGCCATGAACCTCTTTATTATATAGAGGAGGGTGGTCTTATCCTTTTAGAAAACCGTCCTTGGGCGTTTCCAATCACCGAAACCGACCTAAACACGATTAGGGAAACAATCAGTTCGGATCTCGTGCGGACTCAGCGCAGCCGGGCTGACCGGACGCTGGAATCGGGCCGACCGGGCCCGACGGTTGCAGCGTCGGTCGATTTCCATAAGCACTGAAAACGCGCACCGAGAACGCCGATTGACCGAAATCTTGGACCTGACTCACGACCCGGACGCATGAATCTGACCGGGCCGCACGGTTGCTAGCGTCCGTCGACTCGATAAGCCCCTGAAATCGAGTCCTCGCACCCGCCGACGGGCCTTCGGACGGATGCTCGACCGACGCCAGCCGAAGAATGACCGGACGGTCCGGTCGCCGACGGCCGTCGCCTCTTCGAAGCCTTGTCTGCTCTCCCTCGAAAATTTGGCTAAGTCCGGAATTTTACCGCGCCTTGGACCTCCAAAATTTTTGGGTGTCAATAGGTGGTTTACATATCCAGATATTTTTACAATAATTTTTGGGATCAGATTTGAGATGGTCAACGTCAAAGTTGCAGTACTCGACCAGATCACGGTTAACAATTTTTTCATTAATATCGTTTAGAGTATAAATATGCAACATAATATTTAAGTTGTTTGCTTGAGGAAATGTGAACGTAGATGTCTTGATTCAAATCGTAGAAACTCAATTTTTGGTTTCTATCACTTATACTCGGTACGTGTTGTGGGTCTAGCGGTAATGATGGGCTTGTCTCATCACGGCTTGATCCGAGTCCAGCAGTGATACTGTGTGTTTAGATGCGATGGACAAATTAGGTGATTTATTTATAAATTATAGTTAACCTTTATTTTTTATACTAAGTCAAACTATCACAGTACAGATTTGGCCCGGCCCAGAGGGGCTGGGCGTGCATAAGGAGGAGAGGGGACGCCACCATCGCCGGCGCCGGTGCCGCCGTCATCGTGCTCAAATCGTAAAATGTGGAAATAAAGTAAGAGTTTGTGATAGGATTAGATCGATCTTTGCTTGTAAAAGGGATATTCCACTCTATAAGAAAATCTTCTATTAGGAAATAAATAAGGGCTTGCATGTAAAAAGGTATTCCGATCTATAAGAAAACATTTAGAGGTTGCTTGCATTACAAGTCCCATAGGAGGGCTATATAAGCAAAGAAGATGTAATCTCATTATTCAAGCAATAAAGAAATATTTTCCCTGCCCTTGCTCCTTGCGCTGCCGCCACCATCACCTGCGCCACCACCGCCCCCTCCCCAACCCTAGCGCCGCCGGCGCTCCCGTCGCCGCCGTGGACCGCAACACGGCTGTGACACGTGGTACTCAGAGATCAGGACGATCACCCACTACCGATGGCTTCCGAGATGTATGATTTCTTCATGGCCCTCAAGCGTCTCCTCGAGGACAACTTCGAGAAGATCGACCGCCACTTCGACGAGATCGAGGCCCGTCTTCGCCGCATGGAGAATGTCCATGTCAACACTTCGGTCCACTTACCTCGACTACGCCGCACGACGACGAGCGACAATGGTGCGGCTGATGCCACGGCGCCCACCCATGGCGCCGGCGCCTACATCAACACCGGCGACAACCCCAATGACTCTTCCCCAGCTATGGATGAGATCAATCTGCACTTCCTACAGGGAGATCCTCAACCATCCAGGAGGACGACACCTACACAGGCGCCGACGACACCAGCCCGGGCGCCCAACCCCGAGTTCACAGTACGCCTGGCAACTTTGACATACAACGGCACTGAAGACCCTACACCTTAGATCGACGAGATGGAGTCATTTGTTAAGCACTACAACAGGAGCTCGGCGCCGAGTTCCATGTCGCCCGCGCCGCTTGCTATCTTATAGGTGCAACACAACTCGGTTCATTTGTATGACCAGGAAGAGGCCATTGGAGGTATGGGACATCTTCACGCGCTACCTTAGGTGCGATTGGTGCACCCACAGGGACTAGCTATGGCCATGGACACCATCGACATCCTGGTGGCCTATAACCTCCTCACCAAGCTTCGTCTTGCAAGACGGACCTCGGGCTCCGGTCTTCAAGGCTCTCTCTCTCTCTCTCTCTCTCTCTCTCTCTCTCAAAAGCAGGAACCGACAACCCCATCGGTTTGATCTCCGCACTACTACTTAAATCATTTTAGGTGGCGTTATTGAAACCGCCATCGAGCTAGGGTTACCGAAAATCAGAGATTTTCCGTGGTGGTCGTGGTGGTTTCCAATAACCGCCACCGTTAATAAAAATAAATAAATAAATAAATAAATAAAAAGAACCATAACCCTAATGGGGGCTGGATCCGGGCCGCCGCCGCCGATCCGCCCCGACCGCCGTTGACGCCGGATCCACCGGGGCGCCGAGGGAGGGGCGCCCGCCGCCGCGCCGGGGACGCCAGCGCCGCCGTGCCCATCGTGGAGAGCCGATCGAGTCGTCGTCGCCGCGGATCCGCGTCGGGGAGGCCAACCTCGCCGGATCCGCCACCGGGGAGGCCGCCCTCTCGCGGATCCGCGTCGGGGAGGGGCCGTCCTCGCCGGATCCGCGTCGGGAGGCCAACCTCACTGATCCGCGGGGGAGGCCGTCCTCGCCGGATCCGCGTCGGAGGAGGCCAACTCGCCGGATCCGCCCGATGGCCGCCGCCCGCCCAGCGTCGTCGTTCGGGAGAGGAAGGGAGAGGGCCGCCGGGTCGGGATAGGGAAGGGAGAGAGATCGAGCTGCCGGTGGGAGAGGAAACGGAAAGAGAGAGAGAGTTGGTGAAGTGAAGTGAAACCCTAGGACCTCGTATATATATTTGTGGCCACCGAAATGGGCTTTTGGGCTGATGGGTTGGGTCTGATTTTCCGTGGCGGGCTAAATATAAAAACCGCCACAGTTAATATATTTACCATATGGTGGTTTTTAAAACCGCCATGGTTAATGGAAAAAAACCACCATGGTTAATTGAGGCATTAACCGTGGCGATTTTTTAAATAACCGTCACCAAAAATCATTTGGATGTGCTGTGCAAAATCAATTGTGTAGTAGTGCCGGTCCGGTTCAAAAAAACTAGGGTAAAAACCTGGCTTCACCTGCTCTCGCTAAGAGAGGAGAGAGAAAGTAAAGCTCCTGTAAACAGTGCATAAACACTGAATACATCAGAGAAACTAGAGCCGTTAGTGTCTCTACCAAAACTGGCCAAACACACAACTGTGGTGCAGAGTACCCTTCATCGTCCCAAACGTAGTACGCAAGTTCCTTATGCTGCTTGTCTTTCATCTGGAAACACCGGTCCCGTCTCCATCTCCCAAACATGCTGCAGCCTGCAGGCGCAGCTGGTGGTGGTTACAAACGTAGCTACCAGGTAGCTTCCTGCTTTGGTCGAGATGCAAGCAATTCAGCAACCAAGTCATAAGCTCATGGAGACCCAGCCGCCTACTGACATCATCTCGTACGTGTACACTTGAGTGAGTCGCCGTCCCACCCCGATTTTCCTTTCCAGATAAATATAAAAAAGCCCCAACTCTGACACGTGGATACAACATATGCATGCCAGTATATATACAGACACATATAGTAGTTAGCAGATGACACTACATGTGCTTACACTTAACTTCTCCTGCCCAGCTACTAGCTGAGATCTTGCATTGGTACGGTGCGTCCAGCGTCCTCCGAGCTAGCTAGCTTGCTAGCCATGGCAAACCCTAGCAATGATAAAGGGCCGGGCTCGCCGGCGCCGCCGAGGAGGAGCAGGACGAAGCGTGACCCTAGCGGGGACAAGGTCTACAGAGTGCCGCCGCAGGACTTCGCGGACACCGTGCAGAGGCTCACGGGCGCAGCAGTTGCCGCCGGCCAGACCCAACAGGCTCCGGCACCAGTAGTTGCCGGCGCCGCTGATGGAGCTCAGTTTCGGCAGCGCTCATCGTCGTCGTCTGTCTCCCCACCGCCGGCTCCGGCACTACTGTCCGTGTCGACGTCGAGAACAAGATCCATGCAGGAAGCCTACCTGGCGTGGTGCGCCTCCAATAACGTCGTCCTCAGCCCCGGGACAATGGCAGAGATGGACCGCGGCGGCGGCGCTCAAAAGCTAGCTAGCCGCCTCGCTCTGGACTGCGCTTCGAATCTGCTGGGTAATCCCACTGATGATGATGTCTCATTTTGGATTGTACTTAGTCATCAAGCTAAGATCGAGCCACATACAGCAGATAGATACTGCAACTTGTAACTGTGTCCACCATGTTCACTTGCACGTGATTCGTGAATATATAGAAGTAGTGCATGCGGCTTATTTACATATCTCGCATTCTCGCTGTTAATTTCTTGCTGATTGCTTCAATTTTTGCATATAACGAACTTCAGTTCAGTTTAGCATGCGGAACAGCTTTTTTGTTAGATAAATTCTGCACACATGATTCCGTTAGCTTCTTCTTCATTGAAATGCTGATGCCACCAGATAGCTAGGATATATGTCGACCCATCTGATCCTCTCAGAATTTTTGAGATTTGGGATGTAAACTGGTACGGTGTTTAGTTTCTGGTTTCGGCTAGGTAGCTGCAAGCTCGGACCAATTATTGACACTGTCTCTTCTCAAAAATAGATAAAAATTAACACTGCCAAATATAGTACATGGTCCGAGGTGCGCTCCCCCCATAGTCCCATGGCATGGAGGTAGCCAGCGATTACGTCATGTAAGAAAAACTGAACAAGAAGCCAAATAATGGACATGAAGCGGAAAGGGGACGGCAATATGCCAAGGCCAATGCTTAAATAAGGTACATACTGAAATTTCATTTGTTGCGTCAGACGTCAGTTCATTGGTGTTTTAAATTGCCAATTTCACGGAGTTAATAGCTTCGCGTCTTCGCCGTACAATGATTTTATTATTCGCCCTATTTGCAGTGCTTGTGCTTCTTGCTCCTCCTGCTGATTCTATGGCTGCTTCATTAGCAGCCAAAGCCTCTTTTGCATATCAAGGTTCTATCGTTTACAAGCAATTTTGTAAAAATGGCTAGGTCGGTAGCCATGGAGCTGAACCTCACTGGCTTGGAGCATGACGCACTTTTAGCTGTGGAGTCCAGGCCTGCTATGGTTGTCCTATGCTTGATCCACTTCACTAGTTTCTTTTGTAATCACAACTATATGAGCTTTGTTTTAGATCAAGATTCTATTGGCAAAATGACCAACATAAGAGAAAACATAGACTAGCCAAGTGAGAAGTGCCAACCAAAATACCAAGGAGGGCTAGGAATACAAAACCTGGATATACAGAACAAAAGTTTGCTAAGTAAATGGCTCTTTAAATTGTTAAACGAGGATGGTTTGTAGCAGGAAATTCTGAGAAAATAAATATATTAAAGAAAAGACACTGGGAAGTTGTGTTAAAAACCAATTGATTCTCATTTTTAGGGAAGCTTGATGAATGTGAAAGACAAGTTTATGGGGTTCGGTTCCTTCAAAGTGAATGACGGGTCACAAACCATATTCTGGCATGACACTTGGTTGGGAAATAAATCCCTAAAGGAAAAATTCCCATCGTTATTCGATATTGTTAGAAGAAAACAAGATTTTGTGGCCCAAGTCCTTGGCTCAGCCCCCGCTGAATGTTTCATTCCACTGAATTTGGCAGGCTCAAACCTAAGGAACTAACACAAAATAGTTGCTTCCTTACAACATATTAATTTACATGATGACATGGATGTTTTTGAATGGACATTACATTCACCAGGATTTTTTTGTCGAACCATGTATGTTGTGTTAATTAACAATGGGGTGAGGGTGTCACAGGATATTTGGAAGATTAAGGTCCTTTAAAAATAAAAAGATTTTTGTGGTACTTCAAGAAGGGAGTAACCCTAACTAAGGATAACTTAGTTTAGCGTAATTGGCACGAAGACAAGAATTGTTGTTTCTGTCACCGCCAAGAGACTATACAAACACCTATTCCTAGAGTGTATATTTATGCCAAGTTCTTGTGGCGATCCGTGCATTTAGTGTTCAACTTAACACCCCAACAGAGTATTGATGATTTTCTAGCATTTGGTCAAAGAGGAACAACAAAAAAGT
This sequence comes from Hyparrhenia diplandra, assembly GCA_015847255.1. NCBI lineage: Eukaryota > Viridiplantae > Streptophyta > Magnoliopsida > Poales > Poaceae > Hyparrhenia > Hyparrhenia diplandra. Next base: position 51,166 of record JADLZK010010130.1, on the reverse strand, counting down.
AAACTCATTGTTATTGACTGCAACGTCGACACTTTGCTTGGGCAATTTGGATAACAAGAAGCGAGGTTGTTTTTGACAAATGTAGACTAAATCTTTTATGCAAGTACTCTTCGGGGGAACTCACTAGCTCCGACAATGGGCAATGTTACAACAACGTGACGAGCTACGAGATGTATTAGTCATAGTGGGACAACATCTTGAGACGACAGCGTTGCAGTTTTTTTGGTTCCAATGGATGGCTTTCAACAAGATTCATCGTTCTACCTTAATTCAAAAATTCTCCTTGTTTATTGTTTTCTTAGATTTTTTTGTAAGGTTTATGATTTACAATCGGATGTCCTAGCCTATGGGCTAGGTTTGTAATAATTGATCAGATTCTATCGAATGATAGATGATGCCAAATATTTTTATCCTTTATCTAAAAATGAGCTTTGTCAGTGTCTAGGTCGGTAATCGCCATTACCATCCCGTCCTTAATTTGTAAAACTCTTCTTTTTGCTTAATGAATGTCGTGCATTGGCATGTTCAAGATAAAACAAGCAACTTAATTTGTAACGACTTCGAGCCCTGAGGCCATGGGTAAGATTGTATCTTTCTTACAGTAAAAATTGTATCCTTCTTGTTAATTGAAACTGGTCAAGTGTTGTTATATATCATACCTCTAATTGTTATAGAATTTTGAATGCTTTGATTATAATGATGCTCTGTTTTGTCTTTAGTCCCATGAGAGATATGTTTGCTCACCTTGGTGGTATTGGTAATTTTGGAATCTTTAGGTCTTCATAATAATATACAAGAGTTTGTATCTCTGTACAGATCTCTAGGCTATCCAACTATTAATTAGGTGTAGCTTTGCCTTCGGCGTAGTTCTATTCTGTTACTTTGGTTCTTGCAGAGAAATGGCTGAGAATTTTTTTTTTCTCTGATGATGATTTGATCATGAAGTACTTAGCATAGGGGTGTTCAATTAATTACTTAGTCATAATCTGTCTTCTGTTGATGTGCTGTGATTTGCTTCATCAAGCGGCGCTTCGCTCTCGGCAGTTTGAGGTTTCAAAGTTGTCAACATTTAGCTTGATTTGAGCTTGCTTTCCTTGCACTTCATATGTCCTTTTTGGCTTTGATTCTGGTTAGAACACACATTCACTGATTCTTTGAAGTTGTTCAGCATCACCTGGAATGGTTGTTCGTCTTCTTGTGTTAATTTTCTTTTTCTTTAGATAGTGGAAACACGTTTTGGTGTTAATTTCTGTCACGTGCCAAAAAAACAAGCGTCTATAACATGAAACCCGTTATAGACACTTGTAGTCACATGGGTCTGTAATTTATCCAACAATTATGGCTTCATCATTCCTCAGACCATTTATTACAAATTCAACAAAAATAAAAACATGGGAAACAATCCTAATGTCCAAGATGATAAAAAAAAAAACTCCACTCATGAGAAGCAAACAAAAATATAGCACTACAAGACTCTAGAAACCTGCATGCCTCCACAATGAAAGTCTTGTGCTCACCCAACGATGTAAATGAGTCCTAGAATCCAGTCGAAGATAGACAAAAGTGCCTGAATTTTGGTGGTGGTGACGAGGCGTAGAACCTGTGAAAAAAAGGAGGTGAAGGATATGGACTACAAGAATCTATTACTTCAATGTTTCTTTTTTCTGTGCTCAGCAACCATGCCGCTGGTTGCGATGCAAGAAGGAGCCCCGCTAGTGGAATGAGGGGCGAAGTATGGAGTTGAGAAGGAAGAAGCATGAGGTTGAAGATGACTGATGGATATGCAAAATATTAGGAAACTATTGTGGGAGTGCTTTTTTTGGCACTGTATTTTTGCCGTGTGTTTTTTTACTGCACTGCATTTTGCCATGTGTTTTTTGGCACTCGACAAATATGAATTTTGCTGAGAGCCAAAAAAAAGGCACATGACAAATGCATATTAGCTGAGAGCCAGACATAAGCACACGACAAAAAGTACATCTTTGTCGAGTGCTAGACATAAGGCACATGACAAAGAGGCATTTTACCGTGTGCCTTATTTCCGAACTCGGCAAATATGATTTTGAATGCACTTTTTGATGCGAGAAATTAATTAAAATGCTTTTTAGCTATAAAGTTTCATAACTTTTCAAGATTTACAAATTTTATTTTGGCCATTTCTTTATTTGACAAAGTGATAGTAATGCTGTTCACAAAATGTACATCCCTCTTATATAGTTTGAGGAAACTAGAAGAGAGATATATAAGATTTGTGAACAATGTTACTATGACTTTTTAGGATGAACAAATGACCAAAAATAATGAGAAATTACAAAACTTTGGGGTTGGCAATGTTTTGATTTGAAATAATCTTGTTACACAAAGCTATGTTTGAATTTCAAAAATTTAAAAATTCAAAATTTTCAATGACCTCGATGCGAAAAAAAACCAAAATAAAAACTATAGATCTCAAAACGTTATGAAACTTTATAGTTGACAACTTTTTTTCATTTGAAATCATCTTATCATGCAAAACTATGTTTCAATTTTAAAATTTGAAATTCGCCAAATTGTCTAAAGGACATCGGATGGAGAAACTCTCTAAATGAAAATTGTAGATCTTGAGAAGTTATGAAACTTTGCGGTTGATAACTTTTTAATTTGAATTGCTTAGCACTTCAAACAAGCAACAATTTAGTATGATATGTGGGGAACTGAAACGGAATCTAAACACAACTCATAGTGTGGTACAAAGGGTAGAGGGGGGATGTGTGAGGCGGGGAGGGAGTCACGGTGTTAGATTCCTCGCTTGCCGCGTAGCTGTGAAAAATGGCACGAAAAGGAAGGTTATTCTTTGTCGAGTGTTTTTTTATATACACTTGAATTTTTTTGTGCTACTTTTTGTGCTTTTTATTTACATTTTGCCAAGTGTTTTACTTTCTTGGGGGTGTTTTTTGACTTGCATTTTGTCGAGTGTTTTCTTTTGGCAAATGTTTTTCGGCACTTTTCGGCAAAGACTTTGCTTTGAGTGCCCGATAAAGGACACTTAGCAAAGATACCTTTATAGTCACTAGTTTGTTGAGTGATCTTTGCCGTGGGAGGCACTTAGTAATGCCTTTTTGTGACAATCTGCCGTTGATGCTCACGAACATCACATTTTTACCATCAACATTCTACCAAAAAGGGGTTGAACTATGCATTATTACACACATATAGATTCACTATTGATATGACTCCACTTGTATTAGAGTAAGTGTTTTGCATCTTTTGTACACAAACAAGTGGAAAAATGCCAAAAAAGCCATTCAGAAAGCGCATTTCGACACATCCTTCATCCCAATGGAAACAAGCCCACCACGATGCGCGACCGGACCAAGCAACCAACATGCAAAAACTTTTCGAGACCTAGCAACATACACCGGCCAAAGCCCGTGCCCGGCCAAAGCCGGGCTCGCCGAGCGCGCACCAATGGTGGCACCGGCCTGGTCCGATTTCCTCGATGCGGTTCATTCAATGGCCAGGAGGGCGGTACAACGGGTCGGTCGCCGTTTAGTGCACCTGGATGCCTGTAGGGAGGTTGGATTGGTGCACATTTGCACTTTGCCCCCCTCTCTCCCTTGTATAAATAGGGCTCCCCTCTCGCCCTCATTCCATACACCAATTCATATACAACACAAGGAAGGGCACAATGTAGAAGAGAGGAAGAAGCTTCCACTCCTATCTTATTCTTCTTATTTTCCCTCTTCTTCTTCTAATGGGGAGTGAGAGAGGGAAGGCTACAAGGGGGCTTGGCCTCTTCTCCTTGGAGTCCCGGTGTATCCTAGTGCATTGCGGTTCTCAGGTAGCCGGAGTACCGGACTTGTTGGTACTCGCTATGCTTGTACCTCTACAACCGGCTTCACATTTGTGGGTAAGAAGGTTGTGGCCTTCTTTCGGCTTATTGTTGTTAAGTATATTACCTTTGCTATTATAAACTTATGGGATCGATAGTTTGTCCTTGAGGCGAACTCGTAGAGGAACCTCGGAAGGAGGGTCCCGATCGACATCGAGTCACGGCTTCTAGTGTAGACATGGTGACTTGGCTAGTTGTTACCTATTGTTTGAATCCGCACTCTCCAGTTGTGGGGTAGGTGGTAGGGTACTGACAGCCCTGTCCGTCCCTAAAGATCTCTAGTTTGGTTTTGGCTAATTGATGACACCCTAGGTCTAATCTCTCTATTCTAAAGTGTTTGTTTATATTTGAGATTGGTCTAACCAAGTGTGAAGCATGGTGGTCATGGTGGATAGATTGAGGTGATCCAAAAGATGATCAAGTGCTTGCTTTGCGTGGATTTGAGAGGATCAAAATGGACTCAAGGATAACGTATATTGTTAGGGTCATTTTGATTTCACACTCAAGACACCATAGAGGGTGTGAGTGGTTTAGGATCGATAGCCTACTATCAAGAAGGGAAATGTCGAGAACATCAATCTTCATGTGCCTTTAGGTTCAACAATCATGTGCATGCATTCTTAACCTAGAGAGCTAACCAAACCTTTAAAATTGATTGTGAAAATGTTAACACACAAGCACATGGTTATGTAAACTTGGTGGTGCTAGCACATTTGCAAAGGTGGTGGTGTTTATAGGGTTGAGATGGGTTAGGCGCTTTTGGGAAAATGAAACGCTTATTTTCTATTGCACCGAATGCAATTTGTTGGTGAAAACATGCTATCTCTGGAGCACATGTTGGTTTACTTTTTGGATAGCATGTATGTGCAAAGGTGGAGAAGTTTGCATCGACAATGCGCTGTAAAACGAGGTTTTACATGTGTTGGACGCTGAGGTCGTGGGCGTCGGACGCTGGTGGTGCGTCGCTAAGCGGGTTGGCTGTGCCACGTCAGAGCGTCCGACGATTTTGCCTCGGACACGAGCTGGTATAGGGCCAGCGTCTGACACTACTGGAGGTGTTGGACTGCCCAGGGAGTGTTGAACACGCGACCGACGGTGGCATTGTTTGACAGCGTCTCTAGACTACGTCCAACCCAGAGGAGCAGTGTCGTGGTCGTATACCACGGTCACAGTAACCGACTGGCTAATGTGTGCTACGATGGCCTAGCTCAAGATCAATGACACGGAGGTTTATACTGGTTCGGGGCTACCGAGCACCCTAGTCCAGTGTGTGACACTATCAGAGCTCAAAGTGCTCGTATCGGGGCGAATACAAGCTGGCGAGAGAGGGAGATGAGCTCCCAAGTCTCAATGGTGCGAGTGTAATCGAACGGTGTGTGTGTGTGCTTTCTGTGTGCAAGAGAGCTTGCCTTCACCCGGTGGCCGAACCCTCCCTTTTATAGCCGCAAGGGGAGCTCGCAGGGGTCACCGAGCGGAGGACCTAGAAATAGAAGGAATACAATTTTCGGGGGGTGAAGAGGGAAAGTTCCTCTGCGATGTCAGGCACGCTGGGCTGTCCGGCGTGCGCAGGCGGCTGCCGCCCTACTTCCTGGCGCACGCCGCCGGTCGTCGAAGCGTAGAGTAGAGGCGGCTCCATATCCCGATCAGCGCCGCCCCGGTGCGGGCAAAGGGCGGCCGCCCCGGCCCCCAACCCAAGGAGCCCCACCCTAGCTATGTATACAACACAGGTGATACTTCGTATGTACTCTGTATTTTGTTTATTTACGTCTGATCACCCAGCAGCGCGTTAAGGTTCAGCACGTCTGTGGCAGGCTTCAAGCCGTGCGTCTCCTAGGCCCAAGTGTGGCCCTTTCTATTTAGCTTGTGCATCTCGTTGTTCCATCTTGCCGTTCAGGCTAGCAAGTTAGTGGTCCATGGATCAGAAGCCAAGCTAGTGCTTTCTCTATTTTTTGTGTTTAGTCATTTCTGACCTGAATTTCCACTGAGTTGTTTCATCTGAGTTTGAGTTTTTGAAATCCGTTTTGACAACTGGTTTTTGCGTTGCTTTTCTATCGATCTAAGGAATCTGTCTAAGTGCTCTCGTCACATTCGGGAATGAACTTTTTCTCTATAGAAATCGAGTATCTTGTTTTCTATCCCTTGGTTCGAAAATCTTTCTCGCCGGTCGTGTGTGACTTTTGAAGTGCCTTACCAATCTTGGCCTAGCAGCGTTGTCGGCATGCAGCCTGCCCAAGGGCGTAGTTGGTGAGTCCGCAGAGGTGACAGGAACACACCGATACACGTTCTCAAAATAGGTTTGTATGTCCTCCTCGACCTACTATATGCTCTAGAATTGAACGTAATGGCTGTGCTCAATTAAAATTAGGGTGCAACCATAAAAAATGATATAAATTTCAGATTTAAGTGAATGTGAATGTTAATTATTTGAGTTAATTCATTCTCTAAATTTTAACAAGCTTCCATAAGAAAGGTAAAAAAGAAACACAAGTAGATGGGTTCATAAAATCACAAAGAGGGTCTATCCATAAGTTTTTAAATTAATTTATATGTACGATGATTTATTTCATATGAATATTATTTTACATATAATATTATGTGTTTATCATTAACAGTGTTAAAAAACTGAGTAATAAGTATTGCCACTCGCCGTGTACCTAAAGGGCCCCGAATTTCAGTTTTTTAAGCCCCAGGCCCCAAAAATCCCGGGGCCGGCGCCTGTCCCGACACGGTACGTATGGCCGGCGAAGCTCGGCCTCGCTGGTCGGCGGGGGGGAAACAATGAGCTCGTTCCGCCGCCTCGCACTTCCTGCTAGCCGTCTTGTCCGTGGCCGCAGCGCCGCGGGTGTCCGCGGTCGAGGTCGTGAGGCGCCGCCGTGCCTTAAATGTTTGTACTTGATGTCGCGGAAAACGTGTGGCCGGGAGAGCTCGACGTGGAGCTTGACTTTCGTCCGTCGAGGTCATTCTTGTCGCGTAGTGGTTGTCTCTTGTGCTTGTCGCCACTTGGCGTGGTCCGACAGCCCCCACACCGCGCTGCGTGCCGCCGACGATCTCGCGGCTGAGCGAAACTCGGTCGTGGGTTGCGGCGCCGGGCCGTAGCCGTGATGCTGAATCCTAATCATCGCGTCCGGATTCTCCCGTCGTCTTTGGATTTGGTGCTCGGGGGCCTGTTGAGACGGAAAGGAGCTCACCAGGGGCGGAGTCGTTATATCCCCGTGCTCCTCGGGAGCTCGCTCGAGGCGAATCTTTTCCTCGACGAGCTCGAGCTCGCCCCCTCGATCTTAGCGCCCGCGAAGTTCATGCTCGAGATGGGACGCCCCCGCCGGGTCTCGCTTTTATCGTGGGTGACGCCCCATAGTTAACGCGAGCATTCCCTCCTTCTAACGCTTTGTTAGGGTCGGGTTAGGACGATTGACTTAGTCCGAATATCTGTGTCACACAAGAGCCCCCCGAGCGCGTGGAGGGGAGCGGACCGCGCCGCGCCTTGTGTCGCCACCGGTTAGGGACCAGATTTCCTTTGCTTGGGGTGCGCTGAGGCACCCGCGGTGTAGCCCCCGAGGCTGCGGGAGGACGCTCACCGCCTCGCGGAGGCTTGTTATGACGAACGCCACGCCGTTTGGCGCCATTTAGGTTCCCTTTAGGAAGGGCGGTGAGCTCGACCGACTCTTACCGCTGAGGTCGGTCAAGCGCTCTTGTGAGCTTTAAAGCGGATGGGCTTGAGTGAGGTCCGGGCTTATGCTCGGGGCGAACTCGCTCGTCGGCCGCCTTGTGGGCCAACCTCATATCCCGTAGACCCGTCCTCTATAGTCACCGAGGTCCCGCAGATCCCGGCGGCTCCGCGGCCTCCCTCGCCGGGGGGAGGATGACCAAAGCGGGTCGCCGCTCGCGATCGCCGGCGACCAAGCGCGACTGGATGGAGCCCCCGAGTCCTCGAGGGCGTTCGGCGCGGGCCGCCTACGCGCTCCTCCATTGCGCCCTTGCTCGAGGTGTCTCCCGGCGGGCCGCCGAGCTCACGGAGCCGCCCTTCGAACCCGAGAGTTCGGTTTTGTCGTGAGCTCGTCGCTACGATGAGCGCGCCGTCGGATATGACCGCTGGTGACGAGCTTGCCGGACTTTTCGCCGCAGAAAAGAGCCGCTTGGGAAAAGTTACCGCTGAAAGTTACCGTTAGGGGCGACCGTTATCGCCGCGGGCGCCGCTTCCCGTTTAGCCACGTGGCACGCACACCGGTGCGGATAGGTTCAAGTGGAAGTGGTGGGCCCCTTTTTTGCCCGTTTTCCTCGGCTGATCCGTTTCGAGCTCATCCTATAAATAGGAGGCGAGGGATCGTGGTTACCCTTTCACTTCCCCTTTAGCCGCCTCGAGTCCGTTGTTGCCTTTCCGCCCCTAGATCCGCGCCCGCGCCGCCGCTGCAAGAGAGAGAGAGGGGGAAAAGCTTCCCGTGGTTCCCGAGCATCGCCGCCGGATCGGGGGGGAGTCATGGGCTCGTGGTCGCCGGCCCAGTCAGACCGAGGACATGCCGCTGGAGCTCGTGGCGCCGGCGGGCCTTCCGCCCCGACCGAGGCGCGGGAGTGGATCGTGCCACCACCGGCACGCCCCCGATCCTCCGGGAGGCTACATTGTCTCCTTCGCCTCCTTCCACGACCGTGGCTGGGTGTCCGGCCCCGACTTCTTCCGGCCGCCGCCGTGATACCGGGCACCGAGCCCAACACCTCAACCCCAACGGGATCCTCCACATCTCGGCCTTCACCGTCTTGTGCGAGGGATGGCTGGGGATCGCGCCCGACCGGGAGCCGTTCAAACATTTCTTCCACGCTGGTCACGCCACCCGACTCCGACGGTTTTGAAGGAGGCCCGTCCCCATAGGCCGCATCGCGGCCGCAGCCCCGCCCTCGCATGAAGGAGAAGTATCCCACCTTCGCCTCTCGCCATCGAACACCGGGTGGAGAGACGAATGGTTTTACTTGAAGAACGACGAGGAGCATCCCCTTCCGCAGCTTCACCGTGGGGTCTTCCCTCGACCCGACAAAGCCGTGGAGGGAGCTTCCCCATCCCAACCTGCCGCACCAGGTCAAGGAGGTCACCCGAAAGGTGGAGCTCCTCAAGCGCGCCAACCTTACGAAGCCTCTCCTCTACGCCTGGGCCCTAGGGCACGGAGTCATCCCCTTGAGGCGGATAGTTCTCTCGCGATCCGGGAGATGGTCGAGGAGAAGAAGCCCTTCGAGGGCACGGTGACCGCCACGCCGCTGGCCGACGAAGTGGAGTTCCTCGCTCGCAGGGGACCGAAGCCCTTCAAAATCCCGGGCCGACCCCAACGACATACCGATGGCGTTGTCTCGACGAGGGGACATGGAGGCCGGTGAGTTCTTTTCTTCGCTTGTCCGATGATTGGGTCGATCTCGCTGAGTATGAAGAGTCAATCTGTTTTTGATTTCGCAGATCGGATCGGTGTACCTTGAGCCCCACCTCCCACCAGCGAGGCCCGTCGCTTCCCGCGTTTCCGCCCGCCGAGCCCGTGCCGCCGCCGCTGCCGACGCCGAAGTCGCCGGAGGAGAGCGAGCCACGAGAGGTCGACGACGCTGAGGAGACCCAAGAGCTCGCGGGTCCGGGCGTCGAGGAGGAGCGCGTGGACGCCGCTCGCCCCGGGTGGCCCCGGCGACTCCGATGGTCCGCGACGCCAAGAAGCTTGGCTTCCTCCCGAGCCGCGCCCAAAAGGAAGAGGGCGCCGCCGGGCCCGCACAGAGGATAAAAAGGACAAGAAGAGGCGTATAGCCATCGGGTAAGTGTTTGGACTCGCCATTCCTATCGCCGTGTTAAATCGCCACCGAGCTTTTTTCTCTTTTCGGCGCTAACCTTGGCCTTCTCTCCGTTGTCTTGCGGGGCAGAAAGTTAAGCCCTTGGGAGCTCCCAATCCCTTCAAAGGCCCGGTGACTACGACGCCGAGCTCGGGCGGTCGACCCTCCTCCTCCCATCGTGCGCAGGCCTTCGGGTGGTCGCTCCTCGGGCCCTTTGGGGAAGGGGACGGACCGAGCCGAGTCCGCAGGGAGCGGCGCGGGCGTCGCCATCGAGTTCCATTCTCGGTGACTCAGGCGATGGTGTCGCCGATCGGCTCATTGCCATGGCTGGAGGATCCGGCGCCCGGCTCGCTGCCGTCGCGGGTGCGCGGGTGGAGCCGGAGGTGATCGACCTTGGCTCCCCGAGAAGGTGGAGGAGCGCGTAGATGCCCCCTGACCCGACGCCCGTCGCCGCCGGGAGAGACGGGTCGATGCATCCGCAGCGGCGTGGATCGCCCTAGCGAGGGCGAGTCCTCGCCCCAGCCGCGATGCGAAGAGGCGCCCGAAGATACGGGTGCGCGACGACGGTTGTTGATGAACCCGCCGTGGGACCGGTGAGGGGCGAAGAGGCGCCGGCGAGATGCGAAAGGCACGCGGTCGCGGATGAGCTCGGTCGTGTGAGACCGCGAGGCGGTAAGGAGCTCAAGATGCGAGCGGGCGACGTGGTCGAGATGAGCCCGCCGTGGAGACTCGCGCTAGCGGAGGAGGGTCCCCAAGGTGCGCCCGCCAGACCCGCCGCCCGTGGTGGGCACGCAGCTCGCCGCCATCGAAGCGCCCGGGGCGAGGCCACCGCCGGCGCGTGGGTGACCTTTCGGGAACGCGCCGACCCTGATCCGCGCCGCACATCATCGGCCGGGACGCCCGAGACCTCGTTGGAGGCCGGGCCGCGAGCCGGCCGCGCCCTTCGCTGTGGTCGGCGGGGGCGACGCCGCCCCCCCGGCAGCCGCGGAGGTGCCGCCGCTTCCCACGGAGAGGGGGCCGGCGTGTCTCCACCACATCATCGGGTAAGAACTCCGTTCATGTTCGCCTTTGTCTGATTTTTGAGCTCTTGGCGTTGACCTGTTTTTCCATAGGACTTGCGGGATGCGGTGAGTCGGCTTCAACCACGTGGTGGAGGCCGGACCGAGATCGAGGGCCTTCGGGAGGCTAGGCGTGGCCTGGTCCCGCGGCCGGGCTCGCCAAGTGTCCGCCGCTGCAAGACCGTGAGCTCCGCAGGTCGCGCCGACGACGCCGCGAGCATATCCGCTAAGTCCGCGAGCACGCCACCGCCGAGGCCCGGAGGAGGCCACTAACGGTCCGCCAAGCGGAGGCGGCGCGGTGAAGCATGAGGAGTAACTTCGTTGCGCGAGCCGCGATCGGCCAGCGAGCTCATGCGAAGGAGCTCGACGACCTCCGTCGGGCCTTGAGGACAAGGAACTCGGCGTTCGGCCCGCCGAACGCCGGGCCCCCGACGCCGGAGAGGGAACGTGACGCCAAGGGGAAGGCGCCCAGGATCGTGTGGCCGAGTTGGAAGGTGAGTGGTTCCTCTTCGAGCTCACCGTCTTTCCTTCTTTGTCTTTGAGCTCCTAGGCCGATAGGTGGGTACCCTAGTTTACGACCACGAGGCCGCCGATGGGTCGATTTTGTTTGGCGCTTCGGAGGCCGAGATAATTCGGCTCGATGCCGGGAATCTTGCCTTGTGGGAGGAGCGGGAGGAACTTTATCAAGCGTTGGCATGTAAGGAGCCCCTCTTTTTCCTGCTTTTTGAATCTCATAGGTTTGATTTGTTCATTCCTCTCCGCAGTGAGAAGAAAAAGTCGGTGGGATTGGCTCGGGCTTGAGGGGAAGGACCAGTCCCCGGTCGCCGCTGAGTCCCCCGCCGACGCACACCCCGCGCCGGGATCGGCGGAGAAGGATCTTCGCCAACCGACGCGTGACCTCATGGCCGTCTGCGCGTAATGGTCTTCGAAGGCGGCCGAGGAACTCCGGGCCCAAGGAAGCCGAGGCCTCGGCCTCCCCGGAGCGGGCGACGAAAGCCGAGACCGCGGGCGAAGGCGGAGCGCGAGCACACCAACCTCGTTTCGACGCCGAGGGCATCCGCGAGGCCCTTGGAGTTGAGGAGGTGGAAGGGCCGGCGCACCGGGAAGCTTTCGCCCGGCCGTGGTGAGAGACAATGCCCGCCGTGCCGCCCATAAGGCGCTGGCCGTGGGTCCTCTCCCACTACCCCAAGCCCGTGCCTTGACCAAGATAATGGGCAAGGGCTGGCCCGAGCCGGGCCGAGGGCGCCGAGCCGACGACGCACGCCGCCGCGGGAGGCGGACTCGATGAAGCCGGGCAAGGAAGCTTTTCCGCCTTGCCGTCGAAGAGCTCGGCGTTCGAGCCTACCGCTGGTGAGGAGGAGGTAGAAACGGACTCGTCCCCTCGATGAGGAGTAGGTCGCAGGTTAGGTAGCTCGAGGCGCGGCCTCTTTTTGTAATAAACCCAAGTCCCCGAGCTTGGGGCAAGATGTAAATATAACAAGTTATTTTCTGTTATGGATCACCCATTTTATCTTCCCCGTGATTGTGCTTCCCGACTAGCTCAGAAGTTTTCGAGTTTGTGTTGACGGGCCACCAACTACATATTTTTTTCGCCAACTTACTACCATAAAGGAAGTAAAACTATACCTTTTATACTCATATACATTTATTACTAACATATTTCCACTTGTAGTGTTTGAATTGTATTTTGTAGTATTTATAATAAATACAGTGGAAATACGACCAAAAGACGCGACCTCGAAAGCGTATTTCGAAAGATCACAAGCCCGTGGTGGAAATGGACCGAAACGCCAAAGGCGGGCGAGCCAACATCACCCACGCACTTTTTCAGGGCCCATCCACGACACCACAACCAAACTTCATGGAAAGCGCACTTTGGAAAACACGCTTATCAAATAAGTGCAACACAAGAGGCCCAAGTCGAACGAGATGGACCAAAGCACCCCTAAACTACGGATCCGGGCCGCCCAGAGCCCACAGGCGAAAAGGCGGTCGCGAGAGGGGCCACCCCCGTCCGGCCGGATCGAAGTGGGTCCGGCCGGACCTACGCGCCGCCTCTCGAGCCGACCTTTCACAAAGCGGTTGCATGCCGCCATGCACATTAGATTCCCCGGGTTCTTTGTTCAAATATTATATTGAAACCGCCTCGAGAGGTCGGTTTGCACCTTCCATGTGGGGATGGCCATCTTCCAAAGAGCCCCCTCTCCTCTACATATAAAAGGAGGCTCTCTCCCCCTCATTCAACACACACCATTCCAAGGAAGAGTCTCTCCCTCTCCTCTAAGAGAGCTCTCCCCTCTACTCTACTCCTTCACTCCAATGGGCTTAGGCCCTCATTAGTAGTAGAGAGATCGGCGGAGGAGAGATGTGAAGGGCTGAGAGCGGGGAAGCGCCGGACTTGTCGGTGTCTCCCCAACCTTGTACCTCGGTAGATTCGGGCTTAGCTCCTTCATGGGATCTTGGCTAAGTAAGCTTCCACGGTTCGATAATCTTTATTGTCTTTTGTTTATCCACGATTTATCTACTTGTTTGCGGGATCGGTAGTCGTACCTTCGAGTCGGGACTCTAGTGGTGGAACCCTTTTTGACCGGGAACCCGGCAAACACTAGAGTGATAATCACTAGCGTAGACGTGGTGTTTGGGCTAGCGGTTTTCTACCTTTTGTGGCGCATCCCATGGTTGAGGGGGTAGGCGGCCGGGTTGTGACAGCCTTATCCGTCCCTTGAAATCCCCCCCACGTTCGGGTGTGGCGCAGTGCTAATTGCCTAAAGCTTCCCGCTTGGGCGTTGGCCTAAAACCCGAGTGAACAAGTAGCTCGAGACCGGCTAACCATAGACCCTAAAGGTGTAGGGACCCTTCTCGATAATCCTCCCCATCTTTGGCCTTGTGTGTCCTTGGGCGAACTAGTTAGAGAGAGTACCTCCGTTCCTCGTGGAAAATACGATACCCTGAATATTTACGGGTGAAAGCTACAACGACAATTCTCAGACGCTTGCGATTCTTCTCGCGACGTTAAGAAACGTCAACAAGCTTTTAAAAGCCGCTGTCGGGAACGGTTGCTATTATCTTCGAACTTAGTGAGTCCTCGTATCTATCTATTTAAAAAAAATCAAAACAATTATTTATTTTCTTTTCTCAAATGAAGCCAACCAATCCTTTTGAAAATCCTTCGCTTCAACGAGGAGTTCACGAGCCAAAATCTTTTCAAAACCAAAACTTTCATCCGGCTATGAACTCCATCCGTATTTAAAATCCATTGTTCGGGCACCCCCTTCTCTGGCTACCACACCGAAAACCCATGTAGCCACCTACAAGTTTTTCGAGGAGATATGTGCGTGCCTAAGCATTCCTGGCATGACATAGGAAAATATCATGTGGATGTTGTTTCCGTTTTCCCTCTTAGGGAGAGCGTAAACAATGGTACACGAATGTTGTAGGAAGTTTGAATGGGGATTGGGAAGAACTCAAAGACAATTTTTGTCTAGCATTTTTCCCCATCAACACCCTACCAAGGACAATCCTCGATTTCGAAAGCGGGACGAGAAGGAGTCCATAGGTGCAGCCGGGCTAGGTTTACAATGTTAATACATACTAGCCCAGACTTGTCATTACCCGATAGTGTGCTTTTGCATATCTTTTGTTCAGGTCTTGACATAGACACTGCCCTATGCCTTGACATGACCGCCAGAGGGTCGTTTTCACGTAAACCTACAACGGAAAAGAGGAGAATCCTTGATAACATCCTAGAGAAGCATGCTTCTCCCGTTGTAGAACCGACTCCCCTCCACAACAAGGGCATGTCAAGCTTTGAGGAGCCCTCATCAGTCGAACCATTCCATGTATTATCATTCAAACCGACTGTTGAGCCCTCACTCGAACCACGAACACCGAAGGAAGGGATGCTTTATCCTTCGGAGTTCCCGATCAAATTCGAGGATCATGGGAGAACCTTGAACCTTCTATGGCACGAATGGAGCAAATGGAGCACAGCTCCAGCTAAGGAATCTTCCTCTAACATGAAACCTTCAAAAGAATGGTTAATGGAGGTAAAACGTTCTTCTGAAGCAATTCAGATTCTTTCACCTTCAACGACCATACCTTGTTCATTACGAGGAAATTCCTTAGATGCCCTACACACCCCCACAATCGAGGCCAATATCATGTCACAATATCTTGCGGAAACCCTTTTTTGGGTAATATGCCGCTAGCCTCGACCGATAGACTCTTCAAGGGTCAATTCGGACTCTTTTTTTTGCATGTTGTGGGATTGCTAGGGCCGTGCCAATAAAAAATTCATGAAACCAAGGTTCGCTTTAGACTTTTATATCTATCCCATCCTCGACTTCGATCTTCTCATAGGCTACCCTCTCGAAAAAAGCTTTTTCATGAAAAACCTATAGAGGAGAGCCATGATGAGAAGTTGGGAAAGAATGCTTGTGCCTCTCACCTAGAAATCCCAAAGGTGAAGCATCTTCCCAACCAAAACCTGTTCGAGGAGGCGGAGTTTATAACTCCATTCGATTCACCTAAGTTGCCTTCGCTTCTTAGTGAAACGAAACACCCATCACCCTCGCTCGAACACAAGACATGTCCCTCCGGCCAACAAAACGTTGTTCTTGACAATGGTCGAGATTCAATGTTCGTTCTTCATGACACATCTTTTGAGGATAAGAACTCAAGTGCCATGGACATGCACGAAGCAACAACTCTTGAGACCAAGCATGAATCGCTATTGAGCATGTCAAGTTTTCTTTCGAAACTTCTCATGATACATGCTCACCTTTTTGGATTTCTAGAGTTGTCTCGCTTTTTAGACCACGTGCCCCTACGAGGACCCCAACCTTCTCTTAATCCTCGTTCACAAACTTTTCAAGAGGATGGTTGTGGATGTCTTCGTCTATCACAAGTTTTGCCGATCTCGTAGTAGCACGATGGCTAACCTTGCAAATTAAGCGTAACGCTAACTTCTTAGTGGTGAGGTCGGGAACTTCACCACCTTTCATAGCCGCAAGATGAATTCCCGTGGTCAAGCTTACGACCATAAAGAAAGCACTGCCGGAGATAACCCTGGACTATCAAAAAAAAAGAAGAAGATAAATGAATTCTCTCTTGTTGTTTCCAAAAAAAAAAAAAAAAAAAAAAGTTTTTCCCTTTGTTCTTGTTAATAAAAGCAAGAACGTGTTATCAAGTTAGTATGCACCTTCGGGTATTCTTGTCGCTAACCATTTCGTGTGGAGATCGATTAAGAAGATCAAAAAGAGGCATGCGATGCTTGAAAACATGGGGCCGACATCGGCACAAAGAAAAAAAAACTTTAATGCTGATGGATGGTGGGACACACTCACAAGGAGACCCGGACTTTGCACACTTGACTTTTGCACAAAAGTCCAAGTGTGGGGAAAAATGGTGAGACTCTCAAAGTTCCATACACCAAGGCATCATACAAAAAAAATGATGGTGAATAAAAGATGATGTCACCCCGCCTTGCTAAAAAAAAAAAGAGAGAAAAAAAAAATAAAAACAACAAAGAGATATAAAAAAAAAAGGAAAAAAAAAAAGGTGTTGTTGAAAAGAAGAAAAAAATAATATATAATAGAATAGGAAAAAAAATCAATAAGAGAAGAGAGGAGCAGGTTGGCCCCCATGCATGGTCAAGATACATACCAAAGTGTTTTTGACTCCACCCATCTTTGCTTCCACAAGCAAGAAGGGTTCGTCTCTCATCCTTTTTTGCTACCATCAAGACCCATGGCCCATACACATGTGTGTGTGGCCTAGCCTTGAGGTGCACCTAGGCAGAAGCTATCACGCAAACCGCAGCAAAAACAACTTCATTTGCTTCATCCGTAGATCTTTGCCGGTAAAGTATATCTAGGTATGCAAGGGAAATAAATGTTCACCAACACTCTTCACTCATGTTTGTCTCCATAAAAATAAAACTTTATGCTTCTCATGCCATGACATATGCTTTGAGTTTGGGTGTACCTACATGGGCCCATGTAATACATCCATAGGTCTTTTTAAATTGAGCGTGGTGCTTAGGTTAAAAATGATCTCCTTTAATCAAAACTTTGACTTGGTGTTAGAGTTTGGTCAATGAACTTAGAGTTTTGTTGTCATGATCTTTGGGAGTATTTTATGTTGGAGATGAATCAAGGCTATGCTTACACTTTGCCTCTTTTATGAGCCTTGCTTGAGTCATGATGAGGTGAACAAATAAAAATAAAAAATAAAATAAAATAAAATAAAATAAAGTTCTCATAATAAAAGCTCCACGGTATTCTTGCCGATAGAGCCATGTTGTTGTTTTTGTTTTGTTTTCTTTGTTTAAAATAAACAGTACAAGAATAAGTGTGGGGGAGATCTCTCAAGCATATAAGCACACCCATCCGAGATCTCCCCAACACAAATGCACGAGCGCCGAAGCAATTCACGATGGAGAAGGACGGCAGACGAACGACTACCATTAACTCCTTCCTCTTCAAACGGTGGTTTGTGCAAAACTCTCACTCTCACATCTCACAATAATAATAAAAAAGGGAGAGAAGAGAAGGAGGAGAGATGATAGAAGAGGAGATAAACCTTTCAACCCCAAGTTCCTTGTCCCATTTTTTTGTAATGACATCAAAAGACAAGCTTGGGGGAGCCTCCAACCACGCGACCAATCACAACTCAAATCATTGTAGCGCACAAGCTAGCACAACCATGAAAGGCAAGTAAAGAGCTAGCTTGGGGGAGGACTCCAAGAAAGGTAACGTGTATCTCACATTTTGATTATATTCTCTATCTTATGAAATGATGAGTTATACTAAAAAAAAAAAGGGGAGACAAAATTCCACTCCTATACATATGAGCTATGAAAATGTTTAGTTTTAGTCCCTCGTTGAAATGATGAATAGTTGCTCTGTCTTATGTTTCGCCTGTGCCTAGTTTATAATTCGAATTTCTCTAAAGTTTGGGTTTAGTGGCTAAGTCTAAAAACTCATCCCGAAAATACCTAATTCATGTGGGTTGCATAGGCTCTATCTAGTCTAAGTTGTTGCCAAGTATGATATGGTACAAATAGATTTACTATGATTTCGTTCCAAAGAGAGACTTGACATCCGGAATCTACTTTGAAAGAAAAGAGAAATGATATGGGCTATGCTAAAAAAAAAGAAGAGAGAGAGAAAAATGAGATGAAAAATGGACATGTGTCCGAGGGCGAGTAGAGCCCACATCTCTAAAAAAAAGAAGAAAGAGAGGAAATAAAAGACAAAAAAAGTCTAGGGCGAGAAGAGCCCACCTCTCCAAATATATATATATATATATATAGCAATGAAGCCCATACTTTCTCAAAAAAAAACAAATATAATCTAAATAAATAAATCCCTGGATGAGAAAGTTGATCAAAAGGATGAGTAAAAAGTATTTCTGTTATAACCGTTCTATCGGCAACCGCCCAAGACATTGAGAAAAGCTAAAAAGCCCCGCTACGATGAAAGGTAATAAAGGATGAGAAAAAGATGTGCCATTTTATTCAAACTCTAGTAGAAAATCTTATTATAACCCCGGCACTTGCGAAAATGTAATCGGCATAGTAGCAACTCCCGATCAACAACCGAGTACTTATCTTTTTTGCTCGAGGACGCGCAAAGGGTAAGCTTGGGGAGTTTGTTGACGGTCACCAACTACATATTTTTCCCGTCAACTTACTACCATAAAGGGAGTAAAACTATACCTTTTATACTCATATACATTTATTACTAACATATTTCCACTTGTAGTGTTTGAATTGTATTTTGTAGTATTTATAATAAATACAAAGGTGGAAATACGACCAAAAGACGCGACCACGAAAGCGTATTTCGAAGATCACAAGCCCGGGGTGGAAATGGACCAAACGCCAAAGACGAGCCGAGCCAACATCACCCACGACTTTTCGAGCCCATCCACGACACCACTACCAAACTTCATGGAAAGCGCACTTTGGAAAACACGTTTATCAAATAAATGCAACACAAGAGGCCCAAGTCGGGAACGAGATGGACCAAAGCACCCCTAAACTACGGATCCAGGCCGCCCAGAGCCCACAGCGAAAGGCGGTCGCGAGAGGCCACCCCCCGTCCCGGCCGGGATGGAAGTGGGTCCGGCCGGACCCACGCTGCGCCTCCTCGAGCCGACCTTTCACGGCGGTTGCATGCCGCCATGCACATTAGATTCCCCGGGTGCTTTGTTCAAATATTATATTGAAACCGCCCTCGGAGAGGTCGGTTTGCACCTTCCATGTGGGGATGGCCATCTTCCAAAGAGCCCCTCTCCTCTACCTATAAAAGGAGGCTCTCTCCCCCCTCATTCAACACACACACCATTCCAAGGAAGAGTCTCTCCCCTCTCCTCTAAGAGAGCTCTCCCCCCTCTACTCTACTCCTTCACTCCAATGGGCTTAGGCCCTCATTAGTAGTAGAGAGATCGGGAGGAGGAGAGATGTGAAGGGTCGAGAGCGGGGAAGCGCCGGACTTGTCGGTGTCTCCCCAACCTTGTACCTCGGTGGATTCGGGCTTAGCTCCTTCACGGGATCTTGGCTAAGTAAGCTTCCACGGTTCCGATAATCTTTGTTGTCTTTTTGTTTATCCACGATTTATCTACTTGTTTGCGGGATCGGTAGTCGTACCTTTCGGTCGGGACTCTAGTGGTGGAACCCTTTGACCGGGAACCCGGCAAACACTAGAGTGATAATCACTAGCGTAGACGCGTGGTGTTTGGGCTAGCGGTTTTCTACCTTTTGTGGCGCATCCCACGGTTGAGGGGGTAGGCGGCTGGGTTGTGACAGCCTTGTCCGTCCCTTGAAATCCCCCCACGTTCGGGTGTGGCGCAGTGCTAATTGCCGAAAGCTTCCCAATTGGGCGTTGGCCGGTGCCCGAAGTGAACAAGTAGCTCTGGAGACTGGCTAACCATAGACCCTAAAGGTGTAGGGACCCTTCTCGATAATCCTCCCCATCTTTGGCCTTGTGTGTCCTTGGGCGAACTAGTTAGGAGAGAGTACCTCCGTTCCCCGTGGAAAATACGATACCACGAATATTTCCGGTGAAAGCTAAAACGACAATTACTCAGACGCTTACGGTTCTTCTGCGACGTTAAGAAACGTCAACAAGCTTTCTAACAATTCCAAGGAGAAACCAGTCCACTTGTGCAAGAGAGTAGAATTAGTTCTTCTTCTTCTACTTCTTCTATATCTTCTTCTAAATTCTAGAGAGTGAGAGAGGGAAAAGCTAGAAAGAAGCTTTTGTTCTTTCTACCCGAGTTGCCGGTTAAGCCCCTCGGTGTTCCGCGGTTCCTAGGAGGGCGGAGTGCCGGGACTTGCCTGCACCCGCCCGGCTTGTACCTCTCGCAAGCTACTTACACTTTGGTAAGGAGTCTTGTGATTATCTTGCAGACTACTTAATTTCCTTCGTATATTTCTTAGTCGTTGTAGACTTACGGGATTGGTAGATTGTCTCGTTAAGAGCGTTAGTTCTTGGTGAAGGAACTCTTTGACCGGGGAACCTTGGCCAACATCAAGAACTGTGACCAATAGTGCAAACGTGGTGTTTGGACTAACGTTCACCTACCTTTTGTGGCGCATCCCACGGTTGAGGGGGTAGGCGGCTTGGTCGTGACAAGCCTTGTCCGTCCCCTTGAAATCCCCCACGTTCGGGTGTGGCGCGGTGCTAATTGCCGAAGCTGCCCGGTTGGGCGTTGGCGGTGCCCGTAAGTAAGTAGACAAATGACTTTAGAAATCCCTGTCTGAAAAACTTAGCCTACGATACCTCACTACTCTTAGAAAACAAACCCTTGCATTAGGTTGACATAGACAAGAAAAAGCTCGGCTGCGCGACCATCCTTGTGTAAAATACGATACCACCGCTACCACCGGGTGAAGTGCTACAACGGTATTTCCGTGCGCTATGCGGATTTCTCTGTGTGCGTAAGAAACACCAACAATTTGCATCTTGTTGATTGAGGCAACGGGCCCTTTTCTCGTTGGCCGCGGGGCGCTAGAGTTCGTTGGGCAAGCGCGTTGGACCTCGCCGAAGATGTTGCTCGAACCCTTTAGCTTGCCGGACTCGACGCCATCGGAAAGATAGGTAATGTGTGTGAGGTTGAGCTGGTCGAGCTCTTCCTCGAGTGTTCGTGTTTTTTTGCGAAAAAGAGTTCATAACAAAGGTGGGGTGTGCGCCCCATCCCCCCGTAGCCCCCCGAGCAAGGGCGGGCCTTGCTTTGGAGGTAAAGGGTAGCCATTGCTTAACAAACGCCGTGCGAAAAAGAGATCGAGTGCTTGCACAACTTTTGCATCGAGGTGTGTCATTATTATTCGAGTTCGTACAAACGTGACATTACAAAATGCATCTAAGGGTAGAAGCGACGTAGTCTGTTCGATGTTCCAAGAGTTGGCGAGCTTGCGACCGCGGGAGTCCTGGATCTTGTATGAGCTCGGGCGGAGGACTCGGGCGATGGTGAACTGTCCCTTCCCGTGGCGCCCAGAGCTTGTGTTTCTCATTTGTGATCTGTACTCGTCGCAGGACTTGGTCGCCGACTTCGAAGGCCCGCCCTCGGACGTGGCGGTCGTGGTAGCGGAGCATTGATTGCTGGTACTTAGCTGAATGTGCGACCTCGACCTCGCGGGCTTCTTCGAGCTGGTCCGCCCAAGTCTTCAGGAGGTCGATTGCCGGCGTTGTTGTACGCTTGTACTCGCGGGGCGCACCGTAGTCGAGGCCGTGGGGAGCACGGCCAGAGCCGAAGACGAGGAAGAAGGGGTCTGCCCTGTGGCTCGCTTGGAGTAGTCCTTAGGCTCCATATGACCGCGGGGAGCTCGGGCGAGCCATCTTCCTCCAAACTTCTCTAGCTTCTGAAGATCCTCGGCTTTAATCCCCCGCAAAATCAAGCCGCTGGCGCTGCTCGACCTTGCCCGCTTGTCCCTGGGTGGCTAACGGAGGCCCGCCCCACGCGACGTTGTAGTCGCCGCACCCGGTCGAGGAAGATCTCGCCCGGTGAAGTTGGTGCCGCTTGTCGGTGATGATCGAGTTCGGCACGCCGGCGGTGGATGATGCCGCCGAAGAACTTGACCGCCTCCTCGCGATCTCGCGGCGAGATGGGCATCACCTCAATCCACTTGGTGAACTTGTCGATGGCGACGAGGAGGTGAGTGCAGCCCCCGGCGACCTTGTGAAGGGACCGACCATGTCGAGTCCCCTGCACCGCCGAAGGGCCAAGTGATAGGGATCGCTTTGGAGGGCCTCCTGTGCCGGAGGTGCGCTTGCTTGGCCAAGAACTCGCATCCCCGCGCAGCGGCGCACGATCCGATTGGCGCCGTTGATGGCGGTCGGCCAATAGAAGCCTTGGCGGAACGCCTTGCCCACCGAGCTCGTGGAGCCGCGTGATGTCCACATTCGCCCGGCGTGGATCTCTCCCGATGAGCTCGTGCCCCTCCTCAAGGGTGATGTAGCGTTGGAGCACCCCGGACGCGCCCTTCCCGTAGAGCTCAAGCGCCGATGACGACGTAGGACTTGGCTCGACGGCGATGCGCCTAGCTTCTTCCTTCTCTCGCGGGGAGTTTGCCGTCCTCGTAGCCATGCTAGGATGGGGAGCCGCCCGGGCCGGTCTCGGGCGCTTCGAGGTTGCGAGGACCTCGGATCCGACGAGGTTGACCTCCGCGTCGACCTCCATCGGCGAGCTCGAGCTCGAAGGTCCCCGGCCTTGGTGGGAGAAGGGACAAACGGAGTCCCCGACGGGTCCGCGGCGTGGGTTCGAGCCTTCCCTTCGAGCCGGATGGAGGGTATGTACTGGTCGTGTGCGAAAACGCCAGGCGGGACCTGGAGTCGGTCGGAAGCGAGCTTGGTGAGGACGTCGGCGTCACCGTTGTACTGTCGACGGATGTGCTTGAACTCTAGCCCGTCGAAGCGTTCTTTGAGCTCGCGCACCTTTGCGGAGTACGCAATCATCCTTGGGCCGACACGGGCCAGCTTCCCCTTCGCGGGTCTTGGTCGGCCACGAGCTTGAATCTCCTCTGATCTCGGTCGCTTGATGCCGAAAGCCTCGACGGCGATGCGCATGCCGCTCACCAAAGCCTCATACTCGGCAACGTTGTTGGAGGCGGTAAAGTGAAGGCGGATTGAGTACCTCATGTGCACGTTGCGTGGCGAGACGAAGACCGTGCCCGCTCCGGCGCCATACTTCTTTATGGAGCCGTCGGCAGAGTGTCCAAAGACTCGACGTCGTCGGGTCTTGGTGGCAGCTGTGTTTCCGTCCACTCTGCCACGAAGTCGGGGAGGACCTGAGACTTGATGGCGTCCCTTGGGGCGTATGAGATATCCGACCCCATGAGCTCGATTCCCCACTTGGCGACAAGGTCCCGTAGCCTCGGGCTACGAATGATCTCGCGCCCCGAAACTTGAGACAACCGTGATCGGATGGGCGTCGGCAATGTCGCAACTTGCGACGCGTGATGAGGAGCGCGTAGGCGAGCTTCTGGAGCTGAGGGTAGCGGGTCTTTGTGTCGGAGAGGACCTCGCTGACGAAGTAGACCGGCCGTTGTACTCGGAGCGCATGGCCTTCCTCCTCCCTCTCCACCACGAGCACCGTGCTTACCACCTGCGAGGTGGCCGAGATGTACAAAGCAAAGATTGGTTCATCCGGTTTGGGTGGCGTGAGTATGGGTGGGTTCGCCAGAGCTCTTTCAGAGAGTCAAGCGCGGATCGGGCCTCGCTGGTCAGCGCGAAGCGCTCGACTTCTTCGGAGCTTGTAAAGTGGGAGGCTTCGTTCGCCTAGCCGAGCGATGAACCTGCTAAGGGTGGCCAGGCATCCCGTAAGCCGCTGCACGCTCTTGACGTTCTTGATAGGGCCTATGTTACGGATGGCCTCAATCTTCTCGGGGTTGGCTTCGATGCCGCGCTCGGACACGATGAAACCAAGGAGCTTTCCCCGGGGAACTCCGAACACGCATTTCTCGGGATTGAGCTTTACCCCGAACTCTCGAAGCTTGTTGAAGACTTCCTTGAGGTCGGGGATGAGCTCTCCCGTGCGTTTCGTCTTGACTATGATGTCATCGACGTATGCCTCCACGCGCTTCCCGAGAAGCTCTTTGAAGACTTTTTGCATGCACCTCTGAAAGGTGGCGCCGGCGTTTTTTAGCCCGAAAGGCATGGTTACGTAGCAGAAAGCGCCAAAGGGAGTGATGAAGGAGGTGGCGAGCTGATCGAGCTCATTCATCGCGATTTGATGATAGCCGAAGTATGCGTCAAGAAAACAGAGCGTCTCGCACCCGGAGGTGGAGTCAACGATTTGGTCGATGCGTGGCAAAGGAAACGGATCCTTTGGGCATGCCTTGTTGAGACTCGTATAATCAACACACATTCTCCATTTCCCATTCTTCTTCTTAACTAGTATAGGGTTGGCTATCCACTCGGGATGATACACCTCCTTAACAAAGCCCACCGCTAAGAGCTTATCTATTTCCTCGGCGATTGCCCGCCGCCGCCGTCGTCAAAACGTCGGAGTCGCCGCTTCACCGGCCGAGAGCCGGGCTTGATGTTTAAGGAGTGCTCGGCGACTTCCCTCGGTATGCCGGGCATGTCCGAGGGTCTCCACGAGAATACGTCGAGGTTCGCGCGGAGGAAGTCGACGAGCTCGCTTTCCTATTTAGGAGAGAGCTCGGCGCCGATGCGAATGGTGCGCCCCTCCTCGTCGACCTTCACCGCCTTAGCGTCCTCGTCCGGCTCGAAGGATCCCGCCGCCTTCTCGAGCTCGACGGAGGAGCTCGCCACCTTGCTGGACGTGCTCGCGGCCTTCTTCAGCTCGGCGGAGTCCTCTGCGCACACCCACGCGAGCATCTCGGGGATGAGCTTCTCGACTCGATGAGGGCGTCGGCGTCATCGCACGGCCTCCTTTGTCGCAGCTTGAAGGCGCACTTGAAGGTGGAGTTGACGGTGATCACGCCCTTCGGCCCGGGGATCTTGAGCTTGAGGTATGTGTAGTTGGGGACAGCCCATGAATTTCGCAGAGCACGGCCGCCCCCAGGGCATGGTAAGTGCTCTTGTACGGGAGCACCTCGAAGGTGAGCACTTCCTTGCGGAAGTTGCTCGGGTCGCCGAAGGTGACGGGGAGGTCGATCCGGCCGAGCGGAAACGCCTGCTTCCCCGGCACTACCTCGTGGATGGGGTCCGTGGAGGGTCGGAGTCGAGCTCGCGTGATGCCGAGAGCCTCCATGGTGTCGACGTAGAGGAGGTTGAGGCCGCTTCCACCGTCCATCAGCACCTTGCCGAGGCGCTTGGTGCCGACTATGGGATCGACGACGAGAGGGAACCTTCCCGGATGTGGGACGTGTACGGGATGGTCCTTCTTGTCGAAGGTGATCGGGGCCTCGGAGCACTTGAGGTAGGAGGGCGCTGTGGGCTCGGTGAAGAGGACTTGCCACACAGTAGGAGCTTCCGGCGGCGCTTGATTCACACGGTGGGCGCCGAAGACGACGTTGACGGCGCCGGCCCTCGAAGAAGACGTCCTTGTCACCCGCCCCCGGCCGTCAAACTCCGCCCCCGTGGTGCTCGTTGCCTGCACCCTCTCCTTCCTCTACGCCCGCTACGAACTTCCGCAGAGCCTGCAAATCCACGAGCTTGTGCTTGACCGGCCCTCGTGGTTGGGGCGGGGGCAGGTCAAGCTTCTTCCTCGAAGAAGTCCTTGGGAGCACCAGGCCGCGGCCTTGGCGCCCCTGGGCTTCTTTTCGGCGACTGCGACGAAGTCATCCTCGCCCGCCGGCGCTTGTTCTTGTTCTTCTTCTTAGGCCGCGAGCTTGAGCCTTCGCCCGGCCTCATCGGCGGCCTTCTCCTTGCCCTTGCCCGTGGTGCCGTGGAGGATCGGAAGGAGATAGCCTCCTCGCCCCGGCGTGGTTTGTGGCGAGGTCGAGGAGGTCCTTCACCGTCTTGGGCTTGCGAGTGCCGAGCTCACGGATGAGCGTCTCGCAGTCGTGCCAAAGGTGAAGGCGGTGATGATCTCTGCATCGGTGGCGTCGGTGAGCTCGTTGCGAGTTTGGAGAAGCGCCGAATGTAGTCGCGCGGCTCTCATTCCTCCGCTGCTTGCGGCCGCGGAGGTCCCACGTGTTGCTCGGGCGTGAGTAGGTCCCCTAAAAGTTACCAATGAAGACATCGTGAAGGTCGCGCCGGTGCCGATCATACCGCGGCAAGTGCTCGAGCCGAGAGCGAGCCGTGTCGGCGAGGTATAGGGGAGGTTGCGGATGATGAAGAGCTCGTCGTCGGCTCCCCCGCCCGACATGTGAGGCGGTAGTCTTCGAGGCGAGCCGACGCTGGGGTCCATCTCTCCGTTGTACTTTTGGACGGAGGTCGGGGCTCGGAAGCGAGGAACGGCGTCCGTGAACCCGGGCGCCGAACACCCGGGGCCTCCTCCCGTCCGGAGTGGAGCTCCGCCCTCATGCTCCGCCCCAAGCTCGAGCGCCACGTGGTGAGGGGGCGCGCGCGCCGCCCCTGACCTCGGGGTCGGACTACGGCCGCGGTCCTCCCGACTATCGTAGCGGCCGCCCCTCCTCTTGCTTGTAGGGACCTGGCCGGGCGGTCGTCATCTCGCTCTGCCGTCGCGACGGTCACGGGGCCCGATGTTTGGGCACTTCCTTCGCGCTCCCGCACGCCGTCGCGCGTCGAGGGTGTCCCGGGCATCGCGGTTCTCTCCCACCCGTCGGGCGTGCGTGGACATGTGGAGACTCTCCTCGGTTCGGCCTCTAGTTGGAGGAGGCCTCGTGCTCTTCCGAGGCGTACGTGCGATTCCGAGCTTTCCACCGCTGTTCCGCGGCCCTCTTGATGAGAGAGCGCAGCCGTTGGTGGAGCCTTCGGGCCCGTGCCTCGGGCTCGAAGCTCGTGAAGGAGCTCGGTGGCCGCTGTGAGGTTCTGCGTTGCTCGTCCGAAGACGGCGGGAGGTCGTCGGCCTCATCGATGCGGCATCGCGCCTCCCGTCCTCGAGCCCGCACTCGTCGTCGGCCTCCTACCTCCTCCGGGAGGGCGTCGCGTTCCTGCACGATCTCACGCTCGACCTCTTTGAGCTCGTCGAGGTGCTCATGCACCGCTTGGGAGGGGTGCCGTTGAGCGAGCCGTCGAGTCTCGACCCCGAAAGTGTCGGGAGGGGTGTCTTTGGGAGGACTCGTCCCGCTGTGGTAGCTAGCGCCTGGCGCCATCCGGCGTCGGCACATGTAGCACTCGCGTGTGGGGTCGACCCCTGCGAGGCTCAAGCTGCCCAACCGCGGTCTCGAGACCGGTCGCTCAAGCTCGGTGCCGCGCCTCCCGGCGAGAAGAGCTGTCCCTGCGGGTACATCTCGTCGTAGGCCGCGAGGAACTCGTCGGGGAGAGCGGCTCCCTGTCGGACGTATCGCGGACGACGTTGGCGGTGGAGAAGGTGACGTCGCGGAAAAGCTCCCGAGTCGGCTCGGGGCGAGGATGTGCGGAAGCGGGTCCGCGATGGCGACGAAAGTGGTCGGCCGCCGCTCGTATGGGGCTTAGCGGACCGGAAGTCGGATCCCGGCCGGAGCGCACCAAAGACGGGCGTCGGCGGCGTGCCGTGGACGAGACGACGGGCGTCATCTCGTCCCCGCACCATCCGAGGGAAGGTGGCTCCGACGAGGGAGCCCTCGGGTCGGTCCCGGCGAAGTCGGGGTCCCGGCGCATCGGTGCGCCGGACGCCGAACGGTGGTGAACGGAGCCATCGAAGTGGTGAACGCCACACTAGTGCCGCCCCTACCCGGGGCGCGCCAACCGCCGTGGGTCGTATACCACGGTCCACAAAGAACCGACCGCTAATGTGTGCTACGATGGCCTAGCTCAAGATCAATGACACGGAGGTTTATACTGGTTCGGGGCTACCGAGCACCCTAGTCCAGTGTGTGACACTATCAGAGCTCAAAGTGCTCGTATCGGGGCGAATACAAGCTGGCGAGAGAGGGAGATGAGCTCCCAAGTCTCAATGGTGCGAGTGTAATCGAACGGTGTGTGTGTGTGTGCTTTCTGTGTGCAAGAGAGCTTGCCTTCACCCGGTGGCCGAACCCTCCCTTTATAGCCGCAAGGGGAGCTCGCAGGGTCACCGAGCGGAGGACCTAGAAATAGAAGGAATACAATTTTCGGGGTGAAGAGGGAAAGTTCCTTCGCGATGTCGGGCACGCCGGGCCGTCTGGCGCACGACGGCCGCCGCCCTACTTTCCCGCACGCCGCCGGTCGTCAGAAGCGTAGAGTAGAGGCGGCTCCATATCCCGATACGGTGTACGTGCACGGCCGGCGAGCTCGAAGCTCGCTGGTCGGCTGGGGAGGGAAACAATGAGCTCGTTCCGCCGCCTCAGGTACTTCTGCGCCCGTCTTGTCCGTCAGGCACGCGCCGGTGTCCGCGGTCGAGGTCGTGAGGTGTCGCCGTGCCTTAAATGTTTGTACTTGATGTCGCGGAAAACGTGTGGCCAGGAGAGCTCGACGTAGAGCTTGACTTCGTCCGTCGAGGTCATTCTTGTCGCGTAGTGGTTGTCTCTTGTGCTTGTCGTCACTTGGCGTGGTCTGACAGCCCCACGCCGCGCGTGCCGTCGACGATCTCTCGCAGCAGACGAAATCTGGTCGTAGGTTGCGGCGCCGGCCGTGTAGCTGTGATGCTGAATCCTAATCATCGCGTCCCGGATTCTCCCGATCGTCTTTGGATTTGGTGCTTGGGAGCTCGTTCGAGACGGAAAGGAGCTCGTCGTCCAGGCGGAGCTCGTTATATCCCCGTGCTCCTCGGGGAGCTCGTTCGAGGCGGAACTTTCCCTCGGGACGAGCTCGAGCTCGTCCCTGGATCTTAGCGTCCCGCGAGTTCATGCTCGAGATGGGGACATCCCCGTCGGGTCTCGGCTTTTATCGTGGGTGACGTCCCATAGTTAACGAGCATTCCCTCCTTCTAACGCTTTGTTAGGGTCGGGTTAGGACGATTGACTTAGTCCGGAATATCTGTGTCCCACAAGCAGCATCCGACGCATGGTCATGCCTGATGCGTGGTTGCGCGTGGAGGAGCGTTGGACTTTACTATGCAGTGTTCGACGGTGGTTCTACTAACACGTTCGATAGTCACGTTTTCAGGAGGTAATGGCTAGTTGTTGGGCCCTCCTCTACAAATAGAAGGGTGGCCGGTTTGGGCTCTCCTCTTGCACATTTGAATCATTTGCATCCCCTACAACTGAGCCAACTCCTCCCCCCTCTCTCCCCACTTTCTTGAGATCACAACTTTGAGAGAGTTGCATTTAGAGGCACTTGAGGGTCGTCATTGCCGGTGATTTCTTGTTGCTCTTGGAAAGCACCACTCCTGGACCGGCTCAATGATTGTTGGAGGTGTTGGGAAGAGAAGGTGATTGTTCTTGCCCAGCTCCCAATGATTTGTGAGGGGTTTGTGATCTTCCCCAGCAGAGTGCTAAATTGATACTCTAGTGGATCGCGCACGCGTGTCATTGAGTTACCCCTCAATTGCAAGGTATCAAGAGGGCTTAGTGAGGCAAGATGTGTGCGCCACCTTGATCCACCATTGAGACGGTTGACACAACTGGAGACTAGCTTGAAGGTGCTCAAGTGAACTCTGGGTGAACAAATCATTTGTCATCCTCTTATGATTGATTGTCTCTAGGTGATTGGGTTCATATTGTGATATCATCTTCCGATGATTGGTTGACTTTCCCCTACGTGTTGGTATAACCCTTCTACTCTCTACCTTGCAATTATATTGAGATATATATTGTTCTTGTGTTGCTAGCTTGAGTAGCTTGATATATCTTGTGTAGTGTAATTGAGCTTTCTCATCTAGTTGGTAAAGTAGTGACATAGAGCAGTTGTGTTAATTAGAGATTGTAAATCCTAGAGTTGCTATTAGGTGGCTTGCCAACAAGTAGAGCTAGAGCAACTGCATTTACATTTTGTTATTGTCTAACAAATTGCTCTAGTTGTTTTGTAGATTTTTTATTAGGCTATTCACCCCCCTCTAGCTATTTAGGACCTTACAGTCCCTTGTATTCCCCCATGTTCAGGTGTGGTGTAGAGTTAATTGCCAGAAGCTACCTAGTTTTGTGTGTTGGCTGGTGCCCAAAGTAAGGATATAATAGCCGAGTGATCCTTTTCTAAGAACATCTGCCCATAAAGACACCTCACTACCCATAGTTATCCTTGGGACATTATGTTCAGAGAGTAGTTACACAACCGTTCCTCGTGGAAATACGATACCTCTAATACTTTCCAGTGAAATGCTACAACAAAGATTTCAATGTGCTTGGGACTTGTTCTATAAATGTTGCGTATCACCACATGACAATGCGGGCAATGTTGCCGAATGTAACAATTCTGGTGATGTCGTTGTGGAACATCAACAAGCATTTTTGTTGTGATTGCCTAATTGGTGGTTGCACTTAGAAAATGCAACATCTGCAAAGAGCCACAGTCTATTAGTGATAATAACCAGCAGCACATGCATATTTGGGGCATCCATGTCAGCGCAGCAGAGTGGTCGGGGATAGAGAACCAATGGAGTATATATAGTTTGTAGAGCAATAATTAATAAAACTCTCCTATACACAAAGAAGATAGACTCACTGCTATGGATTTGCACATCACTATCACCGGCATCACTACTGAAATCCAAATCCACCTACGGATGACCAATTTAGGCGCGAGAAAATCAAAAAATCCATAGACTCAGCCAAAACTAGCAGTGAAGATTTACATGGCCACCGGTTCTTATTTACACCCGACAGTGATTTGATGGACACATATCACTATCGAAAGTGTTAATAAGAATCGCAAACGATCTCTCTCGCATTCACTACCGGTATTTGTCACGTAAAAACTAGAATATGATAGCTCGAGATAGTGATGTGCCGATTCACTCTCGCCACACAAAACTGCCACGGTGATAAACCGATAGCTCCCCATCATTGTAGTGGCCATTCTAATCCGTGAAGCAATCGCTTGTAATTGAAGAATGGCTTGATGTTTTTGTTTTAAGATTAGTAACAAGAATCTACTCCTTTCATTTGTTCCCTAATTACTTTTGTTTTGATGGCTACATTGCTTGATTCTTGTTCTTGTTCTTTCTACATTCTAGAGCCGTGAGCTCCAACCGAACTTAATTTGTGCAAGTCTTCCAAGCAATTTGTGGAGGATCCATCATCTAAAAGGTTGATTTTGCCAAATTACGCCCTATTCATGTGATGCTATAATTTGTTCTTGTTAGGATGAGAGTCAAGATTTTACAATTTTGACGATCAAAATATTCCATGTGTCACCTACCAACCACATTGCTTCGAGCTGAATTGATCAAGTCTTCAATTTTCTCTTTGTGTAGAGATGGATCAAGAGTGGATGTTTTTGTCCCAAACTAACCCGCGGTTTATGAATGGAGTCAAAGAAGTTTATGAATGGGGTTGGGAACCCAAGTTGCAAAGACTGCAGGAACGAAAATGGGCTCAAAATCTATCCGCCACTTCATTACTAGGGGGTTCATGCCAAACTATAAGATATGGAGTGCACATGGTGAGGTTGGTGTGAATATTCTAAAAAAACAATCATTATCAAGCCATTCCTTCCATGCATGAGGTTGATGCTCACGAATTGCACGAAATTCATGACTTGCATAGGAATACTTTTTATGATGACAATGAGGAAGACGATGACCTTTCTATGCTGCTACGTAATGTAGAGAGCATATTTCTTAGTGCCAAACAGGTGAAAAAAAGCTAGAGAAAATGAGAAAAGATGGAAAAATGCCATTGTTCAAGAATTGCCCTGTGAGTAAACCGGAGGCCAGTATCTTGCTATTAGAGCTCAAATTCACAAATGGGGTGAGCAATAAAGGCTTCGATAAGTTGTTAGGTATAATAAGGAAATTTCTCCCAGTAGACAATGAGTTGCCAGAGAAGACATACCTGGCAAAGCAAATGATCTGCCCCATCGGCCTCGAGGTTGAAAAAATCCACGCATGTCCAATGATTGCATATTGTACGGTGGAGACAAATACAAAAACTTGGATGCATGCCCCCAAGAGTAAAGCACCACACTACAAGGAAGGGCCATCAAATTAGGGTACCAAGAGCATAGGAGGTCCCGCTAAGGTCATTTGGTATTTACCTATAGCTCCCCATGTGCATAGGCTATTTGCATGTGCAAAGTCAGCCAAGCTATTGCGCTGGCATGGAGAAGAGCGTAAGAAAGAGACAAAGATGAGGCATCCTACCAATGAGCATGACTGGAGGACTATCAATAGTATGTTCTATAAGGAGATCGGCAGAGAGGTAAGAAACCTTTGGTTTGTTTTGAACACAAATGAGACGAATCCTTTCAACCAGGTTAGGAGCAATCATAGAACATGGCCAGTGACACTTTGTATATACAACCTTCCACCTTACCTCTGTATGATGCATCCGTACATCCAAACGCCACTACAGATCCAAGGGCCAAGACAACCTAAGAATGACATAGATACGTTTCTAGAACCAGTGATTGATGAATTTGTAGAGATGTTCAATATGGGTGTGAAGGATGTTTGAGACAAGTACAAAAAGGAACATGTCACGATCAAGGCATAGTACTTATCGCTACAATCACCGACTTGTCAGGGCGAGGTTGCTTGTCTAGAGAAAAGACAAAAGGCTATACTAGATGTGTTGAGTGCTTGGATGACACAGATGCGGTACATCTACCGTCAAACTCTAAAATGGTTTATATCACTACGTAGTTTTCGGTCAATAGCAACCCACAAATTGTGTTGTAATATGCCGTTTTTGGGTGCAATAGCTGAAATTGCAACCAAACGATTTGGTAAAGTTGAGATGCGCAAAAGTCCGTGGTATTAACCTTCAACCACGATGGCCATTTGGGTGTTGCAATTTTTTTTGTATTGCAACCCAATGAGGTGTTGAAACAAGACTATATTGCCACGCTCTAGTTGGTGCTATAGTATCCTATTGCAACATTTCAGGTGATGCTAGAGGTCTCAATGGCATCTAACACCGAGCGTTGCAATTCCAAAAAGAGGCATTGCAAAGGATTGTATTGCTACGCTCTAGTTGTGGTTGCTACACGTTTTTGCCACAAACTTGCATTGGGTGCTATAGATGATCCCCTCTATTACTACGAACTGTGTTTGGATGCTATACTTGATGATCCATATTGCCACCAAAGGTTGTTGGGTGCTATATGTGTTCCTTTCTATTGCTACGAAATTAATTTGGATGCTATACTTGATGACCAATATTGCCACCAAAGGTTTTTGGGTGCTATATGTGTTACTTTCTATTGCTACTGAAATTAATTTGGATGCTATACTTGATGACCAATATTGCCACCAAAGGTTTTTTTTGGGTGCTATATGTGTTCCTTTTTTATTACTACGAAACTTATTTGGATGCTATACTTGATGACCAATATTGCCACCAAAGTTTTTTTTTTTTTTTGGTGCTATATGTGTTCCCATTTATTACTACTTGTGTTTGGATGCTATACTTGTTGACCGATATTGCCACCAAAGTTTGCTTGGGTGCTATATGTGTTCCCATTTATTACTACGAATTGTATTTGGATGCTATAGTTGTTTACTAATATTGCCACCAAAGGTTTTGTGGGTGCTATAAAATAACCACCACAATTGCCACCAACTAGGATTGGTTGTTATAGGTTGGCCATTATATTACTACCAAAACCACACAGTTTTGAATGGTTGTTACATGTGGCCACCTCTATTGCTTCGACCTTTATGACATCGAAAAAAAATGGGTTGCGATAGAATAAAATATCTTTTCCCACGAATGTTGTTGCTACCATAATTTTGTAGCTATTGCCACATGTCTATTCCCGCCACGCTCATCTATTTCAGGGATCAATAATATTTATGCAATAATATATACATATCATACTTATATACACCGATTTAACCATTCAAGATAAAATTCCATCACACGCACTACACATTGTTTGAACAAACCATGTACTACATCAACTTGATAGGTATAGTACTTAAAAAAACAACAAGTTTCCAACACACTTTGCATTGCTTGAACGAACCACTACATCGACACACGATACACAATAAATCATAGTTTGATGAGGAAACGATCAAGCACTCCCATCACTTGATCGACAATCCCATCATGACGATCCATCTTGTTCGCTCCATTTGAATTGTCAATCTTTCCCCGGATAGAATGAATGACATTTGTTTTAGCATCGAGTAAACTAAAATTATCAAAAGGGGGCAAACAAAGAAATAACTAACCAAAGTTTCATTGCTCATCATAAAATTATCGAATGACAAAGATATAATGAACTCAACTATAAACACTTTGGATGCTCAAATAGAAACATTCACAAAGCAGGTAGTAAGAATCTATGAAACGATACGATAGTTAGACACGTAACCTAAGGACGAAAAAGTCATTTACCAAAATAAGATTAAGATCACCCCTTAAAAAGTAATACAATGTATTATGAACAATAAATAAACCGGTTTTTTTAAAAAATAAATCGATAGATAATTTCTCCATGTTACGAATATGTCTAGGAATTGCTACAAATGAACTCTATGTGGACCAAAATAGTTGAAAAAAAATGTCAAGCATATCAAAAAGCAAGAGACATTTGTAGTTAGGAGCAAAAAAAAGGTTGATTGAATAGTACCTACTTTGTGGAGCTATGGTAAATGTGTGGTCTTTTTAAGGGACCGATTTGCGAGTTCTTTTTCGCTCGTTTCCCTACGAGAATGCATAGATTTGAAGAATAATCTTAAAGACCGAGAAAAGAGCCATTTTTCTAAAATTGCTATTGTTAAGAATAGTAACAATGTGGAATGACCTTGAATGTTGCAGTCCTAAAATACTTCAACAAATAGTGCCATTCGACATAATCTAATTCTTAAAGCTTCTCGCATCATTCTCTCGTGGTAGTTGTTGTATGACTTGGTCAGTAGCACTTAAAGTGGAACGCCATCCCGTGTAACGCTCTTTAGCTATGCCCCATATCATTCTCCTTGAATCCAAATTATCCTCAAGCTCCCAACTAGCCTATTATATAATTATAAACTAGGTCGGTTGTCATTATAGATTATATATGATGAAAATTCATACACAAGCAAAGATACTTACCAATATATCACATGCTATTGACTCTTTTACTTCAGGATGGATATCTTTCCATGTTCTCACTCCAATGAGTGGCGCCCTTTTCCTTGTAGAAAATACTATTTTAGAAGTGAAAATGCGGGAGTTCTCACCTACAAACCCTTCCAAGTATGGAGAGAAACTGAA
Source organism: Hyparrhenia diplandra (assembly GCA_015847255.1). Lineage (NCBI taxonomy): Eukaryota > Viridiplantae > Streptophyta > Magnoliopsida > Poales > Poaceae > Hyparrhenia > Hyparrhenia diplandra. Next base: position 16,149 of record JADLZK010010130.1, on the reverse strand, counting down.
TCGTCGGGTTTTTGATTGCCCGTCCCGATTCTCTTGTAGAGACCCTTCAAGCATTTCATGGTACCACGTCCTCTTTTTTCTCCCATTTTCTCGAGCCTATTCCATTGAAACAAAATGTTATAATAGTTATTAAACAACGTAATGCATATAGGGTCGAGACATAAATAAAACACAAAAAACTAATTCAAAATGAACACAAATTACTATTACCTTGATCCGGTCTCCAACGCCGAGCATGAGAATGTGCCAGTCCGGTGGTGTTAGGTTGCTCTCTTGACTAGAATTTATCGGTGGGCTAACATCCTTATACGAATCTGCAGACAATTTTGTCAAATGATGAGCTAGCATAATTTGAAGTCCGCAAAAGAATGGTAATTTGTATGACAACTAGGGGGGATATTACTGATGTAATCAAGTTTTCCTTCAACCCGCCCCATTCTATGTATGTCTTGATGGTGTCCTCCCCTCAGTATATATCTTGAAACTCAAAAAGAACGATTATAAGAGTCATGAGTGCATTGCAAAATCCAACTTTATATATACATACTAGGGATTTATCATAACTCACCCATGGCTTGCTCCCTTGTATGCATAATATCTAGCCATCGTTTGTATGCATCCAATTCAAAATCTGGCATCTCTTCGTCTTCATCACTATCAGAGGAACCTCTAGTTTTTTTAATGGCAATACATGCATCTGCTGGCTTGGATTCTTATACAAAACTATAGTAATAACCCTCTCATCCTCGTTATTATCTACCATGTCTAATGCATCAACATCGTATTCGATTTCACATAGTGTTGCTGCCCCAGGATCATCAACACTTCTCTTCTTGAAGTACATGTAGTCCCTAGACCCATACCCCAGTTTTGATTTCAATATTGTTAAGTTATCAAGCGTGATTAGACTCTTCTCAACTCTAAATCCCTTAACTACATCTTGTCCCTCCTCACTCCCCAAGCAAACGACATATGCTTGTCCAAATTTCTCCCGCTCGCATATACGGCGATGACATTTTAATTAAAAAAACGCGAGCACAAAAGCATGTAATATAGGGTATACGTAGAACTAGCGATTTCATCAAAAAAGAAAAAAACGTAGCACTAGCAGAGAATCATCCGACCTGTAACATAATAGCGTGTACCGCTGTTGTCGGTCTCTTCCCCGGCGTAGGTCGAAAAAGTTTACGTGGATCTTGGTCGCCGTCCGCCGCATCTTCGGGCCGACCCTCCTGTGATGCTATTTGGGACGAAGGTGACCCAAAGAGCGTCATGCCGACGCCTAGGCATCGCTCTTATCATGACCGGCGACGATGCGGGTGTGTGCGGCGTTATCGTCCCCCGATTGGGTCCTCCTTGCCGCCTCGCTCGACGAGGGGCATCCCGTCGACGGAGTGGTGGAAGGAGGATGCCGGTGGTGGGCGGCGGCGCTAGAACCCTAGCTAACTGAATTCTAGATTGGTTTTGCGAGGGATTAGGGAGGGAATACGAAGAAGAGTGTCATTATAAGCGAAGCTAAAACGTCGGCCTCATGGGGGCGCGATAGCTTGCGCCGCTTGCTAAAAAAAAATTTCGGGGTAAAAAATGGCGCCACTTTCAAATTTGGGAAGTTTTGATTTTTTTTTTTTGTTTTTGGTGGCTAAGTTTGGGAAGGTCGGGCGCCAATCTCTTTTTTCCATGAGTTTTCGTGTGTCCCACACTTGGGGCCACAATTGTTTATTTTGTTTCCCACATGTATATAATTCAAATATTATTGTGATTATTTGTTGATTTACTCAAGAAAAATGTTAAAATACCAAAATCAAGGTAAAAAAAACTAAAAATTTGCATGGACACCTCCTTTTGGTGTAGCATGTTGACAAAAAATCTGAGTCAATTCTAAGAAAGTGTTGTTGCACATCCTCACAATGGCCCACATCTCTCTCACATGTTCTACTCTATAGGGTGAGAGATGCTCATGCTAGTTTGAGATGTGTAGTAGCACTTTCTCGAAATCATCTCAAACTTTTTTGTGGTGTCTATGGAGCCAATCTATGATGTTGTGTGCATTTGTGCAATTTTTAGACCAAGTGTACCTATTATTGTGATTATTTGTTGATTTAGTCAAGAAAAAATGTTTAAAATACCAAAATCAAGGTAAAAAAATCTAAAATTTTTATGGACACCTCCTTTTGGTGTAGCATGTTAACAAAAAAATTATGAGACGATTCTGACAAAGTGTTGCTACACATCCTCACAATGACCCACATCTCACACAAATGTTTGTATCACTTAGTGAAAGATACTCATGCTAGTTTGAGATGTGTAGTACCACTTTCTCAAAATCATCTCAAACTTTTTTTGGGGTGTCTATGGAACCAAACTATGGTGTTGTATGAATTTGTTTAATTTTTTTAGACCAAGTTTACCAATTATTGTAATTATTTGTTGATTTACTCAAGAAAAATGTTAAAATACCAAAATCAAGGTAAAAAAATCTAAAAATTTGCATGAACACCTCATTTTGGTGTATCATGTTGACAAAAAAAATTGAGTTGATTCTAAGAAAGTGTTGTTGCACATCCTCACAATGGCCCACATCTCTCTCACATGTTCTAGTCACTAGGTGACGGATGCTCATATGCTAGTTTGAGATGTGTAGTACCACTTTCTCAAAATCATCTCAAACTTTTTTTGGGGTGTCTATAGAACCAAACTGTTGTGTTGTGTGCGGTTGTGCAATTTTTAGGCCAAGTTTAACTTTATTGTGATTATTAGTTGATTTACTCAAGAAAAAATGTTAAAATACCAAAATCAAGATAAAAAAAATCTAAAATTTGCATGGTCACCTCCTTTTGGTGTAGCATGTTGACAAAAAAATCTGAGTCAATTCATTTGTTGCACATCCTCACAATGGCCCACATCTCTCACACATGTTCTAGTTACTAGGTGAGAGATGCCCATGGTAGTGTGAGATGTGTAGTACCACTTTCTCGAAATCATCTCAAACTTTTTGTTGTGTTTTGGGAGCCAAAATATGCCATGCTCACACACAAAGTAATCGAGAGCTATGTTAGTTAAAACAAAGATATCGACCACCAAGCCAAAAAAAAAAAAGGATAGGTTCAAATCCTTTTGAGCTACTACATATATGTATCTTACATAGACAACCATCTAGATGAACATTTCAAATGCCGGCTTAGCGACTTGGATTTGGCACACAGGTTTGATTTGAAAATTCAAACACAAATACATGAACAACACTAATAATTTAATAAGATAATAAGAATTATTAAAAGGCATCTCCATGACACCGGATGAAACTTAATATCTTGTTCACATTCAGGCAACCATGTGCCACCGGATCGGGCTTAACGTCTTCTTGCCTCCTAGGGCACTAACAACTATATAAGAGAGACTAATATATGAATGGTCGATGGTCTCGTTGCTTCTCCTCCGGGGCCATCCTTCTCAATTCGAACCACATTTCCTGCGGTTTGCTTCACCTCCTTCCTCAATCCCTCAATGATTTGAATGTTCGTACTAACATTGCACTCCTCCAGCAAATAGATCTTTTGTAAATCCCTCCAAGCCTGCTCCTTCAGGGGCTCCACCATCTCCATAAGCTCTCCCTTGAGCTTCTTGACCTCATTGTCGACATACTTGCGGCATGGGAGAAGCAAGGCTGCAATATGATCGAGGAGGAACATAAATTATTAATTTGAACAAAAATTTGTTTTAATATAAGTCGTTACACATAGAGTTCATCATATCACGATAGTTCTTTCATATGAGATCTTCATTTGCATAGTAACAGTTAACATCAATGGGCCAAGACCATCAAAAAAAAAAATCCACATCAATGAGTCAATGTCTAATAGTCAAAAAAAAAAAATGGAGCATCCAAGCTTGAGCTCGGACATTCAAAACTTGACTCACGGGATTAATTTCTAAAACCTAAAGTGCCAATACTATCCGTAGATTAAACATAATGTGTCAATGATAGCTAGTCAAGTTTGAATGGGTCAAGTGCCAACAAAACAAGTACAATCCAATGGCCGAAATGCATAGCACACAAACTTCTTTTATATATGGATGCTACATTTTCAATCTACATTGCAAAATCTGAAAAACAAAAGATTTTTTAGATTTTAAGGACTCAATCATCAGATCAATCATCCGGACATTTGGCAAAAACAAAAGATTTTTTCTATTAAATCTACCTATGATCTTATGACTTGCCAATGACAATGGCACATATCATAAAAAGATATGGAAGAGCGGGATCCCTCCAAAAATCAAAATATTCTTATGGTTGATGATTAATTTGTAGAAAAACCCCACAATGCGTCATGAGGGAATTCAAAGCCGGAAAGATGTGGCACTTCATCTTTGTGGATGCTACATTTTCAATCTAGATTGCATAATCCGAAAAAAAGAAAACCCTAAATGAACCGAAAAACCCCACTCTAATCTCGATATGTATCTAAAGTGAGCTATGAGAGGAATGCGACCTGCGGTAGGATGAGGATGGCGGCGGCGGCCTTCCTCCGGTTGAATGCGGCACCCTCGAGGTGGAGGCGCCGCCGGGCGCGGCGCGGGGACCGACCGCTTTCGGCCCGACGGCCGCACGTCGGGAACGCCGTGGCCATCCATGTCGCGCGAGCCCTTGCCGACGAGGCCCTCTTCACACGCCGTGAGCTAGAGCCGAGCAATGGCCAAGGGGTTGTAGTCCCGATAACCACCACGCCGCCCGGGGTCATTTGGTCCACTGCCGGCCCCCCGGTCGCTTGGCCGGCTAGCCCGGACGGATCGTCGGGGTTCTTTGCCTCCGACTTAGGCATCTTGCCGGCCCCGCGATTGGGCGCGGAAGGGGCCGAGGTGGTGTTGCAAGCGGTGGCGGCGGCGCGCGGAATTGGCGGCAGTTGGATGGAAATAAAATGCGGCGGGTTTGGGGATGGGGTGGGATTAGTGATGACCGGGATTCTATATGTATGGAAGAAGATGGGAGCGGCCTCGTAATATGTTTAAAGACACTATATCTCGAAACACATCAAAAACTTCTCACTAGCACGGTGGTACCACTCCCTCGCTTTCTTCCTTAGCTCTCGGGTTCAAAACCCGTTTTTGGCAAATTTTTTGATTTACTATTTTTGTCTTCTTTTTGCTAATTCTATTTTATTTATCTTTTTTTTGACTTTTTATTGTGATCATGGCGGTGATATTATTCTAATGACTTCATGGTGGAACTACACATTCCAAACATTCAACTATATATACATGTCTCACTAACATTGAGAACATGTTAAAAGACCAAAATCAAGGTAAAAAAATCTAAAATATATTACTTAAGCTCCTGGGATCACAACCCGGGGCGCACCAGAGTACCAAAATATCGCATGTGGCATCCCTATGTGTTCCGGATGCAAACTGGACCAAACTTTGCTAATTGTTCTCAATTACATTTATAACTCCTATATACATATATCTATAGATAGGTTGGGCATCAAGCAGTGTTGCTGGCCCCTAGTTCAGCTTCTTCTTCACTTCCTCCAGCTCCTCCTTCAAATCTGAGATGAGCTTGTCCTTCTTGAAACAAATTTCAGCTAACTTTTTGAGGAATTCATTTGCCATCTTCGCCTCCTCCTGCCGCTCTCTTTTCAGCAAGCAAGTCGCAGCCGATTACCGGTGGACCTCATGAGATTCCACCATATTCCTAACCCTTGCCATCTCTTCATCCCGATTGGTCAACACCTTCGCACAAGTTCAATATCCTTAGCGCATTGGGGCATTCGGCCCGCGCGATGATCCGCCCTCCGATGAATGATTCTTTTGTTGAGCTTCAAGTACAACTCCATCATCCTCGTTTCTCCGCATTGATAGTTTTGTTGCAAAAGACATACATTCCTAAAAATACATGAAGGCAAAAAGGCTATTTAATGAGCTAGAATCATTTGAAAGGTAAAATCAAGTCTCTAAATAGTGAAATGTTCATAAAGTTGAACAATAATTATTTGTAAGCATAACAAAAAGTGTAAATATTAGAAAGCATTCTTTCAAAATTCTTTCAATACATGTATCCATATCCATATCAACATCTTAAAAGAAAATAATATGCCCATGTAAATAACCTTTGTCACGCTATGCTAACACCGTGACACTTTGTCCATGCACCAAAAAGACGATATATGCTTCTAGTAAAGAATAAAATAGAAAATACATGCTCAAGGTCATTACTACTTTTATATCCATGATTCATAACATTTGCATTTGCATCTTCTCAAAACAATAAACAATCGGACACGAGGAACTAAACATATATGATCGATCAAAGATGAGACATACAAGAGATACAATATGTGTCTTGCTAATAAGCATTGAGACTTGACTCTAGAATCAATACTCCACATCTGCAATTACAACCTCAATTCCATTAGCCATATAACCTCTAAATAGATGTATCAGCCTCTAATAAGCATTGAGACTTAAAATAGAATCAATACCTACCTAATTTTACCACCTCTAAATAAATCCTCTAAAAGATCTAAAAATCCCACAGTGAATGTATGAATAGGGCTAAGCATATACTATCAAAAAAAATCTTGCAAAAAATATGAACAGTCATTGTATGAACAAGGTGTGGGGGCGGTGGATTCTCACGTGGGTCACCGACGAGGTCTTGGGAGCGGCGGGATGGGCGGCGGCGGGAGCCTAGGAGAGCCTTCAACTTCTTCCATGACGGCCCGGGCGTGGTCGCTTATGCCGCTGGACTGGACGCCGCCGGGCGAATCGGGCTTGGTCCTTCACCATCTTCGGAGCCGGGCGAGGTCGGTTCTTGTGAGGGGTTGGCAAAATGCGAGAATGTGAAGAGGGATTAGGGTAGGCGGCGGAATGTGAAGAGGATTTTGAGGGGAACTTGCGCAGGCCGGGTTTTGTCAAAATAAAAATAAAAAAAAAAAGCCCACTTTTACCTATTTTGGTGATTATTATTTATTTGTTAATTTACTCAAGAAAAATGTTAAAATACCAAAATAAAGCTAAAAAAATCTAAAACTTTGCATTGACACCTCCTTTTTAGTGTAGCATGTTGAAAAAAAAAATGAGTCGATTCTGAGAAAGTGTTGTTGCATATCCTCACAATGGCCTACATCTCTCACACATGTTCTAGTAACTAGGTGAGAGATGCTCATGATAGTGTGAGATGTGTACTATCACTTTCTCAAAATTATCTCAAACTTTTTTGGGGTGTCTATAGAGCCAACCTATGATGTTGTGTGCATTTGTGAAATTTTTAGACCAAGTTTGCCAATTATTGTGATTATTTGTTGATTTAGTCAAGAAAAAATGATAAAATACCAAAATAAAGCTAAAAAAATCTAAAAACTTTGCATTGACACCTCCTTTTGGTGTAGCATGTTGAAAAAAAAAATTTGAGTCCATTCTAAGAAAGTGTTGTTACATATCCTCACAATGGCTTACATCTCTCACACATGTTCTCTAGTCACTAGGTGAGAGATGCTCATATGATAGTGTGAGATGTGTAGTACCACTTTCTCGAAATCATCTCAAACTTTTTTTGGGTGTCTATAGAGCCAACCTATGATGTTGTGTGCATTTGTGCAATTTTTAGACCAAGTTTGCCTATTATTGTTATTATTTGTTGATTTAGTCAAGAAAAAATGATAAAATACCAAAATAAATCTAAAAAAATCTAAAACTTTGCATTGACACCTCCTTTTGGTGTAACATGTTGAAAAAAAAAAATTGAGTCCATTCTAAGAAAGTGTTGTTACATATCCTCACAATGGCCTACATCTCTCACACATGTTCTAGTCACTAGGTGAGAGATGCTCATGATAGTGCGAGATGTGTAGTACCACTTTCTCGAAATAATCTCAAACTCTTTTGTTGTGTTTTGGGAGACAAAATATGCCATGATCACACACAAAAAAGTTAAAAAAAAAAGAAAAAAAAAAAATAGAGAAAGCAAAAGAAAGAAAAAGAACATAAATGTTGATTATACCAAAACAATTAAGATCCTTAGGGGTTTGAACTTGGCACCTACGACTCAACCTTAGAGAGTGTTACCATTGTGCTATTTAGATGTTTGCATTAGATTAGTACTTATATTTTGTTTTAGGTGGTAATATGGACACTTTCAAATTTGGGAAGTTTTAATTTTTTATTTTTATTTTTTTTGGGTGGCAAAGATTCTGAATAGTCTCTTGAACTGCCAAAGATCGGATCGCAGTTTTGCAAGAAATTCTGATTAGATAAGCAATACATCACTTTGAAACAAACCAAAACATCAAGGCTGCTATGAGACAAGGCGGATTAGATAAGCATTCGGAACAAAAAGCCATATCCTAAGTTATGACACAAGACATAATTCTCATTACATAAGCATGGTGGAACTACACATTGCAAACATTCAGTTAAAAGACCAAAATCAAGGTAAAAAATTCTAAAATATATTTACTTAAGCTCCTATCACAACCCGGGATCACAACCCGTGGCGGACACGAAAAAAATATCTAAGGCATCACGGATGCCACCAAACCAAACTTTAGTGCTAATTGTTCTCAATTACATTTATAACTCCTAAATACATATATCTATAGATAGGTTGGGCATCAAGCGGTGTTTGGCGAGTGTTCAGAGAGTGTCCAACTTCTTCTTCACTTCCTCCAAACCCTACTTCAAACCCGGAGATGATCTTGTCCTTCTCCTTGAAAAAAATTTCAGCCGAGACGGCTTTGATGGCATACTTTTTGACGAATTCATTTGTCTTCTTCAGTTCCTCCCGCAGCTCTTTACGATCAAGCTTTGTCGACTCCATCCAAGACTCAAGAGATTCCACCCTCCTAACCATCTTTGCATCCCGATCGCCCACAAAATTCTCAAAAAATTTAATATCCTTAGCAATGTGGCGCGGGCGCCTCCACATGCATGATTCTACGTGGTTGTGCTTCAAGTACAACTCCATCATCCTGTTCTCCGCATCGATGGTTCTCTTACCAGCAGATACATTCCTGAAATAGTGAAATGTTGAGAAAGTTGAACAATAATTTTTTTATAAGCATAACAGAAAAGTGTAATAAAAAGCATTCTTTCAAAACATGCGGGTTTAAGTTCCTGTGGATCACACCTCGTCCATACAGATTCTCAAGATCTCTCAAGAACTCAAATTCACAGGCTCACTTAACACTACATAACAGAAAAGTAAACATTCTTGGACATTAAGTCCTACTCAAAGACTACCAAAATGGATGATACTCCAAAAATTCTTGAGATATGTTTTTATTTCCCCGATCTGTGCTATTTAACCCAAAAACAAGAATATCACAGTTTTAGAGGTAAGGAATGGAACCACTATGACTTTTAGGAGATGGCTATATGGGGAGTTTAAAGGAAAATTGGGATAACATTAAAAGCTGACATGCATGTTTTCTCGCTTCAATGATTCTCCCGATTCTGTGTTTTGGAATTTGTCTAAGAAGTCTAAATTCTGATCAAATGTGTTTATGAGGCCTTGACCATTTCTAATTCTGGTTTCATATCATAAAAACATCTAGGACAAGTAAAATTACCTATTAAAATTTTCCTATGGCAAATGACTTATGATGTTTGTGCTCACTAAGGAGAACTTGATTAAAAGAAATTGGTCCAGTGACCCAAAATCTTCTAATGTTATCCCAACATTTCTATATTTCCGTTTGCATAAATGGAAATGGAGTAATCCAAGTGGAAAAAAAATCAAAGCATGAAAGCATATCGAACTCTAAATAGATGTATTAGCCTCTAAAATAGATCTACCTACCTAATTTTGCCACCTCTAAATCCTACAATGGATGTATGAATAGGGCTAAGCATAAACTATACAAAAATCTTACAAAAGTATGAAATTTGGTCATTGTATGAACAAGGAGTTGGGGGCGGCGGATTCTCACGTGGGTCACCGACGAGGTCTTGTACTTCTTCAACGGCGCGTTCCGGCGCTGCCGCCGCCCCTATGCCGATGGATGCACCGAGATCGCCATTGAGCTTGAACCGGGCTTCGTCCTTCACCATCTTCTGAGCCGGCGAGGTCGGTTGCGGGGGTCGGCGGTGGGATTCCACGGCGGAACGTGAAGAAGGGATTAGGGGAGGCGGGACTGATAGATTAGGGTAGGCGACTTACCTATTTTGGTGATTATTTGTTGATTTAGTCAAGAAAAATGTTAAAATACCAAAATCAAGGTAAAAAATCTAAAATTTTGCATGGTCACCTCCTTTTGGTGTAGAACGTGGACAAAAAAAATTGAGTCCATTCCTAAAGTGTTGTCGCACATCCCCACAATGGCCCACATCTCTCACACATGTTCTAGTCACTAAGTGAGAGATGCTCAAGCTAGTGTGAGATGTGTAAAACACTTTCTCCTGAATCATCTCAAACGCTTTTGGGGTCTCTAGGGAACCAAACTATGGTGTTGTGTGCATTTGTGCAATTTTTAGACCAAGTTTACCTATTATTGTGATTATTTGTTGATTTAGTCAAGAAAAATGTTAAAATACCCAAAATCAAGGTAAAAAAATCTAAAAAAATTTACAAGGACACCTCCTTTTGATGAACCATGTTGACAAAAAAAATTTGAGTCCATTTTTGCTGCACATCCCCACAATGGCCCACATCTCTCACACATGTTGTAGTCAAAAGTGAGAGATGCTCAAGCTAGTGTGAGATGTGTAGTAACACTTTCTCTCTGAATCATCTCAAACTTTTTGGGGTCTCTAGGGAACCAAACTATGGTGTTGTGTGCATTTGTGCTATTTTTTAGACCAAGTTTACCTATTATTGTGATTATTTCTTGATTTAGTAAAGAAAAATGTTAAAATACCCAAATGTAGGTTAAAAAATCTAAAATTTTGCAAGGACACCTCCTTTTGGTGAACCATGTTGACAAAAAAATTTGAGTCCATTCTGGAGAAAGTGTTGCACATCCCCATAATGGCCCACATCTCTCACACATGTTCTAGTCACTAAGTGAGAGATGCTCAAGCTAGTGTGAGATGTGTAGTAACACTTTCTCTGAATCATCTCAAACTTTTTTTGGGGTCTCTAGGGAACCAAACTATGGTGTTGTGTGTGCATTTGTGCTATTTTTAGACCAAGTTTACCTATTATTGTGATTATTTGTTGATTTAGTCAAGAAAAAATGTTAAAATACCAAAATCAAGGTAAAAAATCTAAAAATTTGCATGCACACCTCCTTTTGATGTGGAATGTGGACAAAAAATTTGAGTCCATTCTGAGAAAGTGTTGCTGCACATCTCCACAATGGCCCACATCTCTCACACACATTTCTAGTCACTAAGTGAGAGATGCTCAAGCTAGTGTGAGATGTGTAGTAACACTTTCTCCGAATCATCTCAAACTTTTTGGGGTGTCTATGTAGCCAACCTATGATGTTGTGTGCATTTGTGCAATTTTTAGACCAAGTTTACCTATTATTGTGATTATTTGTTGATTTTGTTTTAAAAAATGTCAAAATACCTAAATGTAGTTTAAAAATATCTAAAAATTGCAAGGACACCCCCTTTTGGTGTACCATGTAATTTGATCTAATTCAGAGAAAGTGGTGATGGACACATGTTGACAAAAACAAATATAAATTACAATGCCATGGTCACACACAAAAAGTGGCAAAAAAATAGGGAAAGGAAAAAAAAACATAAATGTTAGAAAACCAAAAACTGATCTGAATCCGGGCCTCATTTCATTTCTCCTTTCCCAGGCTCCGACTCCTCCACCGCCGCTGCCGCTACAACCGCCGCCACGCCTTCCTCCGGCCGCAGGGGCGCCCGCCAGAGCCCTCATGGAGATGAAGAATCACCGCTTGATCCGCACGCGCTAGCAACCGGAAGCGACAAGAAGACCGGAGGTGGGTCCGCGATAGCGACGACGACGACGAGGTGGCTCCACGGTTGCCGCCAAGCACCGCGCCTCCTCCTCCTCGGGCTGGGTCCTTCGGGGGGCGGCATCGAGGGGCGGCGGCCGCGGCGGCGGTCGGCGGCGGCATCCACATTCGGATGTCCCACTGGGGTTTGAGATGGGGGCTCGGCTCGCCATGGCTCCCCGCCGCTAGCGCCGCGCAATGGTGCCGTTACGGGAGGGCCATCAACTTCGACCTCTACCGCCAACCTCCCCACAACCCCCAGTGAGGCTAGGGGTTTATTGGGTGGGGTTTTTGAGTTTCTTGTAGGGTTCTTTGGTGCTAGGCACCTTGCTTTGTGTTTGATCATGCATGAACTCACAAAGACGTAGAACCAATAGCAAGTTCTTAGTGATCAGTATAGTACAAATTTAATTGAATGAATTTGCCGAATGCAATTTAGTGATAAGTATAGCGATTGTATTTTGTTTCGCTTGGAAACTGCTTGTCGTCACATTTTGTTTGTGGTTGTTCACATTTTAATTAAACAAACATGCCAATGTAACAACCAATAGTCTAACAACTAACCGACCGACCAGCAATTGTTACACATCCCAAATTACAGCATGAAACAAAAAAGATACATATGACATAGATCAAATCTACTCGGACTCCTTAGTCTCCTTGACAAACCTCAACCAAATGGCTTAAAAGCACGCTTGATCCTCGCCTTCCGGTTGAGCGCTCCACGTGGAGCGATGTTTCGCTTTCACGAATCGTCCGCGGCTTCAAGGAGTTGTGCTAGACGTCCTACTGTCCCCCTCAATAATTTCAGCAAGATAATCATAAGAAAAACAAATCAGTCGTTGCAAGTAAAAAAATACCATATATCCATGAAAAAATCTCTAGCTCATTCCTATGTGTCATTCACATCCCGAAATTACAATTATCCATGTACACACAATTTCTCAAAATCATACAAAATTGTACAAATAAATAAAGCATGTAATTGCAAAGAAGATTGAAACATAGTGTTCAGTAGCAAAGTCATGGGTAACATCGCATTGCGGCGGGACTCGACAAGCCGGGCTTGATCCGGTCTTAGGTCAAGATGATGCCTCGGTGTACTTTGTGGTCCGCGACGCTCCTCTCATGGCGCCTCTTCATCTTCACCGGATCGGTAGACATCATCGTCCTTTGGATCCGAAAGACCTTCTCGCAAGCGAGGAAATTCATGTCAAGGTTCTGATTAAAGTAGGATGGAAGTAGTTTTTCCCCCAACCTAAGTTAACCCCATTTCCATTATCGAGGAAATAGACAAAGATTTTGTAGATCATCTAGCATCCAAAGCGATAGGGCTAAGCCTTTTTGGCGGCCTCCCTAAAAAACTATTTAGCGCTATAGCTAGCATGATATGAGACTAAGCCATTTAGCGTCTAAGCAAAAATATGCCAAACATTATATAATTTTTATACATTACATCAAAAAGTAGTTTGTAGTTCATACATGATACATCAAACATCATCACATCACATAGAGAAATACATGAGTTCTAACACCTTGAGATGAGATTTGGGCCTGCCAATCAATTTGGACCAATCAATCAGCCCAATATCTTATAGCGGCTAAATGAGTCTAGCGGTTAGCGTTTTTAGCGCTATTAACGGCTAATAGCGCAAAAATAGCGTTTAGCGCTAAAATGGCAATAGCTTAGCGTTGCCCAGCTTATTTAAGCGCTATAGCGTTACCACCCGCTTTGTCTTCCATGGATGCGGTTGCTTGGTGAGATCAAGAATGATCGATCAAAAGAAAATGCAGCGAGTGGGGCGTATGCGGGCGGTTCCTTGGTCAATATATAGAGAAGAAGATGGAAAACTACTCAGAAGTGGGCTGTTCGAAAGTACCCGCCCACAATCAAAAAACCCCTACTAAACGTGGTAATTATTGGCGCGTGTTCTCATGCCTCTCACTCTTTTGCAACCACCTACCAATGTATTCGTTCAAAGAACAATTTATATTAAATTAAAAAAATTCTTTGAAGGACCAAAACTGTTTTCCTCGCATACAAAAAACCATTCTGCAAACAGAAGGTCGTCACCATATATTCATCTATACTCCTGATACTAGCCTTTAGCGACCATAAAAAAAAGTAAGATCAATGTTTAAAATCGCATAGGATTGGAGTATCACGATTAAATCAGTGGACCAATGTCAGACTCAAGTGATTAGAAAATAAATTGCAGACACATGCATTTATTTTTCCATATGTTGTTTGGATGCAAGTGACACCGAAGTTAGCAACTTATATTTGAACATTTCTGCATGTGTCTATTTCAAGTATATGATCAAAAAGAACTTATATTTGAACATTCTGCCACTACATTTACCAAGTTTGCACTCTTAGTAATTTTGGGTATGTGTTTAACTGTTTATATATTTCTGCAAAGTTGCATTCACTGCACTTTTATGCCAAAACGAGGTGCGAAGCTGAAGGAAGAATTGTCGGGTGAAGGTGGGCGAGCCGCACGTGTCCCAAAAAATGAAGAGATGTCGGCAGGCTGACAAAGCTGGAATTGTCCGACGTCACCACTAGAATCAATGTCCTCCTCCCCGCAAGGTACGGACAACAAGAATGACAAGATCATTGCGAAGTTGAAGGCGGAGTTGAAGGCGTGCAGATTGAGGAGGCGAAGAGGGAGTATCTCCTAAGAACTTGGTGGACGAGGTGTCCAATTTGGACTCTACCTATAATTATCTCCTGTTCGATTGTGCTTGTAAGTTATAAATATGGTTTGCGTGGTGGAAGGAGAACAATTAAGTCTCATCTGGTTTATATATATGAAGTTAGCTTTTGCAATTATGAATCTGTTTGCATGTCATTTTTTTAATATCTAGTGGCACATAGCCCCCTTCCTTGGCATAATTACACACTTTTCTCCTGGTCCCATCTCAAAACCTTTTTGGGGTATTCATGGAGCCAAACTATGATGTTATGTGCATTTGTGTAATTTTCAGAACAAGTTTACCTATTACTGTGATTATTTGTTGATTTACTCAAGAAAAATGTTTAAATACCAAAATAAAGCTAAAAATTGCAAAAAACTATAACACCATAGTTTGCTTCCATAGACACCCCAAAAAGTTTTGAGATGATTTTGAGAAAGTGGTACTACACGTTTCACTACCATGGGCATCTCTCACCTAGTGACTAGAACATGTGTGAGAAATGTGAGCCATTGTGAGGATGTGTAGCAACACTTTCTTTGAATCGCGACTCAGATTTTTTTTAGACAACAAGCTACAGCAAAAGGAGCTATCCCACAAATTTTTAGATTTTGTTACCTTCATTAATGTATTTTAAAAGGAAGCAAAAAAATGTTGGAATAAGAAAACAAATGGCACCTAGGATTGAACCTGGCGCCTCATCTTAAAACCAATGGAGTCTTACCATTATGCTAACCATGCGTTTTCTATTGTTAGCGTGAACGATTTTTGTTTAACAGGTTATATCACCAAACGACCTATAAATCCCTCTGGAACCCACCTCGTTTACTCAGCGCATCCGCATCTCATCCCCCCCTTCCACTCATCCGCTTCCACCTACACTCAAGCGGGGGTTTTCCGCGGCGCCTAAGCCCATTGCAGCCATGACTAAGGCAGGGGTTAAAGAATCCCGATCGATCGGTACGCGCAAGCAACCCGGGGAGCGCGACCCGCATGGCAAGTTCTCCGGCGGACCGGTGAAGGCGATGAAGGCCGCAAAGGGGACAACGCGGCAGCGTCGTGGCGGGCCCTCGACCTCGAGGAAGCCGGTCGGGGACGGGAAGGTCGGCTTCGTCATCGTTACCCGGTCGAGGGTCGCCGTGCCAGCAGCGTTCATCGCGGTCATCAAAACTAGCTCGTCGGCGGTTGGCGTGGGCTGAAAGTTAATCCCATATGTCGGATGGGGCGCGCCGTCGGGCCCATTAGCGTCGCCACACTCTCAAACTCCGGTGACCGGAGGACCACACCGACAATTGAGATTGGGGTTTCGTGGGGGTTTTCCTTTTTGCGGTCACGATTCAACTCATGATATAACCATCTCTAAAAGTAATTTGCAAACCATTTCTAACTTCGATCTTGTGACATTTTTGATCGATCAAGCTAAACAAAATAGGAAAAATAACACAGATAGGCTTATTGTATAATACATGAGTCCAACCAAAATGTCGGTAGGTCAGCTTTCTACTAATGATATCTCTACCATGTAAGTAAATTT